>JAWDGP010004589.1:0-85000 GCA_033675545.1 Elysia crispata | reverse complement strand
AAAAAAATGCAAACACACACAAAATAATATAGAGCAACATAATGTAAATTCAAAGAAAGGACTTTGATAATCAACCTTAAGGTCTATATGACGCAGATCTAATACAGAAAAAGAATTAGAGATAAATTTAAAAAAGAGAGAACAACCAAGACAGCGGATCTATAGTGGGAGAATGTATGCATCGTGTAAAAAGGCTTCGCTTAATTGATTGAAAGGGCATAAAAATATGATGCAATTAAAGTCAGATACCATGTTCTTATGTTTATGTTGGAGTACGGTGGAACATAGCAAAGTTACTCTTTGTCCTCGTAGATCTTTCATTGTTGTTACTTTTTTTTAGTAATCTTTGTTACATAATAGTGGCTTAACTTTCTCATAAACCATAAAGTTGGCTTAACTGTTAAATCAATCATAAAGTTGGCTTAACTGCTAAATCAATCATAAAGTTGGCTTAACTGTTAAATCAATCATAAAGTTGGCTTAACTGCTAAATCAATCATAAAGTTGGCTTAACTGTTAAATCAATCATAAAGTTGGCTTAACTGCTAAATCAATCATAAAGTTGGCTTAACTGTTAAATCAATCATAAAGTTGGCTTAACTGTTACTTAAATCAATCCTAAAAAAGCAACACGTACCGATTGTTTTTAAAATATCCACATCGTCCAGGGAGAAGTCGTCAGTGTTGGTGTCTGGGGACGAGTCCCGCTTTGTGGCGGATCGTTGTTTAGTCTTGGAGACTTTGGCTGAGGCCATGCTGGCTCAAGTTATCACGGTAACACACACTAATCACTCGACCAGTGTCCACTCACATCGGACAAGTGGTGGACAAAGAGAACAAAAACCGTGTCCACTCACAGGTTTGGATGAAAACTGTTGGACTGCACGGTGAGGTATGGTTATCAGGGTAAAGAAACTCCTCCCATTGTCACGCGTTGTGTTGTCTCAAGCGTAAAACGCGCTGAAAGTCACAGTCCAACATGGTTTTATTCTTCGGAAATTTAGAGCAAGAGTATTAAAGGGTTTTTATATTTGAGGCAGAAGTTGAGGATTTTATTTTAGATATTCTCGTTATCAAAAAATAGTTTAAATAAACTTACAAGGAATGTTTTAAAACTTTCTAAAGAACTTTAGCACCTCTCAGAGAAGCAAATTGTCCAAGTTTTTTGCTGGCACGGCTGTTGTGTACTCAGAGCGAGGGGCAGTAAACAACAAACTTAAAACAAAACACTAGAACTGCATCTTACATAGTCGGTAGTCCACACGATCCGAGCCAGACTGTAATTCTACCGTATAAATCTATCTTCCACTCTCTAGTACCGTCACAGCACCGTGAGAAGGTAGCGCTGCCCGCGTGGTACCTCCGTTAGCGATGGGTGGGAGAACTCCCAAACCGTGAAGCCTGCCACAGAGGTATCGAGCGACAAACCGCTCGCCCCAGTCAGTCACGGCAGAACCCTGGCTCTCAGGAAGATCAGAATCTAGTCTAGATCTATCCGGGAAGAACAGTGCCCTGTGCTCGGCCTCGCCACTCTCTCGGCCCGGGTAGGTTCTGACACCAACTCGGACTACCGATACTGGCACTTTCAGGTCCACTGACCACTCCACTCGCCGCTAGCAGAGCACGAGCATTGGGCCGCCTTGCTAGAAGCTCGGGTTATAATCCTTCTTTGACGTCAGCACTGGAGTACTTTCTTCTTTCTCCCTCTCTTGAGACTACAACAAATTTTAAACATCTTTTATAAATTTTTAAAATCGCAGAAGGCGAGGGAAAAAAATTTTTTTTTCTCATTGAATTTATTATTTCTATGGTTATACGTTTTTTTTCCCTTTTTTTTATTTTTTTTTTGTTAATCTCTGCGGTTCGTCGGTAGGCTATTTCTTCAGGTTACTAGTATGATAATCGCTGCATTCCACAAATATGAAGCACAAATTCTGGCCCGTACAGTCTCGTCCAAAATAGGAGGTGGATTGAGCACAAATAGGTTAATCCCTAATGAAAATCCGTTCATGACATAAGTCGATCAGGGTAGATCTACGCGTCGAGGCGAGAACTAGATGACGAGACCACTGGTTTAATATTGGATCTGGACCTGGTGAGGGTTTGGTGAAGTAATCCAGTCGCTTGCATAGATGTGGCGAAACTGTTCATCGCGGAAGGTGAGTGGATATGAAACAGCGACAAAGAGGCAGAAAAAGTAAACATGACGAAAGAACAAAAGAACATGAGGGTGAGGGGAAATAAATATGAAAAAGCAAGGCAGAAAGGGAGACAGAGTTAATCATTGAGGTATGAGAAAATGGCGAGATGAGAAGGATATAGGAAGTGAGAAAAAGAACGAAAAAGAAAGGAAGAAAGAAAGACAGAGAAAAGGGGAGAGAGAGAGAAGAGGGCGGGGGGGAGAGAGAGAGAGAGAGAGAGAGAGAGAGAGAGAGAGAGAGAGAGAGAGAGAGAGAGAGAGAGAGAAAGGGGGCGCGTGGGGAGTAGAGACAAAAAAAGAGAGAAAGAGCATTAGAAAGAGAGAGAAAGAGAGAGAAAAGGAGAAAGAGAGAAAGACGGAGGGGTAGAGGGAGAGAGAGGAGAAAGGAAGAGAGAGAGAGAGAGAGAGAGAGAGAGAGAGAGAGAGAGAGACAGAGAGAGAGAGGGACAGAGAGAGAGAGAGAGAGAGAGAGAGAGAGAGAGAGAGAGAGAGAGAGAGAGAGAGAGAGAGAGAGAGAGAGAGAGAGAGAGAGAGAGAGAGAGAGAGAGAGAGAGAGAGAGAGAGAGAGAGAGAGAGAGAGAGAGAGAGCCTGTTGCCGTTGCAGTCAATAGACCAGCAGACCAGGAGAGGAAGGGACCTGGAGCCAGACCAAACTGATCTACCTTTCTTCCATCTAGCTTGAGCAATGAATCACCTCCAATGTGCGGGTTGACGGCCTGGATAGGTCTGTCTTACTCAGCATCTTGAAAAGCTGGCGCTCTTGCTTCTTTTACTCTTCCCATATAATTGATTAAGGTTTCATGGTGTACAGAAAAAGCTAGATTATGATTAAAACAGAATGAACATACATGTAGCTTTTGACTGAATAACTTGTTTGTCAATAGTCTTTTCACCTTATTTTGCTCGATCGTTGTTCTTTTGTTTTGTTAGTTTTGTTTGTGTTGAACGGAAAGGTTAGTCTATAATTGAATATGGAGCCAGCTAACAGCCTTTTATTCTCATCAGATTGCACATCAAATTACGGTGCTTGGAACCGTAGACTTAAAAACAAAATACATCTCAGCATAGTCTGTTCAGGTTCGTGGAAATAAGAATGAAAATCAGAAGAAAGGAAAAATATTGTTACTAGACTTTATTGTGGAAACTCTGACATAGGCTAAGGGGATATGAGCGATTCAGAACTCCAGCTACTACATAGTATTACATTTACTATTACTATCACAACAGCTGCTGCTACTACTACTACTACTACTACTACTACTACTACTACTACTACTACTACTACTACTACTACTACTACTACTACTACTACTACTACTGCTACTACTACTACTACTACTACTACTACTACTACTACCACTACTACTACTACTACTACTACTACTACTACTACTACTACTACTACTACTACTACTACTACTACTACTGCTACTACTACTACTACTACTACTACTACTACTACTACTACTACTACTACTACTACTACTACTACTACTACTACTACTACTACTACTACTACTACTACTACTACTACTACTACTACTACTAATACTACTACTACCACTACTACTACTGCTGCTGCTGCTACTACTATTACTACCACCACCACTACTACTACTACTACTACTATCACTACTGTCACTACAACTAAGGTATTTCTCAGGGTTAATTGTTTTTTGTACTTACATTTAAAATGTTTTTTTCTGGAGTAGTATAAATCATTATATTTCATTTTACTCTCCTTTCTTCTTCTTCTTCTTCTTCTTCTTCTTCTTCTTCTTCTTCTTCTTCTTCTTCTTCTTCTTCTTCTTCTTCTTCTTCTTCTTCTTCTTCTTCTTCTTATCTTCTTCTTCTTCTTCTTCTTCTTCTTCTTCTTCTTCTTCTTCTTCTTCTTCTTCTTCTTCTTCTTCTTCTTCTTCTTCTTCTTCTTCTTCTTCTTCTTCTTCTTCTTCTTCTTCTTCTTCTTCTTCTTCTTCTTCTTCTTCTTCTTCTTCTTCTTCTTCTTCTTCTTCTTCTTCTTCTTCTTCTTCTTCTTCTTCTTCTTCTTCTTCTTCTTCTTCTTCTTCTTCTTCTTCTCTTTCTCTCTCTTTGTGTACATTGCTCTAATTTACTAAATCATTTTTTTGTATATTTTTTTTTCTCATTCGTGTGGCTGTCTTTTTTTCTTTATTCACACTCTATGTATATACATAGGTAACCACTTTAACGCTTTTTATTATTTTTCGTTCTCCCTCTCCACATCTCTCTCTCTCTCTCTCTCTCTCTCTCTCTCTCTCTCTCTCTCTCTCTCTCTTTCTGTCTCTCCCTCTCTATGTGTGTGTCTTTCTCTTCTGTCTGTCTCTCGCAGGTTCATTCTTACTTATTTATTTTGTCTGTTGTTATCTCTCTCTCTCTCTCTCTCTCTCTCTCTCTCTCTCTTTCTTTCTCTCTTTCTCTCTTTCTGCCTGTTTCTGTCCTCGACCTCTCTCTAATTATTTTCATTTATTTAGTGAGCCAAAATTTTGTTGCTATGGCTTACTTTGGTCGGATTTTTGTGTAATAACTTTTTTTCTAAGATTTAGTTGCATCGTTCAAATTGAAATTCAGGGATTAAGGATTCTAAACTTCAATGTCCATTTACATTGGATCTTCTAAGTAGTATGAATTCACTTAGTCCTGAAAACACTTTGAAATGCATTTGTATAAAAGCTTTAACTAACTCTTTTATTAAAGGGAGAGTTGAAAAGAACTTAGGCACCCAAACCTGGTTACAGGAGTTTCAGGTTTGAATCCTAATATTACCGATGCTATGTTTGGCTCGAGCCAGTTATTCTCTCTTTATCAACCGAGCAAAGTGGTTTGATGAATGGCCTACCGGTCTACCGAAATCTACAGAATAGAGGAATTTTGAACAGATTTTAGACCAAGTTTTAAGCTCTCATTAGAGTTACATTAGCATTTTTTTTTATAACAGCTTTTTACTGGATGTCTGTAAAGCTCGGTATTTGGTTTAAATGGGACACGGTGTAGCAGAATTGCAAATTTATGTTTCCATTCCTGGTGTACGTGAACAGTGCAGTTTGAGGTTTATCTATCTCACTAAGTGAGATAATTATGTATAAAGCATCAAGATTGAACTTTAGTCTATAAAATATTGTCAATCTCATATCTTTACAATGCATATCCTTAGAGAATAAGGCTGGCCTTCTACACCTTTACGAGCAGATTAACCATGACCTGAGGAACGTAGACTGTTAAGCTGCACCGACATAGCTTTCAATTTCGAGTCAGGACGAGCTTTTATGTAAAACAAAGTGATATGGCGGGCTGCTTTTAAATTACTGCCCCTGTTTGTTGGCATATGACCTCTTGACCTGTTCAAAAGTAGAGTAACCTTTCGTGTAGTGTTTTAAACATAAAAATTCTGGCTTAACCTATGAAGCTGAGATTCAATTATAACAGGCACTTAACTGTGTTCTTCTTGATCTTCTAAAAAGTATTTGGGATCCAGCTTGTAATGATATGTTTTCATAAAATACCTTTGAACCTTTTTCATATTGAAAAATTAAATCTATCGCTCAAGAAACTATCAAAAGACTCCAGTATTATGAGCCCGAAATCGGTATTTCAAATATCCTTTACCTCCCCCCCACCCCAATCCCCATTCCTTCCCGCAATCTTTTCTTCTCCTTTCAAATCAAAAAACATCAGTAATATTTGTTCGCATGCTCCACACTGTTATTAAGCACTGGAACAGCTATCGATCCCTACAATAATCTTTTTTTTTTTTGACTTTTTAAATACAACTGTTACGTCATAGCTGATGAGTATTAATTTCGATTTTTTTTCTCTTCTCTCAGTTGTCCAAAATAATTATGTCGGCTGCTTGTGACCAGCGCTGCGAGAACCAAACCTTTTGATGTAGGAACGTGTACCTCGGCTGCTCTGAAGAGTATCAAATTTAGAGTCAAGTTGACCGATCAGATTGATTTTCGACATTACTTTTCATCGCTGATGTACTGTATATCTCGATGTTTACATTTTACCATTGTTTTGAAAGCTTTATTGGTCATGATTTAATTGTGTTCTCAGAATAACAAGTGCACTCTTGTTCTTTGTATTTTTTCAGATCACATAGAAGTTGGCCGACTGTCTCCTCAGCCCTGGCTAACCATGAAAACCTCGAGCACAGATCTATAGAAAACCTGAAGACTGGGAATATTAAAAGACCTGACGTAAAAGAATGTGTCCATAGGAAAAAAATGGATATGTTGATATGTGACAAGAGAAAAAATTGATCCCTACCTAATCGTGAAATGTCTTTCCTTTTCATTAATCAATCCAGACATTAGAAAGAGAAATTATGTATAACCTGGTTAGGTGTTTAAGCATATTTAGATCCGTTACAAAATCAGTGATCAGATTTTTGACTTTCACTACGATCTATTGTTTGATTTTATAAAAATGAACAAGACTCTGAAAGTTTGATTATCTAAAATATCTTGAAAATATCTCAATGGAAAGGAATATTAAGTGACCTCAGTAACAGAGTTAAATTCATTAATATTTCACAACACTGAATCCAATGTAAGGACAAACGTCTCAAAAGTTGGCTGGAAAAGGTTTTTCATGTGTTAAACATGATTGGATGACTTTCAATTCTTTTCAACGTAAACCTTTAAAAAGTAATGGTATCAGAAAGCAACAAGTTTATGACAGGAAAATTTAATCTACTGTTGATTTCTCCTCAGCACATAATGGGAGCCTTCCTTGAAAAAGGTAGTTAAATTATATTATCGAGATAATTTTTTTTCCTTTTTCCTTTTTTTAAATTGTATTCTATTTCTTTATAAACAAAAATTATAGCAATTGTAGTAGACTGCAGTTACTCAAGATCATCTTGCAATTTAATTCTTTAAAATTCCATCTGAAAAATGTGCTAACTCAGCAACAATGGTGAAAAAACATGGTGATTGTATATGCAAACCTGCAAAGCAACTCAGCAATGAAAGAGGGTGATCTCAACATTTTGTATCAAACAGAAGGTGCTAGATGTTTTGAATTATGTACAGATTAAGTACGTGACTTGAGGTTTCTTTTCTTTGTCCATTATTTCTTTCATACATGGTCATTTCTATAATACACAATTTTGTTTTTGTGCAAATTGGGTTGTGCAAGAAGTTTCATACATTCAATAACTTCTGGAGATTTCTTGACATAAGTGAATTAATTTTTTTGGTTTCAGCGAATTTGTTTCTTTTAAGTATTTTACACTCTCTTATACCTGTCTTATTTTGTGAAGTATGTTTAGCTCATCATTGCAAAGTATGGTTTTTATGTAAAGGAGTTCCTTTAATGACAGGGCATACAATGAATGCAGTTTCTCCACTGATTGAAAAAAAAATTATTGAACATACATCAGAAAAAAAAAAAGTTGAAATAGTCCTGTGGAGAAAATAAGTCATTCGAACAAGATGTGCTCAATTGCTTGATTGATAAACACAGAAACATACACTCAGATTAATATTAAGCACAACATGTTATATTCCAACACAGACACATAGAGGTAGCACAATGTCTCAAAAGTTTAATGACTTACTTGAAAATGATGTACCACAGATTAGTCTACAATTTCAATGATCACCAATAGTACTGCACTGTCATGATTATGATTATAATATGAAACAACATAGCCTACAGCCACAACAACCATCGACGCAACTGCACAATCATCATAAAATAAAGTCCACAGTCACATCCATCACCAACAATGCACTGTCATCAGCAATCAGTGCCCTCATACATCCTTACATTTGCCTCTCTATTGCCTACTTTTTGCAGTGATTAACTTTTTGGTTCAAAGAAATATATCAAAATAGAGGCAGAAGTCAAAAAAAGTAAAAAAAGTAAAAAATAATAAAAAGAAGAACCACATTGTCTTATCCCCCTGTTCCTTTTCATAAGAGTGCAACTGTTTGGGAAAAGTTATGAGAGGTTAGGGCATTAGAGAATAGACTTTGGATGTGAAACAAACTTTAGAGAAAAAAAAATCACAATAATTGACAGGCCTCACACTTGAGCTGCGGCAGGCTACACTGTATCTGTGCAGTGAGCAATTAAAGCAATCAGTTACTATCTTACAGCAACACCAAAATGGCTTTTTGTTGCTTACTTACAACACTAACACTGGTAAATTATTGCTGTGACTGCGTCTCTATCTTAATTCAAATCCTCTAACTCATGACAACGCTCATCTCTTATATTATTGTTGTTAACAAATTGTTCACACATCCAAACAAAAACCTTATGATCTTCTGTGAAATTCTCTTACAATAGTAGAAATCAGCTTCTAAAGGGCAATACCGTTATTCACAACAGATTTACAATTTGTAGAATATCTTTTCGAGCTAATCCAACAAAAAAAAGAATACAACAGCAAATAAGCACAATAAGGTAAACAAGTAGTACCAGAGCTGTAACAAAATCCATGTCCAACCATTTTCATGCTCTTTGCCAGCAGACACGGCATAAACATGATGCTAAAGGATATAATCTAGCCGAGGAAGCCAAATACCTCTTAGACTTTTTCTAAAATCTTTTACTGTCTAAATGCTCCCTTGCTCTGTCAAAGTGAATGGTATATCAGGAATTAGAATTTCAAGAAAGAGCATTAAATTGAATTTATATTTTCATTTCTTTTTGTTAACCACCTCAATCCACTGACAGTAAGAATTTAAAAAGCCAATGTAAAATTTTTTTACTTTCTACCATTTTTCAAATATGAGAAGCTTCGGCAAAGGGGTTCTTATAAAAATAATCTGTCTTTAATGTTAAGAACTCAATATTCTATGACTCCATACAGACTATTGGAAAAGAGGATTGCTCTTGTTTTAACTGACTTTCTCAAAACAAAAATTTTGAAATGCAAAATCAACATACAAAGTACTTTAGATAAAAATCAATCTACAAGCAAATTCAAAAAAATCATTATACAAAAAAAAAACAACTATAAAAAATAAAAGTGAGATACACTGGTCTTCATAAATCATGCATTTTTCCCTTAAAATTCAAAAGAAAACAACACAGGCACAGAGATCAAAATCAGTGAGAAGTTAATCAAAAAAAGTGTTCTTTTTTTATTTCTCTGGTATCCTGTCCAGATTAAGTATGGTGTTGAGTATGTCAAACATGATTCCAGGATGCTCTATGCCTCCATTCTCATAGTTTTTCTCTTCCAACACCCAAGAAAAGCATATATGTAGTAAGACTTATACAAGATATTTTTACTTTCTTTACATAGATTACCTATCATTATCAAATCTCAACAACTAAATTGATTTTTAAAGATGCACCAAAAACTGAGACCCATGAGATTGGCTCTTAACCTTATGCAGACTCTGAATCTGACAAAGCTGAATTGCCCTATTATCCCGGACAAAGAAAATCAATCATAAACAACTGTAGTTGTGCACATGTTTAGGCACATCAAAAATTCTTAACGAAGGTTTAAGATATCTCATTGATTTCTCTTGTAAAATTAGCTCTAATTAATTTGAATCAAAGCATTGATAGCAGTGATTGGGTCAACATTTATGGGTAGCTGATGTGGAAATTGAAGCATAAATGTGTTCAATGTGGATATTATACCCACGTTAATACCACTTTTGAAAAATATGTAATTACACTTAGAGCGAAAAATCGCAGTCTTTTCAACAACTGTGATTTTGATCTTATTTACATTGCTCTCTCAGCAGGTCTGAGTTGTGTGAAAAGAAAGTATGTGGGGAAAAAACGAAAAAAAAAACAAGGAAAATAAAATTTGTGTACACTAACTTTTTTTTTTTCATGTTGGTTATGTTATGGTAAAAATCAAAAGGATTGACAGAAGTAATACCTTTCTTTCTAGTTCTTTCATTGTTTTGTTCTATAGCTAAGTTCTGTTTATTATTTCTCATGAATCCTTTGCAGCAAAACTATGTCCAAGATTTCATATGATAAGCACAAAGAATAACACAGACCTGACTGAAGGACCTTGTTTCACATATTTTGGTTAATGCGACTACTCCAGATGGTCTTCATGTTTTGTTTTCTGAACAAGTACATTCATTTTGTTTCAAGCTGCTGTAAAGATCATGACAAGTTTAAATCACATATACAGAAATAAAAGTATAGCAGATTACAAGACCATAGCTTAAAACACAACTGCTACAAACCACCACCATCAAAAGCACTGACTTGCAGCAATTATGTCTTAGTGGTGTAAATAACTTATCATTCACCCATTGTCATTAGCCACACTGTACAGAGAGGCAGAATATATACACAGTTTGTCAAGTCCAGATGTGAATCTATGTACATACCAGAGAAAAGATCATTTTCATTGATTACACACTTTG
Organism: Elysia crispata; assembly: GCA_033675545.1. Classification (NCBI taxonomy): domain Eukaryota; kingdom Metazoa; phylum Mollusca; class Gastropoda; family Plakobranchidae; genus Elysia; species Elysia crispata. The sequence goes on along the minus strand of JAWDGP010004589.1, from coordinate 74,425 downwards.
AAGTAACATCAATATCAAAAGTTACATCCACGAAAGAAAGAAGCGAGACTCTTTGACGAGGCCAAGGACCAAATCTCACATGAGATGTAGGACTGAAGCCCAGACTTCACCACACCATGTTCAATGTCAGGTGATATAAGCTTAAGGTCATCAAACTTTGACAAAATGATGTAAGTTTCTTCTGTCATGCCATTCAATTTATCACCACATTAAAATTTTTATTTTCTGCAACATGTCTGTGATGCAATAACACTCTATGAGCCAACTGCAAAAGAGTGGTTTCCTTCAGTACCAAACTTTCCCTTTGACTTTGTTTATAACCCCTATACATTGTAAATTCTTTAAAACATGAATTCATACATATATATATATTCATATATAATCATAAATATATATATATATATTTATATATATATATACATACATATATATATTTATGATTCGAATCTCAGTTAAAATAAAGAGCCTCATTAATATATCAAAAATAAAACATAAAAAATTTACACACATTTCAATTCAGTATGTGATGAAAAATACACAGATTTATTCAATAAGTGAGATAATTGCACATTCTTTTTGAAGGAATACGTGTTGTCAAATTATTGTCTCTCAAAAAGCTTTTGACTAGTCTCAAGTCCGATGACTAGTTGAGAGTGGTTACAAGATGCTAAACTAAACAATAATTGCTGACGTTCACACAAAAATGTGACCTCTGACAACCAATGATACAACACCAGCAGCAAGATCACTGCGTAAAAGAAAGTATCATTGTTTACTCCGCTCTAGCTTTGCTCCTGAGAAAAAAACATCTCTTTTATTTGGACCTGCAGTTTTTAGCAGGTAATAACAAGTTTTCGAAACAGCATCTCTTTCAATTATTAGATTTCAAGTTTACCTTTCTTTCGCTTAAAGATTTCATCTTGCTCAGCAAAATCTTTCTCTATCTCTTTTTCTTTTTTGTTTGTTTCCCTTGCTGCTCCTATACTGCTTCAATCCAGAATTCATGAGGACTAACAGTTGATGATATATTACATCTAAATATTGTATCTTAGAAAAAAAAAACTAAAATTTTAAAAAGAGCTAAGAAGAGGAAGAAAGGCATAGTTAGGTAAATCATTAAAAAATATAAGTCCTGAAAATGTTTGAGCAAATTTCTGGCACATGACACTTGGCGATGTTTGAGTTTGTGCTGAAGTCGAATGCCCAGACTGATAGCAAGCAGCCATGAGAGGCCAAGCAAGCCTCAATACGAGATGATTCTATCACATGCCGAGATTGCCCAAAAGACACTGGGAGAAAAACCAACGTAGAGTTAGCTTGCAAATCAAGCCATCACCGGGGAAGTGAACCTCTAGATAAAACTGAAAGTGCTATCAGGCTCCACAAAACTGTGGTTTGATATCTCACTGGGTGTCAAGAGATCATCTCCATCGTTCACTGAGCTCACCTCCCCTCCAGCTTCCTCTCTGGCCTCACAATGATCCACACCATCGGCGTGTGCAGAGGACACGTTGGAGATTTGTCCGGAGCTAGGGAAGCTTGAGCCGAAGTGGACAGTGAGAGACGAGTCATCATCCTCATCACAGGGCAAACATCGCTGCTCATTATCATAATCATCCTCTTCATCATCTCCATAGACAGACGCAGATATGGAGGATGAGGGGAAGGCTCCTGCTCTAGGTTGCGGCTTAGTTGTAGTAATTGCCGTCTCTGCTAAAGAAGCGGCACAAGTTGTGACATTCTTGCTGGCTGCAGAGGAGGTAGGGGGTCCTAGCGGTATAGCGCCATCTGACTGGTCATCATCTAGACAAGGAGTGTTCTCAGGAACAGTGAACTCAACCTCCGTACCTGTAAACAAGAAAGGGGCATATTTCTTTAAAACCTGTGAAGTGTAAATTGATACAGCAGATGCTCTTATCCCACATAAGACTGAGTTGGACTTCAGCAACATTAAACAATTTAGAACTACTACTTCATACCTCAAAGTTTGACTACTTGACAGCTATTCTAGAGCTGAATCCCCTAAATCCTAAATCTAAGCTCATAAAAAATAACCGTAATGATAATACATAAAAACAAGCCACCACTGCTACAACTAAGAAAATTACCCCCAATACTGAACAGGATTTAGAATTCCGACACAAAATTTAACAGTTACACACCCAAGCACACACTCCATATGAACTATAACTGATCAATCAAGTGCCCTGCTCTCAAGCTTAGGCAATCCTGACCTTCCCTCATAGCTTTCAATGCATCGGTCACTCATCGGTCACTCATTTTAAACTTAGTCACTTTGTTACTCCACCCGACTTGCTTCCTAGCTTTTTTCCCTGGACGAAAAAGGTTGCCTGGCATTCATGTATTCTGTTTGTGAGTGATTTTGCTGTGTCAGCTTTTCATAACACTGTTTCTTTTGATTTCTTTCCTGTCCATGACCATTCTCCATCTCCTGCAAACTGTAGTTTCTTTTCTGGCTGTTTTGAAATAGTCCAGGCTTGGCATCTATGCATAAGAATGGGTTCATACAGCACTCTAGGACTCTTCTTTTTGTGTGAATGGAAATGTATATTTGTTAGTACTCATTTCATTTTCTGAAACTTTTTTTTCTTTGCTTGTAGTATTCTTAACACCTTTTCAGGCCGTCGCTTGCTACAAATGTGATTAAATATTTGAATTGATCCCTTTCCTTGAGTTTATTCCGATTGATAAAGATGTTGATCTGTGGACACTCATTGCTTCAAATGACAACCAATACTTCTGTCATTTTGCTGTTAAAGGTGTTGATCTGTGGACACTCATTGTTTCAACTGACAACCAATACTTCTGTCATTTTGCTGTTAAAGATGTTGATCTGTGGACACTCATTGTTTCAACTGATAACCAATACTTCTGTCATTTTGCTGTTAATGATGTTGATCTGTGGACACTCATTGTTTCAACTGACAACCAATACTTCTGTCATTTTGCTGTTAAAGATGTTGATCTGTGGACACTCATTGTTTCAACTGATAACCAATACTTCTGTTATTTTGCTGTTAAAGATGTTGATCTGTGGACACTCATTGTTTCAACTGACAACCAATACTTCTGACATTTTGCTGTTAAAGATGTTGATCTGTGGACACTCATTGTTTCAACTGGAAACCAATACTTCTGTCATTTTGCTGTTAAAGATGTTATGCCTGTGGGCACTCATTGTTTCAACTGATAACCAATACTTCTGTCATTTTGCTGTTAAAGATGTTGATCTGTGGACACTCATTGTTTCAACTGATAACCAATACTTCTGTCATTTTGCTGTTAAAGATGTTATACCTGTGGGCACTCATTGTTTCAACTGATAACCAATACTTATGTCATTTTGCTGTTAAAGATGTTGATCTGTGGACACTCATTGTTTCAACTGACAACCAATACTTCTGTCATTTTGCTGTTAAAGATGTTGATCTGTGGACACCCATTGTTTCAACAGGCAACCAATACTTCTGTCATTTTGCTGTTAAAGATGTTGATCTGTGGACACCCATTGTTTCAACAGGCAACCAATACTTCTGTCATTTTGCTGTTAAAGATGTTGATCTGTGGACACTCATTGTTTCAACAGGCAACCAATACTTCTGTCATTTTGCTGTTAAAGATGTTATATCTGTGGACACTCATTGTTTCAACAGGCAACCAATACTTCTGTCATTTTGCTGTTAAAGATGTTGATCTGTGGACACTCATTGTTTCAACAGGCAACCAATACTTCTGTTATTTTGCTGTTAAAGATGTTATATCTGTGGGCACCCATTGTTTCAACTGACAACCAATATTTCTGTTATTTTGCTGTTAAAGATGTTATATCTGTGGGCACCCATTGTTTCAATTGACAACCAATACTTCTGTCATTTTGCTGTTAAAGATGTTATATCTGTGGGCACCCATTGTTTCAACTGACAACCAATATTTCTGTTATTTTGCTGTTAAAGATGTTATATCTGTGGGCACCCATTGTTTCAACTGACAACCAATACTTCTGTCATTTTGCTGTTCAATTCCACCACTTTCTTTCTGCTTTCTTCATTTTATTGTAACCCACTTTAGATATCTTTGCAAAGAAAAATCATGATGTTACACAATTCAAGATCCGCATATTTAGCAAAATCATTCTTGTTAAAACAATTCGAATATAAATATAGCATTCTGCGTTCCACAGCCTCTTCAAAGAAATTGTCAAAAAAATAACAAGAACCCCATAATGGCCACAGAATAATGTAAGAACCAGAGTTCTTGTTCATACAAGGTTTCACCATATTCAGTTAAAAATGAACTTACATACGAATGTGGAAAAAAAAAAGTAATGCTCAAATATTTTCTTGCCTACAAAATTTCATTCAAAAACATCAGAAAAAGGATTATCATATCACCAAAGTCTAATTTTGATGGGCTCAGTTAGATGGTCCTCATTTTTTCTTAACTCTTTTATAATGAGATAAAATAACTGTGATGACAAGACGTAAAAGAAAAGTCTAGCAAAAGCAGGACTGAGGAGCAAGCAGACCTTGACGTTGATAGAACAGGACATAACCACTTGTGAACTCCGACTCTCCAGGCTCCTGCGCTGTGACCGACTCGTCATTGTAGTAGTACCATTGGTGTGTCAGTGGATGTCGTGTGAAGCAAGTATAGTGCCCTGCACTGGCACCGCCCATGTGACATATGATGCTATGTAAGTCATACAAGAGGCCCACTGTGCTTGGTCCAGACAGAAAGCCACGGACGTCCATGCCTTCTTGTGGGAATACAACTTTAGCATCCACTTTAGTGCTAGACAGATCCTGGTAAACAAACCTGAAATAAAATTGTGGGAAAGCCTTAGGCAGTTTTCTCTACCATAAAAAAGAAGAAAGCCACACAATACAGAGGCTAAATATCCAAGATGGCTTGGGCTGTAGATTCTGGACAGACCTATTTAAAAAAACAAATCATAATAGTTATAAATATGGATTGAAAAGGCTAGTAAGTTGGTTAACTTAAGTTGTTTTATTTCTTCCTATATTTCGAGGGTATTTATCAGAGCTTCTAATAATAATGGTCAACAAATATGATATTATAGAGAACCAATAAAAAAAAAGAAAAAAAGTTTTTATTTCTTCAAATATCAACTATCGACACTTAACAATTAGGGACCTGTATGTCGCTTCTTACAAATCAAGAGAGAGAGAGTGACTTGAGAGGCGACATACTGTTTGCATAATTCAAATTCATACCAAGTCAATTTATCTACAATTAAACTTTATTCATAGGTGAATTTTGGTATTTTTGTATATGTGCACTATTTCTTAATTCAGATGAGTTACATTAACTATTTGAAAGCGTTTTGACTTAGGAGTACCACACTGCAAAACAATCTTTGATTGAAAATAAGAGAGAGAGAGAGAGAGAGAGAGTGAGAGAGAGAGAGAGAGAGAGACAGGGAGAGAGAGACAGAGTGAGTGAGAGAGAGAGAGAGAGAGAGAGAGAGAGAGAGAGAGAGAGAGAGAGAGAGAGGGAGAGAGAGAGAGAGTGAGAGAGAGAGAGAGAGAGAGAGAGAGAGAGAGAGAGAGAGAGAGAGAGAGAGAGAGAGAGAGAGAGAGAGAGAGAGAGAGAAAGACAGGGAGAGAGAGACAGAGTGAGTGAGTGAGAGAGAGAGAGAGAGAGAGAGAGAGAGAGAGAGAGAGAGAGAGAGAGAGAGAGAGAGAGAGAGAGAGAGAGAGAGAGAGAGAGAGAGAGAGAGAGAGAGAGAGAGAGAGAGAGAGAGAGAGAGAGAGAGAGAGAGAGAGAGAGAGAGAGAAAGACAGAGAGAGAGTGAGAGACAGAGAAAGAGAGAGAGAGAGAGAGAGAGAGAGACAGAGAGAGAGAGAGAGAGAGACAGAGAGAGAGAGAGAGAGAGAGAGAGAGAGAGAGAGAGAGAGAGAGAGAGAGAGAGAGAGAGAGAGAGAGAGAGAGAGAGAGAGAGAGAGAGAGAGAGAGAAAGACAGAGCGAGAGTGAGAGAGAGACAGAGAGAGAAAGACAGAGCGAGAGAGAGAGAGAGAAAGACAGAGCGAGAGAGAGAGAGAGAGAGAGAGAGAGAGAGAGAGAGAGAGAGAGAGAGAGACAGAGAGAGAGAGAGAGACAGAGAGAGAGAGAGAGAGAGACAGAGAGAGAGAGAGAGAGAGAGAGAGAGAGAGAGAGAGAGAGAGAGAGAGAGAGAGAGAGAAAGACAGAGCGAGAGAGAGAGAGAGAAAGACAGAGAAAGAAAGACAGAAAGAGAGTGAGAGACAGAGAAAGAGAGAGAGAGAGAAAGACAGAGCGAGAGAGAGAGACAGAGAGAGAGAGAGAGAGAGAGAGAGAGAGAGAGAGAGAGAGAGAGAGAGAGAGAGAGAGAGAGAGAGAGAGAGAGAGAAAGACAGAACGAGAGAGAGAGAGAGAGAGAGAGAAAGACAGAGCGAGAGAGAGAGAGAGAGAGAGAGAGAGAGAGAGAGAGAGAGAGAGAGAGAGAGAGAGAGAGAGAGAGAGAGAGAGAGAGAGAGAGAAAGACAGAGCGAGAGAGAGAGAGAGAAGCCAGTTAGCATGAAGGGTACTGTCACCTCTTCAGATGGATGATGAGATTGTCTGGATACCGCCATACTGTCATAGTTTTTTTGGCACATTGGTTTCTCTCACAGCGAGGACAAAACCATGGGTTGTGCTCATCTAAAAGTTCACTGAGAAAGATAAGACACATACAAACAAGTATATTATTTAGCTATGGTTTTTTTTTTTTTTTTTTTAAGTTTCTACCCAATTTGTTTAGTGAGTTACATTCACATGATTGTGGTGACTCAGGTTAATTTTTTAACACGTTAGTAAATTTGCAATAGTAAAAATACCTTAAAATGTTCAGAGATTAATGCTGAAAGACTGACAACCCCAAAAAAAACTGCAGGGAGAGCACAGAGAGTAAGATTCTTATATTGACCACTGTATAAGAGTTCACTCTCCCTATGTCCTTTCATCATTTTGAAATACTATGATAAATTATTTTTATGCATTTAGACAAAATTACCATCCCCTTTGCAGCTGGCTACAGGTAATAGGACTGCATTACTGGAGGTGGGATTAATAATTCAAGAGAATAGACAGTAAGAGATAGATAGTGATTAAAAAAAATTAAACACAAGAAAGAAAAGGAGCGAGTGTGGAGATATGAGAGAATATATCAAAAATTGATAATGTACTGGGTTATTAACATTAAAGAAGCAGTCAAACAGAAATATTTTGTCCATAATTAAGAGTTAAAGTTGAACCGAGTGTGATCCTATGACTTATTTGTATTATAAAATTGAAGGAGCTTAGAAAAAAAAAATTAATGTCATTTGGATTAAATGCAAATTTAGAGGAAAACTATGTTCATAAGTTATAAGAGAGGCCTTTTTAACCTATTTTTCTGTTGCCACCTGCCATCGAGTTATTTGTGCATTTTTACAAAACTTAAAGAGGCAACCAATGCAAACACTATAGTGGGAGCATATGTAGGCTCAGGGAGCATGCAAGAAAGAATATATTTATGAAATTTTATCACAAAGAGCTATGTTATATAATTCTTGAAATTGTAGGCTCCAACAGCTCCATGTCTCTTAGATAGACCTCAACCTGATATAGCATGCGATCGTATGTATATAAGAGCTTATGTCTTTCTTTAAAATCTGTTTCTATTTCAAGTACTAAATACCCATACCATTTTTAATAAACATATCCGTTTGCCCTCAAATCAAAATCAGATTTTCCTATGGGAATGCTAAAAAAATCAGTCTTCTTCTCCCCTTCCCCCCCACCCCCCCCCACACACACACACACACGCCTTCTTTAGCACAGAACAAAGGAACTGTGTAATGATAAGAATAAATAAGTTCAATGGATATGGTATGCAGAGATGTGCTGCTGTTCAGTACTAAAATTTTGCATGGACAGCTTTTATTATTTTCTTGTTAATTTGGATTGGTTGCACGCCACAATGTTTAAACTAGTAATGGCAAAATTCTAGAGGCTCCTCCCTTAACCTTTGTGTGAATGCTCCAAAGCAATCCATGATAGTGGTGGGTTCCGAACTCCTCAAGCCAGCCATGGTGGCGTCATCATGCACAAGTTGTAAGTCATTGAGCTGGTCAGCAGTCAGGTCTTGGCTGACATGCACCGTGAGACAGTCTGATGGCTGAAGATTGAGTTCACAGGCTTCCCGCGACACCTGGCACCCAGAGCAGTGGACAGAGTATGGACAGCGAGAGCATCTCAAGCCCTGAAGATCAAGAGTAGAGTAAGCTCTTCAGGAGAAAAACAAAGTGTGGAAAAGTCTTGCAAATGTAACTCACAACATTTGATGTTTTTTTATATAGCCTATTCAAAGCAATATCACTGATTTTCTAAGCAGATCCAATAAATCCATGACCAGCAGACCAGAGCTGGCATTAAAATAGTTGTCTATGTAAAGGCAGCTAAAGAGCACAGAAAACAACTGACTCATCGTTTAAGGTTAAGCAACCAGAATTAATGGCCTCGTAGGTTTAGCTATTCATATCTATATATCAAACCTTATTCATTGCTACACTAGGGTAAATTAGACAATCTTCAAGTCAGTGCACAGAAGTTGCCACGTGTGTAACTCGCAAAGATAAAGCAAAACTGACCTGGCCATCTGTGAGCAGGATGGAGTAGACAGGAATGAAAGGGCTGATAAGTCCATTCAGCAAGCTGTAGAGAGCTTGACCAGTGGTCAGATTTGGCAGATGCACAATGTTTGGATGGCCAAAGAGCTGTAAAAGTGTCGTCCCAGTGTTGTCCTTAACACTACGTCGAAAGGCTACGCATATCTGTACAGTCCTGGGTTAAGAAAATATAATAGAAGGTATGATGCTTGGCCTAAAAATAAACCTAAACTTATGGAAGTTCTTTCTTACATCTAATACTACGACCAACCATTCTAGATGGGCTCTAAGCCTTTGCTACTGTCTATGGGATGTTCCAGAAATTTAAACATCACTAATTTACATGTCTATCACTCAATATCTTAACCCCCCCCCCCCACCCCCCCAAGCGTCATTGAATAAGGCGTGAGGCATCAAAGTAATTTAAGAGTTATTTGCAATGGAACTCTTCTTTTTGAAGAAAAAAGATGGTCAATTTATAAAATAGTGTGTATTTTGTCACTAGGACTGCCAAAAAATTGCAGACTTAACAGCCGATATAATCGGCTGTAGCGCCACAGAAGCCTAGGAACGGGCGATCTAATTGGCCATCAACATTTGGAGAGTTAATTTTGATAAATTCTTCTACGTTATGGAAATAAAACAAAGTTTTTATTTAATTAGTGACGCGATAACAAACACTGTTGACTGTTCTTTTGTCCTTTTGAAATATTGTAGAAAAATAATAAAATATTTATCAACAGTGCGCTTTTTAAAGTGATAAATACACAATACAATCCTGGTCTCGTACCAGTAATAATTATTTTTTTGCAACTATTTTATCCATTATAGGCTTTTTCCTGTTTTTATCACTCAAGTTGATCATTAATAGCATGAATGAAATGGCATCATACATCTGTTTCAGATCTACAAATATAAGATCTGGCATTTAGCCACCTACCTTTCATAACTTTAATTCTAAGTTCGAATAATGTTAAGCTACATAAGCTCATTGATTTAATACTTTCATTTGTACTCTGTTTTTAGATCCACTCCCATATACCGCAATTTATCCCATAAGTTACAAGACCCGCTGTGCTTCTGAGAAAGAGAAACTGGGGTATGGGTTTATACATTTACAAAATATTGATGCTGAGACTGAAGGATCTCCAGGGCTTCAGCTAAAATCATGGGCCTCAGTTGTGTTACCTGATTTTGGGCCTGGACGCTGACGCACTTGCCAATGGAACAAAGTCTTCACACATGTTAGCAGGATGCAAGCAAATCTAAAGTTGAATAAGAATAATAAAATACTGTACAATTATGGTTGGAAAGAAAAAAAAGTGATTCATTATATCAATCTGTCAATCTTATGTGCAAGAACTGAGTAAACTCAGGTGTTATTGGGAGAAATAATTTGTAAGTGACTAGCATAGAAAAACAGGACGTAAAATAGAGAAATGGAAAGATACAGCCAAAAGCAATAAAGATCCAAGGAAAAACAAAAAAAAAGAGGAAATGTATTTTAAGAAACTGTGCGTGAGAGAGGCAAAGGTTGGATACAGGTACAAACATAGAAACAGGAAGAGAAAGAAAGAGAACAGGAAATAGACAGACGTGGCTTCTCAAAAATGTCTCAAATAGTAACTAACATGATACAAATAGGTTTATCACATGAACAATATGTAGAAACGATTCGATCCATATAATCAATATCAGAATAGAAAAACGAACTTCTCACACTGAAAGCTTTAAAAGCTTTTTTTTTTTTTTCATGATTATTTGCAAAGAACACTTTGACTTTGATTTGAAAGTTTGAGAGCTGATGAATTGTAAATTTAACCTTTTAAGATTCAGCTTATTTAAAGGTCATTTTCAATAAGCCCCTATGGAGATATGCCAAAAGAAAGAGTAAGAAGAAACTAGAAAAGAGAAAAAAAAAAATTAGATACATAAAGAAGCAGAAACAGAAAGGCAAAGTACTGATAGATGTATAGATAAATAAATAGGAAGAGAAAGAAACAGAAAATATTGAACAGGAGATAATGAACTGTAAATTTAATCCTATGAGATTCAGATTGTTTCAAGGCCATTTCTTTAAGCTCCTATGTCATAAATTTTTTCTCTTTCGACCCCATAAATCCTGCCTACTCTGCTTTCTATTTGTTTGTAGCCTGCATCATTAGTAATAGCTCACTTGGCCCTTTTTTCATCCCATGCAATTAGATCACAGAGTGAGAGAACCCATTTCTTTATTTTTGACCTCCCTAAAAAATCAACTATTTGCCGAATAAAATGCGTGTTAGTTGTTCGAACCCATAATTCTAGACAAAATGTCAATAAACCACCATTATCCCTGAATAATTGTCAATTCTGATAAGTCTGATCAAGAAATTTAGACTTCCTCATGAGCTTAGAGTAGAAGCTGACTTTACTCACCGGACAGTTGAAGGCTGAAATATCAGCAGTATGCTTCACCGACATCTAAGAAGAAAAAAAAATGAGCAATGAATGGGCTTTGAAAATCTTTTGGTTTTACAGATCTTTTGATGAGCTCAAATATAATTTTATAACAAAGGAGTATGAAGAAATTTAATTTTTTTTTTTCCCCTTTCTGTAGGTTTTTCCGCCTTGATATCTTGACGTTTTTGTACTGGGTAAAATAATCTGTTAATTGTTAACACACATATCAACCTGAAGGAAATTTAATGCTTTATTTAAATTAGAATGGCAGTATTTGTGATTATTCCCCTTAACTGGTCTATTGCTGGTCTTGACAACCTAAATATCAAAAACATTTAATTCTTCATGTAGTCTAAACTGAGTTGGTGTTGGAAGCATTAGGCACCCCAACTGTAAAGATATAAAGTGTGCAGGCCTAGATGTCTGTGTGTGAATGCAAACCAGGTGTTTTGCACCTACCATAGTTATGTCACAAACACCAAAGAACTTGTGATTCTTTTACACTGAATTTACTATATAACCTCACTTCCAGATTCAACAAGCAGGATCCAAAACTGCCTGGTGTGATAAAGCTGTTCAATTAATATCCACAAGGGAGGACAACACCAAGCCTTTAGCTTCTGTGCTATTAGTGAAAAAAAAATATTTTGCAACAGTAGATGGCAAGCTTTACCTCTAAGCAGTTTTGACAGAAGACCCCATCACACATGACATGGGTGAGCAGCTCTGCGTCCAGCAGATCCTCCAGACAGATAGCACAAGACTTCCACTGATCTGATAGAGACGCTGGGAACAGAAAAAAAAAGACCGGATACAGTATTTGTACATGAAGAACTGATAAGCAGTAACAGATCACCTAGCTTTGGATATATTGAGGTATGAGTAGTTGGGATATAGAGACAAAGATTCATGTTTTTTTTTCCCTTTTGTGTTCCAACAATGCCATTGGTGGATAAGTTTGCTGCTCATTAAAAAAAGTTGTTGAATCTATCAGGCCAGATCCAGTATTATGATCCTGTAAACTCTTAGTCTTTTAAAGACGAATACATTACAAATAGCCTTCAAAAAATTATATCTGAAGTGATTGGTTCAAGTTACTTTTTCCAGTATCATTTTACATAATCGTTAATCTGTGTTGAGCCTGTTTGTCATCGGCAAACTGTTACAAACAAAATTATATCTTTCCAAGAAATGTCAGGCATGTAAATCAGAAATTTTATCCCCTAATAAGAAAACAAAAATTATAATAAGAACATCCCTTATTTTTTTCTTATTTATACTTTTTTACATAACAGGAATACAGCTCTAAGTTGAGACACACTGTACCACTTGTTTACACATGAAGACTTCTATCATTTCCTAAATAAGATTTCTTTCATTATAATTAAAATGGACATGATTAATGATCATGAAAATTCCTCAAAAAGCTCAGGTTTGCAAAAGCCAAAATGCCATGAGCTTTATATAACCAAACCTCTGCAAAATATCAGACAAGACCTTCTGTAAAGTGCAGCCAGTTAAAGTAGTTAGTAATTGTAGTATAGTGCAGTGCACCCAAACTTTTCGCATATTAAACAAGGTTAAAGATTATAAAAAATTAAACTAGGGATATCCACTGTGAATACCATTTTGGCCACTCATATTTTTCACTTATCCTGGGAAATGCATTATACAACTTTCAAAGCTGCTTGCTAAAGCAAAGATAATTGGATTTCTCACTCAACATGTTATGTGAAGCCAGAATATTCCTGACACAATTCACGCACTAGCTCTGAAGACAGACATTTTATCATTCCTGAAGGCAAAGAATTATTATAAAATTTGAACTTAAAATAGATAGATTTAAACATTAAAAAAGATAGATAGGAGCACAATTTACAATTAATACTTCAAGATATGGCTTACACAGTTTATCTTTAGATGGAGTTACATGTTTACTGATGGATTGTTAGGCGAACAGGGGAATTCAGGCACGTGGAACTCACTTGAAAGAATAGAAACTAATGTTTCAAAGGCCCATTTTTAACATTCTCCACATTAAAATATATCTGAATATAGAAATTTTCACAATATATCATTTTTTTTTACACTCTAAGGGCAAATAAATCCCTTAAACTATGACAATGAGGTACAAAAGACTTGATATGTCAAAATTCCGACTTGTGCCTGATTTGCTCTGGCTACCTGACCATTGTCATGCATCATAATCACAGCCTACGCACCTTGTGGGAGATCTGAAGCTGTGAAATTGTGAACAGGGAAAGTATTGGGCCAGTCAGGATCCTCACACTCCCTCTCCACTCTGCTCTGGTCATCAGAGTGGACTGGTGCAATGGCGACATCCTTGCTGCTGCTTTCATCTGAAGGTACAGAATTCAGTTAACTTGAGATATGTACCTTAATATAATGTATTAGATTTTACTCGGAAATATTTGTTTCTTAATTTCATTCCCTAACAGATAAAAGATCAAGGTGCTTTAAATGTAAGTTTAACTTGAGCTTTTCAAGATTTTAACAAATTTTGCTTTAGAAGTAACTTTTCCTACATTTGTTCCTTACTTTGGAAATCTTTAACGATTTTTTCCTTGAATGTTAAAACCTAAATCTATAAATACCAACTTTGAGATATTTTTGCTAATTAAAAATGCATAAATTACAATGTGATCTCTTTCCTCAAACAATGATATAATTTACCAGAATCACGGCTGAACTGAGAGGAAATATTTATTTTAGAATCCTAGACATATATTTTATTTCTACTGTAGATAAGCTGCTTAAAGTTGGGAAGCATTTCCTTTAAGCGCAGCATTACTTTCTGATTTTCAACCCCTCAGTGAGCACAAAATTTGAGGGAAAGATAGTACAACATGTCACTGTATAGTTATCTAGTCCTCTCTTCCAGCAGGCACATCTTTAAACAAGTAGTAAGGTGATGAGAGAACATGTTGATTGTTCTAAGTCCCAGTTGGAATCTGCCATTCTCTTTCTCAAGGCATTATAAAACTGATGGAGACCACAGGAGCCAATGTTCATTAGCTTAGTGTCAAAGTAGAGTCATAGTCTGTTGCAAAAAGGGCCCAATTCACACTTGGAACAGCTATGGAACTGTGTTAGGATATTTTAAAGGAAAGTGAGTTTGCGTGGAAACCCAAACTTCCATAAGGTAGTCTGTTCAGAGGTCTAACATATCAGTACCGAGGTATTTGCTCTGAACCAAGCCACTGTACCAAAATCTTACATGGACGTCCAGTTGCTTTTTTTGCTGTCAATTTGTTCAATGATTCATCAAACAATAATGAAAAAGGTTCTCTTAAAGCTTGATCAAGCAGCTTAGTCTTAAAACAGAGGGCTAGACCAAATACCATGAGATATGTGGTTTTTGTAATTTCTTTACCAAGGGATCATTTGGAAACATTTGTTTTCAACAAAACTCTATCTTATAAGATTAGAACTGGCACAGTGATTTTTTCATGGCTGTGTGTAGGCACTACCAGATCTCTTTATCAAATTCAAAGAGCTTGAGTTGGTAATAAAGGTGTCTAATCTTCCAATTTATGTGATGCAGTAACTGAGTTAAATATACATAGAGTGGAACCCATAGTACTAGTAGATATGGTAGCAGCTGGAGTGTCATCTAGTTAAGTTTTGTCATTAAAACTAAACAAACCTTCGCCATCCTATTGCCATTTTGCTTGAACAAAAGAAACGAGGGCAGAATGTTCCATTCTTTTAACGTCGATGAGTTTCTTACAAAAAAAAAAACCAACAAAAACAAACACTCCCTTGTGTTATTGGTAAGACTAACCACAGATGGGCAAATGAAAGAAACGGGAGACTTGCCAGCCTGAGAACCCAGAAAATTTTAGTGAGTAAAAAAAAACATAGCCTGGTAAGGTTATCCTTGTTAGATATAGATTTCCGGACCATATTTTTTAATCTCCCAACTATTTTAATTTTCCCCAATATTGAACAAATTTAAGACTTTTCCGAGATTTCAAGACTGAGTGGGAACCCTTTGAGCATTATCCTTCAGAAAACTAGAGTATTTCAATTAAAATTTTCTAAAGAGTACATCTGAAACTAAGCTGACAGCATTCTAGAAGTTTATTTTTCTCATTGTCACATTTCCTTTAACACATTCCATGCTTGATTTTTTTTTAAATCCCTCTTTTAGCTTACTTCGCCAAATCAAATTTTAAACTTCAATTTAAATGCCAAGACATTTTGAGCTTTTAAGAAGTTTCAACAAAAAAGAAAAAGAAAATGGCACAAACCTCCTTGATCACTGTAAAAATCCTCCTCCTCATAATCTGCTATCCTTCTACTTTGAAGAAAATAAGAACCTGGATTTTCACTGAGTTTAGCAACAGCACCAAGCAAAGTTGCCTCCTCTTCCGGTCCCCTGACCTCAGAGAAGTTTTTGGGACTGGGGCATGATCGGGACAAGTGTCCGCTGCCGCCACAAGAACTGCTGGCATCTGTGTAGTTTCTGTCACTCTTCATGCACACACCAGGGCAAAAGGATGGAGAATGAGGAGAGCTCTTACTCCCATTTTGGCTGCTGCTCACCTGATCTCGATATGGCTGGTGGTGATTGTTGCTGCTGCTGCTAACAGTGGTTGTGCTGGTGGTTGCAGTTACTGAGGAGGATGGAGAGGTATGGGGTTGACTGTACCACGCTTTAGTTTCCAGCTCACCTCCTTTGGCAGTTTCATTTCCAAAAAGGCTTACTTTGTCTGAGGTAGATATATCAATTTTCCCACCTTTAACATCCTCACTGGAATAAATGTCTGAGGGAGTCAGATCACCAACTGGCCCTGCATCAGCCTCATTGTCTTCATCCTCATCAAGCAAAGTCTTGGTCTTCTCAGTTTTATGGAGGTCCTGCTCGTCTATCCAAAACTGAGATGGAGGCGATGATGAGTGTGATGTGTCTACCACATAATTTCGTGGAGACTGCCGTTCTAATATTGGTAAAGATGAGGATATCTTACTGGAGGAACTCTTGTGAGTTGAACTTCTCTTGCCAGGTTTGCTTAACAAAGTGTCTCCTGCATCATCATCATCTTTATCATAGTCTTCATCATATGTGCATGGCAGGCGCGAAGCACCAACACAGTCACCCATAAACCAGCTGTTACCCTGAAACTTTTCTGCTGAAGAAGAGGGGAGACACTGGCCAAAATCACCATCACCGCTGTCTCCTGGCAAACTAGAGTAGGTGGCAGTTGAAGCCTCAGCTTGTCGCTCTATTTGGGAAGAGCTTGAGAATGTCAAGTACTCTGCCTCACATCCTTCGGAATCAGACAGCATTCCCTCCAAAGCATCCCTGCTGCTTGGGGAATTCACAATGACGGAGTCAAAGCTCTGATTAGATGTCTCTCTGCAGTCTTGTGTCACTACTTGCCCAAGCCTCGACTTTGACAGGGAAGATTCATGTTCCTTCAAAAGTGAAACGGAAGACACAACACATTCTGCTGCGCCATCAGGATTGGTGGTGGAAATTTCAAAGCTGCACGAAGTTGAGGTGATGACTTCAAAAGCATATATCTTGCGGTTAAATGTGTTGACATACTTGAGCAATACGTTGTTGTCCTATTCAGATTGAGAAAAAAAATTGAATTAAGATGTGGTGATACTTTAACTTAGTGCTTCTTACAATATTCGCTGAAAACACATTCTTTAAAAAAAGGTAAGTATTCAGAATAACTGGACATCTGACAAATGCATTTCTACATTGTTAAAACTAAAGAAGTTTACACCAAATAACATGGCTAAACCAAAATAACTTTTACCTTCAAATCATTATCCTAATTACACCAAAAGATGTTTTAACCCAAATTATAAATGCAGTCCCTCGAATTTTGATTTAGCAGTGTTCCACTGTTTGCAAAAATATCAAGAGGAAACTCATAGAAGTGACATATTTTTAGAGTAATTCTTATAGAAGAAAATTATAATATAGCAACCCAGAAAAGTTTTTGGGGCATGCTCTTGTCACTTACAAGAATCCTGGAGATGTGTGAGTCAAGCACCTCAGCCATAACCATGTCTTCATCCACAGCTTTCCCTAACAGCTGATTCAGCTGGAGCTTGGCTGCGCTCACCTTATCCGTTTTGAGCATATTGAGCAAATACTTAATAGGAGGCTTGCATTCTGAGATGTAGGTCACACCTGAGGTGACACAATACCAAAAAAATCATGCATCAACTTCATGATTTTTAAAAAGTTCAGTTGGGAAAAAAATTTACAATTTACAATCTTCAAATGTATGCAAATCTTAGTGCTTTCAAAGATGCTTTCTGTTTTATCAAATGTTTGCACTACTACTTTCCAAGATTCTGCAAATGAAACTGCGACATAAGTAGTTTGTGATTTTTGTAATAGATTTTATGTTGGTCACTTTTCTTCAGAAAAAAATATAAGCTGTTCTTTCATAAAATTTGTCTTTCTGTGTTTCTTATCCTGAACTTTCTCAACAGGATTAGCTTTCTAGGGCCATGACAGGTGACATAAACACAGAAATGCATGTTCAGCTTACTTACAGACCAAAAGACAATGCCTAGAACATTGATGCTGTTACCCTTTCAGTAAAAAAGACTGGTAAACTCGTGTCAAGTTTTAGGATATGCTGCTTAGATGAGATCTGATCCCACCATCAGATAAACTGAGCCAGATTTAAAAAATAAAAAAAAGCATCAAGAAATAAAATCTTTTGTCACAGCCTCAAAAAGAAGGTCATTATGTGATGATTGATAAATTATACCACGATAAAATTATAAATACTTACATATTTGCAGATCCATTGCATGAGGGATTGGCAGAGAGAGGTACATGAAAGGCTCATAAGTGACAGACACATGGCTGCATTCTGAGCACACCACCTGAGAATGAAACATGGGCAAAAATTATCAAAGCAGAAAATCTAACACTGCACAGCATATATCACAAAGTAAGCATCTTTCCCTGAGGGAAAAAAAATGAGGCTATGATCTTGTCAGATATAAGAGCTAGTTTTTCAATTTTGATTTAGGAGGTGCAGTAAGAAATTTGGGAAGAAAAAATAAATATGTTAACCCAATATGCTATTATACTCTCTTAATGATATTTTTTTTTCCAGACCAAACATTTGGTTCACAATCAAGGGATTCAAATACAACTTAGAATTCAGATTTGTGAAGACAAACGATTTTAGGATCTATCTCTTTCAATCTGAATACAAAAGCATGATGGAGCTACCCATTTTTTTTTTAAAGAAAAAAAAAAACATAACCCCTCACTGTGCTGCGAAACTGGCCTTGGAAAGTGCTGACCACCACGCTGTCATTGCGAGCATGGTA
Organism: Elysia crispata; assembly: GCA_033675545.1. Lineage (NCBI taxonomy): Eukaryota > Metazoa > Mollusca > Gastropoda > Plakobranchidae > Elysia > Elysia crispata. The sequence continues at coordinate 55,954 of JAWDGP010004589.1, read as the reverse complement.
CTCCTCCCAGGCACTGGTGGCCATCTTAACCTCTGATAGATGACAGTTATGGCGTAGGCAATTAGGCACTGAAGAGCAGGCTTCTACCGTTGATGTATGAGATGAAGGTACAAGTTCCAGATCATCGTCATCTGAACTTTCTAACAACTCAACCTGAAAAGAAGGATGCTAACATTCTTCAGCCTGGCCTCAAATCTAATACTCCTTTCTTCTCTAGTAATTTAATTAAAGTAATAGTTTATTTTTTTAAATATATCCTGAATGAAGTAAATTCGCTTCACACCTCTAACTAGGAACTTGGATATATTCCAAGTGTGAAACTTAATTTTGACAGAAAACATCTAGGTCTTGATGTTTTAGACAATCTAAACTTAACACTAACAGTTAAAATAATTGGATAAAATTGGCTATCTGGAGTGTAACTAGAACAGATATTGAAAAAAGAAATAACACCCTGAACTCAAACCTGGATATTCTAAGTGTGAGTACAGGGGGAACATTTTGACAGAAAACATTCAGGTCTGTATGTTTTGCAGAATTTTTTAAAAACTTAAAAAATAAAATGTGAAAACTACAGGATAAAATTGGTTTAAATCTGAAATATACAAGACATTGAACTTAATATCTGAAACACAAGATTTCATAAAAATGGTATATGTTGAAGATAATTCTATATTTCTGGGGCTTTTAAAATTGTTTTGGATTCAATCATGTTATTTCTGTAGCCGTGATCTGAGTGCTTTTGACAGGTGAATGATTAAAGGTGGTTACCAATATGGGACAAAGATTGCAAAATTCAAATTGCATTGATGACTAATATTTCAATTTCATCTTCATTATGGGTGCCTAGTAAAGTGTGAGGTAAATTTGTCACATATTTTTCTAGCAATTCTGCATTTTGTGTTCAGAACTGGGTGAGTTGTGAATGAAGCATGGCAAGAAAGTGAATCTGACATTTTTATAAAAATCAAAGATTTCCACCACTTCCTTTTCCCAAAGCAATGGCTTAGAAAAACTATAAGAGGTTTAGACAATTCAGGAACCAGTTGCACACAAAATACTTAGTGTCTTCAATTTTTTTTACACATTGTTAACTCACAGCAATATCCAACAAAAAAAAAACCCCTGTGAGGTGATATTAATATTATCTTCCAAACACATTATAGGTAGCATTTAACCATTAAGCAGGTAGTGTGCATAAATTTCAAGTCAAACGCATTTAATTTTCCTTGAAATAAAAATATTTCATTACAGGTCAACAATAACAATATTGTAGGTATAACAAAAAGATTATAGCCCCAATTTGCATTTTTTGTACCAAACACCTATATTGGTTCAAACAGATTACAGCTAAAGTCATGAAAACCTGAATGATGAATAGAGTTTTTAAGTCTTATAAATTTTCATAACAATAGAGTAGACTCACTGAATTTGAAAAAGTGTACATCAAAGAGTGTTCCAAAAATTGACTTTAAGTTTCTAAATAACGGATGTAAAGAGAATATTTTCAACTCTATTTCATGGAATATGACTCTATTTCATAGGAATTTTTTTTTTAAATCAGAAAACCAAGTTACAGGTGGTGACCGACATGAACCATCTGTAGTCTAATATGTTCACTCAATCCAATGAGGTTGAAGCCAGTTACTACCTTAGTGTAAAATCAACATAAAGGGCAACCTTAGCTTCCATAGTGTAAAATCAACATAAAGGGCAACCTTAGCTTCCATAGTGTAAAATCAACATAAAGGGCAACCTTAGCTTCCATAGTGTAAAATCAACATAAAGGGCAACCTTAGCTTCCATAGTGTAAAATCAGCATAAAGGGCAACCTTAGCTTCCTTAGTGTAAAATCAACATAAAGGGCAACCTTAGCTTCCTTAGTGTAAAATCAACATGAAGGGCAACCTTAGCTTCCTTAGTGTAAAATCTACATGAAGGGCAACCTTAGCTTCCTTAGTGTAAAATCAACATAAAGGGCAACCTTAGCTTCCTTAGTGTAAAATCAACATGAAGGGCAACCTTAGCTTCCTTAGTGTAAAATCAACATGAAGGGCAACCTTAGCTTCCTTAGTGTAAAATCAACATAAAGGGCAACCTTAGCTTTCTTAGTGTAAAATCAACATGAAGGGCAACCTTAGCTTCCTTAGTGTAAAATCAACATGAAGGGCAACCTTAGCTTCCTTTGTGTAAAATCAACATAAACGGCAACCTTAGCTTCCATAGTAGAAAATCAACATAAAGGGCAACCTTAGCTTCCATAGTGTAAAATCAACATAAAGGGCAGCAAAAAGGCACAGAGACCATTTTGACCCCTCATTCCTGACATGAAGGATCACACAAGACAAATGCCTTTTTTTTATCTCTCTTCTACATACTGTTTACTATTATATAAAAAAAAAACATGTTGCTTCTTGTTACTGTTAGCCAACAATATTCAGATATTAGCAATGGCATATAATAATAACTCTTGCAAGATAAACTCAATTCAATGGGTTAGAACTATTATTTTGAAACAAACATGGCTTTACTGATACCAGTATAATTATGAATATCTCTGGAGGAGATTTTGATTTATGAAACAACATACAAATACTTCTGGATATCGTAGTTTTAGCTTGTTTGACTCTATCTGTAAAATGACCACTTTTAGTCTATAACTCTCAGACAAAGAGCCATTCCTTATTGTCTAAATGTCTTGCTCTAACGATGGTCCAATCAAAGGGTGAGACATTTTGAAAGATTTTAAATAGTATTATGTTGGCCATCCCCTAAGCTGACCTGCCTTAATGTTGGTATGTACATAGTCTGGTTCAGCATGCATGGTCCAGTGCAGCCTATGGAAACCTTAAATGCAAATCTCATTCAAGCACAAAATGCTGAGAATCCCCATCTTAGAAGCAACCTCTTGAATTTGAATTACTCCCATATTTGTTGTGCCATTTTACTGCAGGGCTACTGGGAAATCTTTTTCTTTCATTGCGATAATAAAAAGTTTTTAAAAAAATATATTACTCAGATTCTTTAATGCTGTTAACACTTCTCATTCCCCCCTCCTGTTTTTCTTCTTTAAGGCAACATACCTCATCCACTTCCATACTATTAGTATCAGCCACAGTGTTAGATAGATCCTCTCTAATGTTGCTCCTTACTGGCGTTGTGTTGAACTTTGAATAAGCTTGCATCTGCACGTTTTTCTCATTTTCATCAAACTTGATTCCTGAAATATTGCTTGTAACTCCTGCAAGGCTAACTTCTCCAGGTTTGAGAAGTGTACCACTATCCTTGTCCACAACGTTACTTTCCATTGCCTGATACACAAAGGACAGTTTAGTGGACTGCTCACCCAGGGAAGATACCTCTTCAAGGGAATTATGCAGCACATTTAGATCAACATTCTTACAAGGCTTGACGACTGAAGCATTGGAACTCTGAGCATACAAATTGATGTCCTTCACCCCTGAGCCTAGACTCTCACCAATCAATACCTTGTCCGTTTTGTTCTCTTCCCCTATCGCTTCTTGCAGAATATTGACCTCTTTTGATGGAGGGCGATTTCGGTTGTCCACTTTAACAAATTTTTCTGAGTCTGCAGTTATTTCCTGAGGAAACTCAGAGACCTGCACATTAGTATTAAGTGTCTTGGTCTCTTTACTGTAAAAATCATCTAAACATGAGAGATGTAATGGGGACATTGGTTGTTGAAGTGCTGCAGATGCAGAATCCGCTTTTTGTTTTGGTGATTGTCTCCGAAGGGTCGAACCACTAGAGTAGACTGACTGATCTTGGCAGGATGATACCATATTGTCTATCACATTGAGATCATGTATTGGAGATATGGCAAGACCGGCGCTTACACCATCTGCCTCACTATGTGATTTACCTCCAATAGAATGTTCGCCAAAACAAACCCCAGCACCATCAAGTAAAAGAGATGCCTTGTCTTTCCCCATCCCTATGATTTTTTTGCTGCAGTCTGAGGATGACGTAACATACTCCTTTAAGTGACTGCTGTTGTTGGAACTGGAATTTCTGCCAAGCTCTGTAGTTTCAATCTTGAGACGCTTGAAGGCACTGCTTTGTTCCGAGTCTGTGCTGTGGGCAGAGAGGGATGAGTGGTTGCTGTCTTCCGAGTGTAGCACAAGCTGACCATAACTGGTCGACATGGAGCTGCCACTGGACACACGTTTTAACGACGGTTTGACCAGCAGTACCCCACAATCTGATGATGTTACATCATCGATGTTGGACTTGCTGGTGTGCTGCTGCAAGGGAGGAAATGTGCTAGATATTATTACCTCCTCTTCTTCAATCACCTCCCCTCCTTTCTCACTTGCGCTTTGCACCACACTCCTCTCAGGGGACTTAGAGCTACTGGCAGAGTCAGCAAGGCTCGAAGGGCTTGTCAATACAGACTCCAGCATTGACACCTCACTGGCCGGGCTGCCTTCACTTAGAGGGGATGCAGGGCTCTGGTCAGATGTCCCCATCTCCTTTACACAAGAAGTAATAACAGAATTCACTTTATTAGTCTGTAAGCTGCTACCTATCTTAGGAAGGACCAAAGCTTCATCCTCATTGCTGTCATGCTGCCTCTCCTCTATTTGATCTTTGTTGTTCAAGGTGATGTTAGAATTGTAGACCTCACTTGAAGATTGATCCGCACATTCATTATGACTTGATTGTAATGTGGTTTCAGCTAGAGCTGGCAATTGCATGATGGATGAGCCTTGGAACAAGCCAGTTACTGCCTTGTTGAGCTGTTCATGAAGAGTATCCAACAACAGGGCTAGAAACTCTTGGCAGTCATGCTGAAAAAGACCAAGAAAGCTCAATACAGCCAGCATAAAAATGTTGATCAGTAAGATTTTTGTGCAAAAAATTTTGCCAGTTAGCAGATACATGAAAACAAAAATAACTGCACAACCACACATAGAATTTTTCAATTGTTTAAGTGGTTGTACGCTAATAAAGAAGCCAGAAAAGCCTGAAATTATCATATGCGCACAAGCAATTATATTAAAGGTTCAACCACTATTGCCTTTCACATTCATATTTTGGTGGTCGATTACTTAAATTCCACTATCATCATGGAGACTAATGATTTGAAAGGTAGGATGAATCACTACTTGATGATTTGCACAAAAATATCTACCACGAGGAAATGTCCCAGCCCAGAAAAATTTAACGACCTAATTGTAAAACATAATGAAATTCTACTCTGTGATAATTTTCTTTAAATTGGATGACAGTGACATAATTTTTTTAAGGTTTTTCTTTACCTGGCGATAATCCTCAAACTGAGAGTGGTACATCCCTAAGAAATCTTTAAACTTCCGTGGGTGCACTACTGAAAACTGGCCGCTCCACATCTTGCACAGCAGAAGGTGGAAGTGTGCTGTCAGAGTGTGTCTGTTGCTGTCTGTGAGCATGTAGTTCTCACAGAAAAATTTTACAAGTGGCGCACAGCTCACTAAACTCTGCAGACCAGCATTCATAAAACAAGTATTGCCCAAGTTGTAAAGGCCACACGATCCATGCACAGCTTTAGAATCTGCTCAAATAGAGAAATAGTAGTTATAATGCATTTAGTTTCTTTAAATAGCAATAACTTGGCTTCAGTAAAATGGAACAATAAAATAGCACATCATTGCCAATTATAATTGTTTATTAAAATAACCGAGATGCAAAATGTTTTTTTTTTTTTCTATACATCTGAAAATAAAGATCTTTTAACTTGATGGATAACATTGTGATTTATGTTTTTAAGATGTGTAACAGGCTAAGGAAATTGACAAACATGTTTTACAGGCGGTGATTTTGATAATTTTATTTGAACAGAGCATGAAACACCAGCCTTTATTTGTACAAAGTTTCATAAATCATTAATCAAAAGTAAATCATAGGCATAAGACACTTATCACAATGTACCCACTTCCCTACTATAAAACGAAAACTTCCTTCCGAACTTGCTACTAATATTTACAAGCAAGCTGAATTTTATGAGAGTGAATTATTACTGAAACTAAAAATAAATGTTTAAAAAATCTTATTTTATCCACTATTAAATTTTAACTTTTTGCCATTTCAGTCCACGAGAAAGAGAGCCTAAGAACAATAATGTCAAGAAAAGTTTTGGTGTTTTAGGGTTGAGGAAGAAAATATCATGTATATTACATTTAAAGCTAAGTAAACAACTTGAGATATACCGAGATATGAGATATATAAATATATGAGATACTTGAGATATGACACAGTATTAATCGCAGAAAATAAAGAAAACTTGCTACAGTTATTAGACATCGTTGAATAAGAAAGCAGTAAGAAAGGATTGGAAGTGAATAGCAAAAAGACAAAAGTAATGATCGTCAGTCGAAAGATTTAGTGCCCACAAATTAACATCTTTGCCAATGGAAATAAACTCAAAGAAAGGAATCAATTCAAAAATTTGAGTTCTTTAATATCAAGTGATGGACGCAACAGCAATGAAATTACATCAAGAGCAACGCAAGCAAAAAAGTTCTCAGAGAATGAAATCAACACTAACAAACAACCACATTTTGATCCACACAAGAAGAGCCCTGTAGTGCTATATTGAATCCATTTTGATGCATGGATGCCAAGCCTGGACAATTTCAAAACAGGTACAAAAGAAACTCGAGACAACAGAAATATAGTTCCTTCGGAAAATGCTACGAATCTCATGGACTGCAAAGAAATAAAAAAAAAAAAAAAAACAGTATTACAAGAACAGAACAACAAGATGACTCATAAATAGAATACAAAAAACGCGCCAAACAACCTTTTTTGGCCATGTGATGAGAAGAGAGAAACTAGAACATCTTGTGACAATTGGAATGGTCCAGGGAAAACGTAGAAGGGAAACCAGCATGAAAAGATGTTGGATGTACTAACAAAGTGGTTCAAAGTAGTACGAGTGACAGAATCATTGAAAACGACGAGGGATAGAGATGCGTGGAAGGTCATGATTGCTTACCCTAAAGAGCACAGCACTGATTGATTGAAATAAATTCTACTTTGACTCGCTACTTTTAACTTCTACAGCATATTAAACCTCATGAAGAGCCTAAATATTTTACAAACCCTTCTCGGAAGTTACAGTTTATGCAGCTGAAAGACAGTTCTCACCTCTGATATCTTTGGAATAGCTTGTGTTTTCCGAAGAGTAAAACGGTGGAAAAGCAGGACCATAGCTCACTGGGGAGTAGATGTGATAGTAGGAACTATGAACATTATTAAGAAACTATCTATGTTAAAATCATCCACACAAACAAATCGAAGCCAATATTCTCAGACAAAATATAGTTATCATGTATTAAGTAAATAAAGCAGCAGATGCCCAGATTGCAGAAAACTTTTGTTATTTGTATATTATAATACTTATATTCTTGAAGGGAAGCAGATGGATGAAAGATATAAGACAAATTTTTTTTAAATATTCCTCTGGCAACATGGATGTTGAGAAAAGATGCTCCATATGATTCACCCACTCTAATGAAATCATAAAAAACCTAGTTATAGTTAATGTATGTATATTTCTTTTCATTGTTTAATTGCTATTTTAATTGCTTCTTTCAAAATAGTCAAACTTGCACCCAACAACACATTAATCAGCTGCCACGATTTCACTTCCAAATCACTTTTGAATTCTTAATTCGCCATCTAGTCCAGCAAAAGTTTGTTTTTTTCCGCTTTGCTTAACAAAAATCCTATGGGTTTGCCTCCTCCTGTCATTCTAGTTTAACACTATATATATATATATATACATTTAAGAAAGAAAAAAACCTACCGAGTTCCATGCCTGTTCCTCCTACATCTATAGCATTGTTAAGGTTATCTCCTGAAATTGATATGGAAAAAAATTGTCCCACTAGCAGATACATGAGCTTTCAATAAACATGAATTCTTCTCATCATTCCAACAAGAATCAATAAAATGATCAGGACAGAAGAGTCTAACACATTGATAAAATGACATGAAGCCAGTTCAATTAAGTATCCTTCTATCCCTCTTTAAAGCATCCAGTTTTTTTAATACACAGCATTTTACTGAGATAAGCATTATAAATACAAATTATGCAAGTTCTCTATGCTTTTCTACATTCCAAACTTTGACATTGGACCAGTCTGTTTGTAGGCCATAGATACACGGATGTTAATTTACAGGATTAAGACTGAAGTAAATATATTCACACCAAGAACTCTCTTCATTAAACAACAAACTAATTCGGTTACAATCAGGAAGTGAACAGGCATCCCATCTAGCCCCTGAATATTTTTAAATAAAAGCACCCTATACAGACAACAATTACGCAATCCATAGGTGTTGGAAGTTTTAAGAATGGAGCAGCTTAAATAGATCTGTTATCTATTAAAATTGAGTGTGCATCTTACAGCACACAAAGAATGGAAAGGATGATAAATACATTTAAAATTTACTCTTTACTTTAAGTTTCAATCAAACTATTTATTCAGAAAAAATTATGTTCCATTTCTTAACGTTTGACATTGGTTTGGCTGGAAGAAAAGCCCTGAGCTCAGAACAAGAGCACACTTATGCAGATTGAGAATCAGTCTTTCATGATATTCAAAAAATCCTTCCTGTATATCATGAAGAATCATCCTTAAGAGATTGAATTATGATTAAATTTTTTTTCACAGCTAACTATGAAAAGCTGCATATCTACCATCCACTCCAGGTGAGGGAGAAATGACTCCAATTGTTAGGGAACTTGAAGGCGTAGCTACATCTAAGGAGAGTTGGTGATGGTGAGCCAATGAAGAAGAACCAATTGACCCATGCTGCCCATGGTTGAAATTACTGTCATCCGTGTCCAGTCCATCGATACCTTCCTCTCCACCTGGAAGCATAAGAAGCATGAAGTATAAATGAAGATTGATTTCAGGAAACAAAATAATAAATAGAATTATTTTTATGTAGTTGCATTTGGAACACTTAAAACAAAAAAAAATCAGAACAAGAGATAGAGAATATTAAATTACATATCATTCATTAAATATTACTTTTAGAAAGGTAAAAAATGTGGAGTATGAACGAAGCAAAGCCAAAAAAAAAGAAAAAAGAAAAAAAACTCCCAGCTGGTTCTCCAACCATGAGAGAAATTGCTTTAATTTGATGACCATCTGACATTGAAAGTGGAAACAAATCGCTTCACATTAGACTTTGAGATTTGCTTTATGTTTTCACCTTTCCCACTGTTATGTTTAATAAATGGTATATAATTTAATATTCTCTATTTCTTGATGTGAATTTTTTAGTTTCAGTTTTCCCAATGCAAGTACAGTGGAATCGGCTTGAAGTCACTGCAGTCCCATTTTTTTTTCTTCTTTGTTTAAGTAACTGATTTTTGCTTGTCGGCAACACCTTGTGGTGGATGAGAAAATTTGAAACCCATAAAAGTGGGTTTGATTAGGGATGCGTGGACGGCATATAGCTCTTTCTTTGTAAACCTAATATAGTCAATAAGTCACTGTGTATTAATAGCATGCACAAGGCCTAGCTAAGTTAGTGTGGTCTTGTGTGGTTGTGACAGTACCTTAACAAAAGAAGGATGTTTAGGGAGTTGGCGGAAGGGATGGAGTCTATGTCTAGATATAGACCGAAGCTATAGTTGGCTCCCATTTTTTGTGGTAAACAGTGCACTGTCTTCTTCTCACCACCGCCACTCTCCTTAACCAATAACATCCTTTTCAGAGCCTCGAATAATACTAAACAATCAGGCCCTTTTTTTGTTTTTTTTTGTGAAAACAAAATGAAAGTAATGATGGTCTCAAGCTCAAACTAAAAGAGGGTAAATCTAAAAAAAATATGATGAGAATTGTAGGTATGTACCCATATTTTGTGTTTTTGTGTGTAGTACATCAATTTGCTTACATAAACTTCTTTTCAGACTTAGCGTGGTTTTCTCTTAGCCTAAATAACTTGTATACATTTTTATTTACTGCATTATAGTCATAGTATAAGTAACGAAATGGAGACACTGCAGAGGGAGACCACTATTAACAGTAATGAAACAAAGGCCACCTATTCTTAGACTTGTTTCCTGGAAATGGATAGGGTCAACCTTGCTTACAGTCAACACCTTTTTTTTTTGGTCCCCATGTGTTGACTTTAAGCAGATTCCACTGTATATAAAAAAATATTAAATGATTCTTGATTCACTAGATCTACATATTCAGCTAACTATATGCATTCCGTTTAGTGGCATCTTCACATCAATAAAGCATGCTGTAAAATTTAGACCCCGCAAAAATAGTCCCAGCTTCTATCCTTAAAAAAAAAAGTGTATCATCAAGTCAGTGACCCACAGATCACTTCAAGATGTCCCATTAGGAAGGGACATAACTTCCTTGATGTACATCAAACACAGTGAAGTCCCTTGATTATCCCACAGTTGTATTGATGCTGTCATAAGTCCCCCGGCTACAATAACTTAAGAGTAGTTTACTTTAATACAAGACAAAGAGAGGGTTTGGCTTTTTTTTTGGTTTTCAGAAAGCCAAAGCCAAATTTCTTGCAAATATCTTTGGATCTTTGGTTAAAATGAAATTTAAATCAGAAGGAAAGCCACTGCATTTGCAGATATTAAAGGAAAGAAATTTTGAATTGCATGACTGCTGAAATGTTAATACATTTTGTTTTAAAAAAAAAAATAATAAAGGAATAAACCTGCAGCCTCATCATCTGCAGAGTGGGGAAGAATGTGAGAGCTTCCAAGAGGCCCATGGTGCGTAGATGAAGAGGATGCTGCCTGCGAACTGGAAGTAACCTCCATCAGCAGGCTTAGTTTCTGGATGCAAATGGTGGTGGGTGGGGTGGCCGCAGACCGGCCCTTTCACTTTGCTTTTGACACAGTGGTTGTCCTCAATTTAGTTCTGTGCAGTACTGTGTCTGAAGAAGGTAGGAGAAGCATAAAATATCAAACCTCAAATTTCAACTATATCTCACTCAAATGTCATTTCTAACAAGCATTACCTAGAGTGTCATCAAGTAATATAAACAATTTTATGCATGCTGTTCTTATCATCTCATCATCAAAGGAATCAGACTTCGTGGAAATTGCCACCAAATCAAGTCTTTACATAATATATACCTCGCTCTACCCCGAATTTACGGAACAGAGATCAATTTGATATTGTAGCATTTATCCAATTAATAAGAAACACAGTTTGAACCTTTGGGTTTTCTGGTTTTATTAAATTATGAAAGTATCATCCAACTGTGTCGAGATATAAGTCTGAACTGAGAAAGTAAGCTCTTGGTCTCCTCAACGTCTCTGTGGTGAGCTCTATTCACAACCTTGGATGTTAGTCTTTATCATTGTCCAAAATAAGTCCAAACGCCACACGGCCCCCCCCAAAGACTGACACCGTAAGAGTCACTGGTATCGCAATGGCACGGTTGGCGGTCGAATAGTGCGACCTGTACGCGAAGAAGTCTGAACAGCAAGGCGCGACATAGCTTGCTGATGCTTAGGGGCGGTGTTTGAGTCTGATGGATGACCACGTGAGGGATTGTTTGGCTGGAGGGCGACCATATGGAGGAGGTTTAGCCAGTATGACCAGTTGAAATGGATCGAAAAACGCTGGCTTAATGCGATCGACTGAGATTCGTTCAGCGCGACCGCCAATGTCTATGAGGAAAGTTTTGTCCCCTGGAGTGAGAACTGCGTAAGGACCCGAATAAGGCCTCTGTAACGGCCCTTTAGTGCCATCTCGTCGGACATACACATGTTTTGCGGCTAACAAAGATGGGGACAGGTAGGTTCTTGCAGAAGTGTTATTTTTAGTTTTTAAATTGCTCTAGCCTGTTGAGATTGAATAAAAACCCATGAAAAACTTTCTTTTCTAGATGTAACCCTAAATCTATATAGATCGTAAAAAGCTTTGTATCTCTAGTTCATGCTTTGAACATCTCTAGAAAAACTCAAATGGTAACACAATTTTTAAAAGGAAAATACCCGATTTTTTTACATGGATCATCCTGAACTCAGATAAAATCCGGACTTCTTCAAAATTGAGATTTCGGGAAAGTTGGCAACACTGATGTAAATGTGTATTACTTTCATTGCAAATCCAATCTTTCATCAAAGGTATTGCTAAAATTCAGTGAACCTCTCTTTGAGGATTTAGTTTTCTCCAAGCCTATGTCTATAACTCATCCTTTCATTTACTCATTAGAATCATTTATAGAAAAAGTTGTCAAGATCGAAAAAATAAATGTAAATTATAATTTGTTTTGACAACAAAAGTCTATCTAGATGCTTTGTTGCAAACTACAATCCGTACAGTACTAACACAGGTAATCTGCTATGCCACTGGGCCCCTAAATTAATTTAGTATTAATAGACAATACTTTTAGGACAGATAGTAAAAAATATCAAACCTCTAAGTTGAAGAATGGAAAACAGACAAGAAGACAAGAAGATGTGTTTAAGGTTGCAAAGATTTAAAACATACATAAAATCTAATCTTGAGTGTTATCTTGAGTCTGCCTCATACATGGAAGGATAATCAAGTTTTAAAAAGCCTTGACCAGAGTTAAGAGGCTAAAATGCACTAAATTTAGGCAGGTCAATTTTATTCTTTTCACCAAGTGACATCTTTTTTGCTAATACTGTGTTTTTATTGTTCTGTGAGCTAAGCTGGCTCAAAGTAGGAAGAGTGACACTGACAGAAGCACTGAAAGCGATAGAGATTCACAGAGGGTCATGACCTAATTGGTTTAAGCTAAGAATGAAAATTTTTAAACCTGTCAGTCACAAATTGATAGAGTCTAGTGAGGATGATATATGAAAGGAGTTTCGATTGGGTACAGTGGTTTAGTAGGCTACATTAAGTAATGATACAAGAAATGATGTCGTATATTTTTTTTTATGGGTAATTAATTGATAGAAAATGATTTACACTTTACAAGTAATTTAAGGAATTGTTATTATGTTAAGGTCTGTTTGGCCTGAGCAAACAAAGCCATCTTTAGTGTGATAGAAGTACCATACTCTTTTGTGTGTTATTGCAGATATATCAGTCCAACTCACCATGCTTTAAGATTGTATTTTTCTTAATGAATTTGATGTGCTGAATATTGCGAATATGAAGGTTTTATTCGTAGCAAATGAAAAACTTTTCTTGTATAAGCATTTTAGTGTTGCTCTAAAATCCCATAAAAACTAGGCCTACAAGTTTTGATTTCGTCGGGAAACATGCAATTGTAAAGCCCGGTGTGAGGTTCAACTTCAAGATAGATTTACACAGCAACTATGGTGATAAAACAGTAAGACATTTGAAGTAAATTCTTGATTTACCTCCAGAGGATAGCACATCCTGAAATGAGGGTGCAGTTCTAATGCTCTTAGACCTGAATGTGGTCCAACCCAAAATTGTCTGAAAATTTCCGGAAGCGCGGTGCGCACAGAATTTTAAAGATAATTTTAAGGGTTACTTAAACCCTCTATCAACTGCCGGACAAATATTGGTCTCGGCGCGATTGTCGGATTTCCGACAATTGTCGGAAGACATTCAGGTCTATGCTCTGTTTACAGTAACAAAAAATCAGTATCTAGGCCTAAATGTCTCTAGAGATCTAGATTCTAGATCTAGACTGGTTAACCTCTGACTGATTCTTTCCAGTGAGCAGAAAAGACTATACAATTCCCTTTAAAGTCTAGATTGGTTTCATGATAGAAACTGCCTAAACTGAAAATCTAAAAAGAAAAAATTAAACCTAGGCTAGATTTAAATCTAGATCTAGTCTGTAGGTTTATCTCCATTCTTTATCTAGATCTAGGCTAGCTGTAAATTATGACACGATTTATACTGTCTGGTTTAATTCTAAATCTTAATAAAAACCGGAGATATAGATCTTCATAAGTACCTTTGTTGATAACACGAACAAACATAAAAATTTGTTGACTAGATCTAAATTTCTGAGACTATTTGTAATGGGTTGCAAGGTTACAAGAAAAAAAAAATCACAAATAAAAATCATTTTGTTGATACCGTCTCCCTTTGCTTTTTCTTCCTCTATCGCACTAACTGCCAGGTAACAATACTTGTATAAAGGATTTTGTGAGTTTAAAGACTTTTTTAAAAGCAAAACCAACAAGATTTTTATAAAGTCAGGAGTTGTTTCAACGGAAATCATTTATCTTGAAAAGTATTTTTTTTTTAAATTTCATTTACATTATCTTCCTATTAGTAGACACAAGACTTGAGATAAACGGATTAAGAAGTGGTTTGTTTGTTTTTTTGGACCATGAGTCCTTTCTTAATAGGTAGCTAGCTTACCATCTGCAATATTAATCTAATAAGATGCAACAATACAATAGGATATCCGACGTTGCTCAAATTATCGATCCTAATTAATTAAGATCATTCTTTTTAATCATCTTATTGATCTATATGGGTATGCTGAATTTTTTTTATACTAGTTTTTTCTTCCCACTGCGAAGTGAAATAAAGCAGTTGTTTCAATTTCTATATAGATATCAATCTGGTATTCCATCGGTTGAACTGACACTTGGACATGCGCAATAAGCCTTTATCATCTGTTTCCTCAACAAATGAATACAAAACATGTATCTTGTATGTTTTTAGTGAGGAGGTATTTTAGCGCAGTCCACAATAGGCGTTGGTATTTGGCCTTCAGTCTCTGTCTTTACTGTTCTATCTGATCAAAGTATCAGCTTATGTTATTTAAGAAACTAAAATTAAGATTAAAAGAAGGTTATCGGGACAATTCAAAATGTAAATTATTTTTTTCTGGTATTATTAAGTGGTATGTGGTACATTTTTTGGGTATCATTGTAAAGGTTTCGCAATGAATAGACGTGTACTTGCCCCCCCAGGTTAAAACTGTTTTGTTTTTGTTTGTTGTTTTTTTTTTTTGTTATTACGTATGTGTATGAGATATAATCGATTTAAGATACATAAAAACAATCAAAATGTTATATATTTCAAGTTCTAAAGATTTTGCAGGAGTTTCCCTTTATGAAAAGTGTACAGTGATCATTCCACCAGTAGTATCTATTTTCTATTAGCAGAAACTGGAGCAAAAACTGTCCTAAGCACGACAAAAAGGTGGTTCTTCCAGTCTATTCCTTGAGGGTCCAATGCGATTTCTGCTCATGACAGTTCCAATTTTTCCGATTTAGTCTTTTAGAAAAGGGGTTTATCTTTTATCTGTACAAGAATATCCTAGAAATTGTTCGGCGGGTCAGAATCCAATCCTACTTGACCGATGGAATTGACGTAAGGATTAATTCTTGGTTTTAGATCGTGCCAACTGAAATGACGATTTAAGATGGTATTAAAACCTTTCGACAGGCTTATTTTGCTAGATTTAGTTCATCTGCACTCTCATTACCATGGATACCCACATGTGAAGGAATCCAGATAATAACAATGTGAACTTTTAATGGAAATCTTTTTCTGTAAAATTAAAATGGCTCACATCTTTACTTACAAGATTAAAATGTGTAAAGCATCTAATGAAGAGAAGTCATTTTCGTAAAAAAAAATTTTCATGTTGTATAACCTAAGACCCCAAATAACTCATTGGACTGCTCGGGTGGCATTATGGAGGGCAATGGTTCGAGTCCTGGCTAAGACCCAGATAACTCAGTCAGTAGACTGCTCGGATAGAAATATAAAAAAAATACGGCCCTGGTTTGATTCCTTGCTAAGACCTCAGATAACTAAGTCAGTAGACTGCTCAGGTGGCAATATTGGAGTGCCCTGGCTGAATTCCTGCCCGAGATCCCAGATAACTCAGTCAGTAGACTGCTCAGGTGGCAATATTGCAGGGCCCCGGTTGAATTCCTGCCTGAGACCCCAGATAACTCAGTCAGTAGACTACTCGGGTGGCAATATAATATAGAACCGTGGTTCGATTCCGAGCTAAGACACCAGATAACTCAGTCAGTAGACTGATCTGGTGGAATAATGGAGAGCCCTGGTTGGATACCTGGCTAAGACCCCAGAGAACTCAATCAGTAGACTGATCGGGTGGCTATATGGAGGGCCCTGGTTCGATTCCAGTCTAAGACTCCAGATAACTCAGCAAGTAGACAGCTCGGGTGGCAGTATGGAAGTTTCTAGTTGGATTCCTGGCTGAGATCCCAGATAAGTCAGACAGTAGACTGATCGGGTGTTAATATAAAAGGGCGCTTGGTCGATTCCTGGCTAAGACCTCAGATAACTCCGTCAGTAGACAGCTCGGGTGGCAATATGAAGGGCACTGGTTCGATTCCTGGCTAAGACCTCAGATAACTCCGTCAGTAGACAGCTCGGGTGGCAATATGAAGGGCACTGGTTCGATTCCTGGCTAAGACCTCAGATAACTCCGTCAGTAGACAGCTCGGGTGGCAATATGAAGGGCACTGGTTGGATTCCTGGCTAAGACCCCAGACAACTCCGTCAGTAGACAGCTCGGGTGGCAATATGAAGGGCCCTGGTTCGATTAATGAATAAGACCCCAGATTACTCAGTCAGTACACTGATTTGGTGGAAAAATATTTCGACTCCTGGTCTTAACCAGATAACTCAGTCAGTAGACTGCTCAGGTGGCAATATTGCAGGGCCCCGGTTGAATTCCTGCCTGAGACCCCAGATAACTCAGTCAGTATATTCATCGGGTGGCATTATGGAGGGCCCTGGTTCGATTCGTAGCTAAGACCCCAGATTACTCAGTCAGTAGACTGATCGGGTGGCATTATTGAGGGCCCTGGTTCGATTCCTGGCTAAGACCCCAGATATTTCAGTCAGTAAATTGCACGGGTGGCTATATAGAGAGCCCTGGTTCTATCCCTGGCTAAGAACCCAGATAACTCAGTCAGTAAATTGCACGGGTGGCTATATAGAGGGCCCTGGTTCTATCCCTGGCTAAGAACCCAGATAACTCAGTCAGTAAATTGCACGGGTGGCTATATAGAGGGCCCTGGTTCTATCCCTGGCTAAGAACCCAGATAACTCAGTCAGTAAATTGCACGGGTGGCTATATAGAGGGCCCTGGTTCGATTTCTGGCTACAACCCCATTATTACTAAGTCAGTTCTGGTCCAGGGGAATATGGGGCGCTCTGGTTCAATTATTGACTAAGACCCCAGATAAGTCAGTCAGTCGACTGATCGGGTGGCAATATGGAGAGCCCTGCTTCCATTCCGGACTAAGACCCCAGATAACTCAGTCAGTAGACGGATCGGGTAGTAATAATGGAGCCCTGGTTCCATTCCGGGCTAAAACCCCAGATTACTCAGTAGACTTATCGGGTAGCAATATGGGGGGCCCTGGTTCGACACTTTGCTGAAGCCTGTTCGGAATTAGAAAGTTCTCTCCTACAACCTCATTATACGGCTGATATGATGCCATGCCTGTGACGGCTGACACTGATAAATACAATTTCGCTCAGATTTGAAAAAGCAGAAGTGGCTTCTTAATTTTTTTCTTATCTATAATGATTGTTTCATATTATGAGGAAGATGAAAATTTAAAATCATTTGCACTTCAACTTGCAGAATTAAAGACAACGTGATTTTTCTCTGGAACAATGTTTTCTAATGGCAATATATTGTAAGTTTTTCAGTGATATATTTTTAATTTTAATCAAAATATGTTAGTTTAGACTTGATGTAATTTGTCACTACTCAGTCTTTGCTGGCTTTTACATGAAGCTGATTTTTGTTTAACTGATCACAATCACGCGAGTCATTCAGGTGCGCTGTGTGGTAGAATAAAGAGAGACACCTTTTTCTGAAGTCAAAGGATTTCACTTTAATCTTTTTTTTCAATGCGTATTGACTATTAATATACATGTATTTTTCAGTGGTTGTGGAAGGAGACTGAAGAGTCTGTGTGTTTTGAAATTGTATTCCAATTTTGCTGGTTTGAAATAGCTTCAATGCTGTAGT
This sequence comes from Elysia crispata, assembly GCA_033675545.1. Lineage (NCBI taxonomy): Eukaryota > Metazoa > Mollusca > Gastropoda > Plakobranchidae > Elysia > Elysia crispata. The sequence continues at coordinate 38,008 of JAWDGP010004589.1, read as the reverse complement.
AACTTTTTAAACTTTTTTTCTAGACAAACATTGAATAACTGTGGGAGTTTCAAGGAAAACAAATTTATTAAATTAACGAGATGTTTGGTTTCCCAGGCATAGCTTGAAACATTCTTCTCTTATAGTCCTACGCCCTTCATGTTCATAACCTCACAGAAATTCATTTGTGTTAAAAACCAGCCGAGCATCATGAAGAAGTTTGGCTCTTGGCTGGCAAAAGTTTCCTCCGTCATTTTGAAACGGTAACAGAAAGCATGGGGTTCAATCTTGATTTAAAGAAAATAGTGTTGCTGTTTCTACAACTAATAAGATTTATTCAACAAGTCAAAAAGAAAATGTATCGATTCCCCAGACCTGAATCGAGGCAGTGGTTTTGAATAAAACATGAGATTGAGACCTCTTGTTTCAATATGTCGGTATCACTGCTGATTTCCTCTGTCGATTCTGTGTGTGTGTGTGTGTATAAGAGAGAGAGGTGGGGGAGAAAGCAAGAGAGAGAGAGAGAGAGAGAGAGAGAGAGAGAGAGAGAGAGAGAGAGAGAGAGAGAGAGAGAGAGAGAGAGAGAGAGAGTCGAATGGTTTTTGCCCTTAGTTTCTCTGTTCTGTTTTTTCAAATACATCTATCTATGAAAGTGAAACCTATTATAGATGTAATGGAGTTGGCAAAGAGATATATTATTAACTCCTTGCTGTGTAATAATTGAGGGCCATTTCTATAACATACTACGTGTGGCTATCTCATCCATTTTACTGGTAATTACTACCGATTGGTGTTTAGAGTATACTGATGACATAGTTAAAATCTCACTTGAAATGAAGATCACTTAGTGTATGTTCTTCTCTTAAGTAGATCTAATGTCATGGAAAAGTCGACATATCTGAATTTAAAAAAAAAATGACCTAAAGATCTTTATGCAGGCCTCATAACTTTTATCCTAATTAAGACCATTATTGATAAACATAAAAAAAGGCTGACAAATGAAAGTTATGCTCTCACTAACGTAAGACGGGACCTAAAATAATTTCAACAGACCTCAAAGATTACCTCACAAATTTTTTTACCAGCTCGAATGACTAATGTCACTTTGGATTTGTTAAATTGAGTTGAACGTGACCTATGAGTGATCTTTACAACCTTCCATAATCACTTATCAATAGTTCAAAGTCGCAGGATTTTAACTCTAAATCTAAACAATTTTTTTTCCGAAAGGGGCTTGCCCCAGACTCCTCCAGCATCGACTCCCCTCGTGATGCTCAAATTTTTCAGACAATTTTTTTTAGGCCTTACTTTTAGGTCTGATACTTAAGTACGAGCAATTGAAAAAAAATGTCAAATTATTATCATTTATGTAAATTGATAATTTATTAGATTGATTTTTACTGTTAATATGCAATATTGAACGGTAATACTATAGATTTATAGGTTATATGATGTTAATTACTAGATTAATGTATTGTTTTGAATTTCACATTGTACCACAGAAAAGTCTCAACGACCGGGAAGGATCCCACAAGGTAATTGTGTTAAAAAAAACCTCTTGAATCTCTTGCTTATCACAAACTTAAATACATATTTTATTCACTGCACCTATTTTCACACTTTCGATTTTGATTTTTTTTCTAGATCAAGGTCTAAATTTAGGTTTTTAAAAAAAATAATAAAAACCTAGGCTCTTGAGATGTGCACGAAAAGGAATTCTATATTTTTGATAATAATTAGACTGAACAAAATGGATCACTCACATTCAAAGCTTTTACTTTCCGCACCGTGTGATAAATTCACAAAGCACAAGACATTTATTCTTATCCATTATTTCCCAGGTTGGCCTAAAATTATAATTAAAAAAAAAGTTTTGGGCCTTACAGGAGGTCAAGGGAACTTATTAACTTATATTTTTGTTGTTGTTTTTTTTTTTTTTTTTTTTTTTTTTGTTGGTTAATGATCGGGGGTTGGCTTCCTTGAAATCTGAGACTGAGGGAAAAAGGGAACAAACTTTGTTAATCAAATCTAAAAATTAATAATAGCCCTTTATTTCCCTTTGACGTTTTGACAATGCTCGCCTACCGAAACCTGGATCTCTATTATTTTCTTAGAGTTATCAATTTCAAAAGGTTTTTTGTAGTTAGATCGAAGTTCGAGAGAAAATTAATAAAAGTTAGTAATAAATTCTTGTTTTTGTGTCTAATGAAGGCATAAAGCAGAAAGCTTACTGGTTTTGTTTTTGTTTTGTAAATTTTGTAGCTGAACTCTAAAATTAATAGTTTTCTTTATTTTTTATAACAGTGCTAAACAACTAGTAGTAGTAGTAGTAGTAGTAGTAGTAGTAGTAGTAGTAGTAGTAGTAGTAGTAGTAGTAGTAGTAGTAGTAGTAGTAGTAGCAGTAGCAGTAGCAGTAGCAGTAGTAGCAGTAGTAGCAGTAGCAGTAGCAGTAGCAGTAGCAGTAGCAGTAGCAGTAGCAGTAGTAGTAGTAGTAGTAGTAGTAGTAGTAGTAGTAGTAGTAGTAGTAGTAGTAGTAGTAGTAGTAGTAGTAGTAGTAGTAGTAGTAGTAGTAGTAGTAGTAGTAGTAGTAGTAGTAGTAGTAGTAGTAGTAGTAGTAGTAGTAGTAGTAGTAGTAGTAGTAGTAGTAGTAGTAGTAGTAGTAGTAGTAGCAGTAGCAGTAGCATTAGTAGTAGTAGGAGGAGGAGGAGGAGGAGGAGGAGGAGGAGTAATTGTCGTAGTGGTGGTAGTAGTAGCAGTAGTATCTTATCAAGGCAAAAACCAAAAAAACTCACTCTTTTTGTTTGGTTTTAACTCTGCAGCATACCTCTTTTATATGATTTTATTTCACAGAGCTGTGGAACAAATAACTACAAGAACTAGTACTACTACTTCCAATAATAATTATAATAGTTACTTCTACCCCTCTTATTTTCAGAACTACTATTCTTGATGTTGCTAGAACTCTTATTATTTTTTTTTATCTAGAGCTGCTTTTGTATAAAACGAAAGTTCTTTATGCACATACATCAGAAGAGGATTGACCTAAATAAGTGTTATTTTAGGGCCAATCATATATTACCTTTCTTAATTTTGAGACAAGACTAGACCACAACAAGAGAGAAACAAGTGAAAGGTTCAATCTTAATCTCAACTTCAGCTCATAAAACAGAACCAAGATGCTTGTTTTGTCGTATGCAATAAAAACGGGTACTATAGCAATATATTACTAAGCAAGACAACGCAATTGAAAACCCTTTGCGACCATTATTGACACCATACAAATCTGGGGTTTTGGCGGTGATGAGTTAAAGAATTGTCGCCAAACCGCAATAAATGTAAAGCTAAGCTTGTAAGTTGATATAGAAGATATTTATGTTATAGAATGTAGCTGTACCAACTAATCACGGACGTAAGTCAGTCGCAGTAAGCACTAAACTTCTCGCTGAAGGCGACCTATTCAGAGAGCTCACGATAGCTCGCACTTTACGGAGTAGGCTAGAAAATAGATTAAGCATCTAACACGACCAGGTTGAGAGTACCTCTCAGTGGATCTCACCGAAGGCCAAGTAGAGGTTTTGCTATTTAAGTACTTGGGTGATGCGGTCCTGTCTCTCCTGCTTCTCCATTTAACGAACTCCTCTCCCATATTATAATGAGAGTAATCTAAGCATGGGATGCCACTCCAACCCACAGTTTGGACGAAAAAACTGTTCTGAAAGGAAAGCTATGGTCAAGGAATCTTTTCCTTACATTTCCTCTTGCTATTTGCGCCCCCCAACCCTCCACTCCCCAAAGTTTTCTCAAAGTTTGTCTGTCTGCCTCTCTCTCTCTCTCTCTCTCTCTCTCTCTCTCTCTCTCTCTCTCTCTCTCTCTCTCTCTCTCTCTCTCTCTCTCTCTCTCTCTCTCTCTCTCTCTCTCTCTCTTCCTCTCTTTATTTACCGAGAATTGAAGCTTACACTGAACAGCTTGTACCTTTGCCTTTTGACTTTTATCCACCTCTTGATATTCGCAACATATCTAAAGTGTGTGAAAAAGCACAGGTCAAGAAACATTCTTGTATTGTTTGGAAAAAAACGGTCTCCCAAGGAGAATGTATGCAGTTACTACAGCAAGCCAAACATATGTCGAAAATGCTCTGGACAACTGAATACAGTATGTTTCATAACAAGTCCTAATACACAGTATCAATCTAATGAGGATGGATAGGGTGCCAAGTGTGTCGACAAAAACTCACCCTAAATGTGATAAGATGCGCCATGATCACTCCGAAACAATTCCAAGACTTGCAAAGTGCCTTGGAATATTTATACTTTGTATTTGTCTCTTTCTTTCATTTTTTTTTTTATTTCCATCGAATGTTGTATCTTTTTTATTTATCCTTATATAGCATAGTCAAAAGAGAGTTTAGTGAAATGGCAAGACCAATTGTCCCTAGCCATCAAAAAAGGCCTAATAAATACTATATATCATTTATTTAAGTTTTTGTCTGTATTATTATTATTATTATTATTATTATTATTATTATTATTATTATTATTATTATTATTATTATTATTATTATTATTATTATAATTATTATTATTATTATTATTATTATTATTATTATTATTATTATTATTATTATTATTATTATTATTATTATTATTATTATTATTATTATTATTATTATTATTATTATTATTATTATTATTATTATTATTATTATTATTATTATTGTCATCACTATTTTTATTATAATTATTATTGTCATCACTATTTTTATTATAATTATTATTAAACTAGTATAATGGATCTAGTCGAAATTGTTCTAATAGCTGGAAAAAGCTCAGTTAGGCAGCAGACACCTTTAAAAAATAACATAACATTTATATGTGCCAGCTGGGGTCAATATGTACAGTGAAAAAAAAATCTTCAATCTGTTCAAAAAACAAACAAAAAAACCCACCTCCAATGCGGTATAGTAGGAGAGAAAACTTTTATTCATTTTATCAAAATGATTAACAAAATTTTTGTTTTATTTTTTGTAGGATTCGCCTGCTTTTTTCATAAATATGTACAAGAATTGTTACTCACAAAAAAAAAAACAAGAATAACATAACAAAACTTATACATGATTCCTCTCAAAACAGCACAGATAATTAAATTGTATTTTTAATTAAGTAAAACAAGAAACAAATTATGGTTACGACGAGAGAAAAGATTATTAGAGTTTTGGTTTTTTTAATGTAGAAGTTATTCGTCTTTTCAATCCCTCACCCTCCATACAGTCGTATTTACGACAGTTAGATAATATGGGTCAAAACAACATACACATAATTGGAAAATCTGCAACCCGTTCGTTTTAGCGGATCAGGGCAAATATTATAGAGGAGATGAAAAGAAATTCGCAGCCCATTTACACTGGCAGATAAACAGATAGAATCTAAAAAAAAAATCTGTGCTTTGTCTTTAGTGCCACTGGTATAAAATGATTAAATCAATGGTGTAGATAATGGTTTGTGTATTGAGTACAATGCATAATCCATAAAGCTATTTAAAGCTGCTGTTTAATCTTAAACTGGTGAGGCCATCAAAGAAATAGAAATCATGCACAGGGTTATTTAATCATGCTGTGATCTTCCCAATCTTAGCCCATGCAGCATATGAAGCAGCGATTTGTGTTAACTAGAGACATTCTTTTAAGGATCATCTGAGGATGAGTGTTCCGTTGAGATTCTCACAGCTACAACATGATCCTCAACATCGCGGCAGCGGAGATAACTCACCGCAGATCTTTACGTGTTGCAAGGGTTTGTCATGATTCCTGGAGCAGGTAAAGTTGATAAGAGAAAACCGTTTGGGCAACTGGCACATTGATTGTATGTTAATTCAGCATTTTCCAATTTTTATCAAATACAGATATATGATCAAATATGAGTGGTGTCCTAACGTATTTTACGAAAGAAAAATAAAACTGTTGAGTACAATGAATTTTCAAAGATTTACCAATAATAGAATTTGGGAATGGAGCGCTCTAAAATCTGATCTCGACAAAAATGATTACCAAACGTGTAACAGAAGTGGCACTTGAATTACTTTACTCCCAATCAGTAAACTATCTGGGTAACTCTTCTACCACAAGAAAAATTGATAGGTGAGCAAGAGATTCAAAGCAGCGCTTGGCTTATCTTTAAAGGCTTTGAGGAGGAAGACCAGTGGTTAATATATTTTGTCAATCTTTACAAATCTCAAAGCCGTTAACACAGTTCTCATTGTATCCAAGTGTAACTTAGATGGCCGGCTCTCCACAGTCACGCAAGATAGCATTCTGCACATGGCGCTGGCAAGCACAGAGTGTCTCACTGAGCATCTCAGCGACCTTAGATTGACTTGCGCGGATTTTTTCTTTTTGTTTTTTCTCTTGTTTTACAGGAAAGCATGCAGATATTAAAAATGTCCTTTACACTAGCTGTGTGTTTTACCTTGGCGAGGCAGTCCTCTATTGCAGATATACATCAAGAGGTCCGAATTTCTCTGGTCATCCCAGTAGTACCCATACGGCTCCACTGTTCGGAGTCTGCGGCCACTGCTGTAGCCACGCCTGCTGCTGCGGCTTCTACTTCCTATCTGGGCCTGGGCTGGGCTGTGATGGTACGGACACAGGCAGTCAATCTGTTCAGGAAGGTGGGTGGGAAGGGGGTTAGGATAAATGTAACAACGCTTCTCATTTGAGCGTCGTTCTCTTACTGAACAGGAAGAAATTCGAAAAGCAAGAAAAACTTAGGATGTCACTCCCTCTTAGCAACCCTCAGTAACTGATTTAAATCAGTGTATAATTTATCGTTCCTTAAAAAACAGGAGTGATTCAAGTGCATTTAAAATTAATATTAATCGATTTAGGGCAGCCTCGCGCTAGAAAGGTGTAATGTTCATGGCATTTTTGCCGGATCAGGAGTGTTTCTATTTTTCCGTACGCGACATTAGCTTTTTTCTCCATGTTATTAGACTCATTTTATCTATAGGCTGCATCTGATGAAAGGTAACAACGTTTGTCTCGCAGTAGAGCCAGGTAAAATCTTGGTTGATTGAGAGAACCTTTTTCCAGAAACATCGCAAACTAGGAGGAAGATTAATGTATTTTAACTGTAAAAATTCCCACGACGATATTATATCGTAGTTCTTAAATAGTACATGACTTGAACAATTTTCAAGATAGATATTTATAGTGAAGACAATTGTGCTGTTTAATCACAATCTAGGGTTCCAAGGTTTTGTCGGTGCTGCAGTACTTCCCTGAGCTTATTGCAATGATTCCAGACTACTTCACATTCCAAACAATCTCACATTACCTTATGAAAGAGCATTTGAGACTTCCATCTATAGTTACTAGGAACTGAAGTAGTAAAAAAGAAAAAAAAACTAGAGTAAAAAAACTAGAGAACTCCAAAATCTGATATGGTTAGAGGAGCAACCTAACACGCCCCACTTACTAGTCCAAACATCAAAGTTAAAAGTTCAAGGACTAGGACTCTGTCCTGCAAATGGTACCAATGAAGATATGTACTTAGGACTAATTTAAAATCATAACATATCAGCAAAGTCACTCATGTTTCTGACAAAGGAAGAACATATAAATCTAAGTGGTTCAATATTTATTGCAAACGTAATGATAAAATGTCCATTTATTCGCTATGGTGCTTAGGGGTTTAAAAAAAAATTATAAAGCAAATTGATATATCCCGGGGAAAAAACCAACGTAACGTTCAAAGTCAGACCTTGTTGTAGGTGCGCTGCCCGAACTCTGGGGCTGTATACACAGTAGTCAAAGGAAATACACCTGAGAAGCTGGCACAGCTGTTCAGGGAACACTTGGGCTGGCACAGGTAACGTCTGGCAATAGAAACAAACAGGGTAAATGCGTATTACTAGTAGGGAACCCTATACCACATGTTTGTGTGTGTGTGTGTGTGTGTGTGAGAGTGTGGCATGGGATCAGCAGATCAGTAAAACGTGTCTTATAACAAATGACACTTAATTCAGTTGCATGACATTTTACACAATGATGCTATGTGACAAGACTATACTACCAAATAAAAGAAACTAGTAGAAAGATCAAACTGGTATCTTGCAATATATCCATGTCAGTTTCTTTACATGGCTTCTTTTGCTAGAGCCTGCTGGCACAAAGGCTGTTTGTGTAGTAAAGAGAAAACCTCTGCTTTCGCAGCATTCAAATCCAGTTGCTTAATTTAGCAACTCATTATGCCCAGAATATCGGGTAAATTTTTAAAAATTCTCCAAGGACAATCTTTGTGAAATCATCGCGCTTTTTCAGGTATTCCAATTTATCCTAGAATCTCTACGAGATGCATGCGACTTGTGTCGGCCAAAGTAAGAGGGCAAAGGGTTAACGTCTTCTCATAAATCCATGCTGCAAAATAATGTTTAAGTTAGCAACCCCGACGAATATTTTTTTTAATGATAAAGAACATTGTTTTGTAAACTTAAGGATCAGTCAAACTTTTGTAATGAGAAATCTGAGTTAATCTGGAAACAGTGCAACGATTGTCTCGGCTTTATTACTTTCATCTCCCGGAAAGGGCGGGTTTCTTAGCACACGTTCAAGCTGCTCATGTACGTCAGAAATGCTAGACAAGATAATTGTGTTTAAAGACATCTATACGTCTCCCACTTAGCGGAAATTATAATATTCTTTCTCGTTGGGGTTAAAAGGTAACGGTTTTGCGTCTCTTCTTTTTAAAATAATCCAAACGTCATGGAAATATCTGCGTTGTTTGGGACACCGAGAGGGTGGAGTGAAGGAGAATGAAGCTAGCAGACAGTTATTGTGTTATCATAACTATGGGAGTGTCTAAACGTGTGAGAATTTATTGTATTTATTGAACTTTTGGTCTGTGTTCACCCCACAGAAAAATGGACAATTAAGCAAACTATACTGAAACTGTTAGGTTAATTATACTCCGTTGGCGAAAGGCATCAATGTGAAGCCTACAGCAGCTCTCGTCCAGGAGAAAATTAATGAAGAATATCAGGCTGTGCTAAATCTAGGCTGTTCTCACTACAGGCTGATGCGGTTCGCACAGTTGGATGGCCTGATTAGGACTTTTCGACTGTCTTTTTTGTTTTGTTGCGTCTAGTAGAAAATGAAAATCTGCAATTTACAATGTATCTTGGTGCCTTGACCCTCAGGTTTCGCCTGTCGATGCGTTTTCTTTAGAATGGTCGCAGTTTCCAACAAAAAAACAACTGCTTTTTAGCTTAGTTGGCACGGCATTTACAAATATTTCAACATAAAGGAAAATCAGTGGGTTCTTATAACTTCTGGACAGGTCACAAAAGGGCTGTCTCAGCTATACAAAATTCCACGTTTTCTGCGAAAATCTAAAAATTTATGACACCTTCTGAGACAAGGCTAACAAAATAAAAAAAAAAACTATCATGAGATCTGGCATTCAAAAACTAAAAAAGCAATATGGAATTTTTCCATACGCGTTGTTTTTACAATATAAGAAAAATTAGTAGAAATTTATACCGCCGCAGGTTGATATAAAGCATGAAAAAAAGTTTAAGCTTTTAATTTCACAACCGAGACACAAAATAAAAACAAACAAAAGTAAAAAAAAAAATACCGGACTAGAGCAAACTGACACAGATCCATCCCACACATAATTATGATGTGTCAGTGAAACCTGAAGTGGTCAACAGATATACTAGCGTAGCAGTACGGTGGTAAAAATTAGTCGAAGATTAACGCAATGCTCCAAATGACGACATAATGAGAACCTCACGTGTGGATAGCGGAGGCGTAAAATCTGTGATTGGGATCATTTACTGGGCAGATTTGGTTGTTCGGACACATACAGTTGTGCAGCACGCGGCGCTCGTCACAGGTCGTCCCGTTGTACCAATTTCTGCGCGTCTCGAACACATCCGCACAAACAGCAGTTGTGTCGTGCGGGCACGACATGTTGCTATTGCGCTGAAAACACAGAAAAGATTCAATTTAGTTCCGTGATTCACTGAACATTATGGCTGGCGGCAACCTCTCACACGCTCACTCTATGTCTTTTTCAGTCTTTTACTTTCTTTCACTCACTCTTTCTTCTTCAGTCTTTTACTTTCTTTCACTCACTCTTTCTTTTTTAGTCTTTTACCTTCTTTCACTCACTCTTTCTTTTTCAGTCTTTTACTCTCTTTCACTCACTCTTTCTTTTTCAGTCTTTTACTTTCTTTCACTCATTGTTTTTTTGCAGACTTTTTCTTTGTTTCACACACTCTTTTTTGCAAACTTTTTTTTTCTTTCACTCACTCTTTCTTTTTCAGTTTTTTTTTCTTTTACTCACTCTTTCTTTTTCAGTTTTTTTTTCTTTTACTCACTCTTTCTTTTTCAGTTTTTTTTTCTTTTACTCACTCTTTCTTTTGCAGTCTTTTACTTTTTTTCACTCACTCTTTCTTTTTCAGTCTTTTCTTTCTTTCACTCACTCTCTCTCCTATTGAAACAAACTCAATTTTATCGCTTCAATCCTCACACACATTGGGCTCGATTGTTGAGTGTGTTGTCTAGCATCACTGAATTTAAGGTTATTTAGAGTTTAAATTTTAAAAAAAATAAAAACAGTATTGTCGTTAAAGAGATGCAACTATTGAGGCCTAATGAGGTCATGCTCTGGACGTCTAACGGTTTGTTGTATTTTGCGACAATGAAGACTTCGCAAAAAGTTTTTAGTTGGCTGAGAGGTTTCGCCGACAACCACTTCAAGAAGGCTACGCCTGGGTTAAGTGCTGGCGGTATCTTACATCACATAATTATGTCGAAACAAACTGAGTATAAAAAAGCACGTTGCCAACAACACAACCATTGGTGTTTTTTTTTTTTTAATCTGAAATAAAAAAAAAACACCTAACACCACTTAGAAAAAAAATTTCGGTCAAAAGGTGCTTTTCTTTCTAGCATTAAATCAATGGCAAAGAAATAAAAAAGACTAACAAGTATATCATCGACAAAAAATCAATACTGGCTTATCTTAGAGAGCATTGTTACGAAGCAAATCTCTCTAGTGCTGTGGTATGCTGATGTTAATATTGTGTAAACTGTGTAAAGGTGGACAAATACATTTGTTTCACCGAATACTCATGGTTCCTTCGATTCCCCTAGAGGCAAGACGGTTAATCCCTATGCGAGCCTCAGTGAAACCTCATCTACCTCTTGCACAATGGTTTCGTAGTTGTTTCAGTGTCATAAGCAAGGAAGCGTCTCAATAGTTTAATAAAAAAAAATATGAAAGCAAGGATGGCTATTCAGTCCAACAAATGGGGGCAACTTAATATTGTTCTTGTTTGTGTACTACTTCTCCGCATCTGTGAGACTTGTAGGATGCATGCTCCTCAGTTAAAATCGACAGCTGTAGACGTTTTTTTTTATCATGGATGGAATATGTCTAGAAACAAGGACCACTTCCACTTGTGCGCATTATCTAACAAAATTCTTCTCATTATGAATGTAAAACTTATCATTTAATTAACGTTACTTCTAACAATGACGGCCGATGATCCTCTACATGACATGTACACACTTAAAAGATGCAACTGCTGCAATCACACTTATTCCCAAAGCCTCGTTGTATAACCCAGTGCTGCTGCTTTTGCTTTATTTAATCATCATCAAATAATATTATAAACAACATCAATTCGACTCCTGGTGAGAAACATCAACCAAACCAGAAGCTGTCTGTTTTGTTTCATAAACGTATTGGAGTGAACCCGAACACTTATTTTCCATTCCCCTGATCCTCTCTCATTTTCAAATCGCTATCTCAAGATTTCATTTGGTTGGCAGTGTGTCCGTCACCGTATAATTTTAATCCAGCCAGTGTCTGTTTGGAACAATCATCGTCTAGAAGGACCAAATTCTGTTCAGCTAGATCTAGTCTCCCAGCTGATTGGCTGCTTGGCGGTTCTCTCCGCTTCTGAATGGTCGGAGTCGTCGGCTTCAAGGTTTCATTCTAATTTTCCCTTGAATTCCATTTGTCTTCTCTGCCTCAGGTTTATTCCTTATTAAATCCAGTCAGCAAAGTTTTGATGTTTCTGATGATAAGTTTATTACTCAGTTTGGGTCATTCTTTTTCGTTAAACCTTAATCTAATGGAAAATGTTAATACAAGTGTACAAAACTACGCCAACCACTCACCCAAACATAGATATTTCCACAGGCACGTGTCGCTGAGGTGTAGGCCACTACAAGAGAGAGCAGAACCGCGGCGATCGTTACCACCATCATCTTGCCTATGGAACAAATGTTTGGTTATGATTTGAATAAAATCTCAAGATAAAAAAAACAACCGTTACTGGCGCTTTGCCAGTTGCAGTCCCTGTCATACGGCTTTGGTGGCTTGATTGGAAACGAAATGCATATATATATATATATATATATATATATGTATGTATGTATGTTTGTATGTATTGTCTGCCCATTCTACGATTACAATATCATCCCTTAATAACACAGTGTACATACGATGATTATGGTTAGTGCCATTCCTGCGCAATTGATGATATTTATCTCAAAATTTGTTTCGAAGCTTCTGTGAGATATTTTCGAAGTAAGTGAGGCTTAAAACTTTCTTCATTTCGATACTACAGTAAGACTTGCCGAAAACGATTGTGTTTAAAGGTCTGCCTATTCCAAGACTACACTGATAGATATTGCAACGAAGCGGATTTGGATCCCGACAATATGCTACTCTTCTCGGAGAGATACACTTCAAGGACGTTACGCAGTTTGGATCTGCTTCATATCCATCACTACAATGAAATAAGCCTACACAGAAATTTACTTAAAATACCATCTATATTTGCATTGAGTGTTATCCCAAATCAACAAGATTATTATTTAGCTTTATTCTACAACATAGCCTTCAATCGAAATAAAATGAGTATAATCTTTAGTAAATTAAAAATAAAATACAAAAAGTTGTATAAACTTCCAACATGTGTACGTTTAATGAGGAACTAAACCCCGTGCTGTCATTCTTACAGTAAGGTTTCATCGAAAGTTAAAACTTACCACTTAAAACTGTCTGAATTTTAAGTAAAGTGAGATTGTTTTAAAAATGCGATTTTTTTTCACCTTTGTGGAACTTTTGCAAAAATATGGTGACTTACCAATCTCACTGCGAACTGAAGGTCCACAGTAGCCCCGTTTAAATCGACTTCGACAAGATTCTAGAGAGCACTGCTTGCAAACCTAGCACAGACTGCTAGAGATGACCACATCAGCACCAAGTGTCTCCCTAACCAACAGTGATGTGCTTTTAACTTTGTGCTCTGACAACTCTCTAAGAGGCCATCATTCACATAAGTCAGACCACAACTTCAACTCATTATGTTTGAACGTCCCAAAGGCCAGTGTAAAAGGGTGCGATATGTAAAGCAAAAACAATTACAGTGGAAGTCAGTCACGCAAATGATGTGCGTGACGCCTTTTTTGTATTGTTTGCTTTAAGAGACCATAGAAAAATGCCACTTGCCATGGAGTACATCCACTTAAACTTCTACGACGATTGTTTTGTGTTTTACGACAAATCAGGAGCGCCTCTGTGTGAGGCGAGCAGGGACGTTCGTCGGTTGGAGACTAGCACCGTCGGTAAGTGAGATCAGAGTCTCATCTCTGTGGTCCCGTCCTGCCAGATTGGGGGTTTAATTTAAAAGTAGAACGCATGGGATGACCTTGTTGTGAACAAGGCTATATCAGTCTGTCGGTTTTGTTTCTAACGCCACATAAACTCAACTTTAGCAATTTTTAGAAATGTTTTATCTGCTTTTCCAAAAGAATTATTCCCAAGCCGATAAACTATTAAGCCTTCTCTCAATGAAAAAAATCTTTGTTAGGTCTTGCCAGAGCTTACAGAGTAGGGCTGAGGCATGCACACTTAGAGAAGAGCTTTATAAGTGGGAGGAACATATAATCTGCTTTCAAGGAAAAAAAACTAATGTTGTTTTTCTGATGTCATGTTGGGCGACAGTGACCTAGCGCAATGTTCCCAGCGCTTTCCAGCTCTTCACTTTTTTCCTGCCATTGGTCACAGCTTTTTTGGGGCGTGAGAAACAAGATAAACAAGATATGTTCTCATCTAAAGTAAAGAACAATCAGGATGTAGAATGTTAAACTTCTCTGACTCTCTCTCTCTCTCTCTCTCTCTCTCTCTCTCTCTCTCTCTCTCTCTCTCTCTCTCTCTCTCTCTCTCTCTCTCTTTCTCTCTTTCTCTCTCTCTCTTTCTCTCTTTCTCTCTCTCTCTCTCTCTCTCTCTCTCTCTCTCTCTCTCTCTCTCTCTCTCTCTCTCTCTCTCTCTCTCTCTCTCTCTCTGTTTTTCTCCTTTCTCTCCTGCTCTTTCTATCTTCCCCTCTTTCTCTTCTGTTTTTTTTTCTTCTTCCCGTTTTCTCTCTCTCTCTCTCTCTCTCTCTCTCTCTCTCTCTCTCTCTCTCTCTCTTTCTCTCTTTCTAGAAATAAAGATAGCAGTTGATTTTTCTATCCTCTCTCCCTCTCTTGTTTTTCCCCTCTTTCTCTCTCTCTCTTTCTGCCTTTCTAGAAATAAAAAAGCAGTTGATTTTTCTATACTCTCTCTCTCTCTCTCTCTCTCTCTCTCTCTCTCTCTCTCTCTCTCTCTCTCTCTTTCTGCCTTTCTAGACATAAAAAAGCAGTTGATTTTTCTATCCTCTCTCCCTCTCTTGTTTTTCCCCTCTTTCTCTCTCTCTCTTTCTGCCTTTCTAGAAATAAAAAAGCAGTTGATTTTTCTATACTCTCTCTCTCTCTCTCTCTCTCTCTCTCTCTCTCTCTCTCTCTCTCCAACATGAACAAGGATGTTACAGGTCACAGTGAACATACCAGCATAATTTTGTTCACATCAGAACATTTAAAACTAATTACAACATTGCCATTTGGCAGACATTTGATACAGTGCATTCATCCTTCCTCAAGGTCTTCATATAGAGGTAATAAGTCTTTAGACAAACTTCCAGAAAAAAAACGAATATATATATATAATTATATTAGATTAAAATGAAAGAAGAAATTACCGAATGATGCTTTGAAAAGATCAAATGGTTGTCCACCCTTGACAAGTTTTTAACAAGTAGAGAGGATGTTAGGAGACTATTTTGACTATCAGCCCAAGATGTAATTCATTGATACTGACAAAAATTCTAGACCGCAGGCTGCTTTTTCTTTTATGTGAAGCGTTATTTGTTTTATTTTTTTTTAAAGCTTTAGTGCAAGATAGTGTTTGAAACCTGAGAGAGAAAGACAAAGAGAGAAATCGGAAAACTCGGATGATATGAATATATATATTTCGGAAATCTGGCTTTTTATAAATATTTTTTTGATACTCATTTTTCTATAATTCTTTTTGTGTATATGTGTGTGTGGAAAAGGGGGGGGGTGTGTTCAAGTACTGCTTACTATTGAATAAATGGAATGTATCAAACGATGTGTGTGTGGGTGTGTGGAAGGGGAGGGTTAGGTGTTCAAGTACTGCTTACTATTGAATAAATGGAATGTATCAAACGATGTGTGTGTGGGTGTGTGGAAGGGGAGGGTTAGGTGTTCAAGTACTGCTTACTGTTGAATAAATGGAATGTATCAAACGATTTCGGAAACAAAGCCAGTTAGAACACCGATTATTCGCACCAATAGCACACAGCATACAGTAGGTCAAGAAGAGGGTACAAAAATTACTTTCTAATACCTGCAGTATAGTGTACACTTTCCTTGACTTGTCACGAAATCTGAAAGTAGCAGAGATCAAAATAAAGTCACTTATCCCTTTACTCACAGGCCACACGCATGCGGCACTTTCAGCAAGCAGCTTATACAGCATTGCTACTTTAGCACCGACTCATTTATCACTAGATTTTAAATACAACATTCGCACCATAAGTTTCAGGGATAATTATTACAAATTGAATTTTCTTTATTTATTTCCCAAAAAACTCCCCTTTTTTTAAAATTCAATTTAACGTTGTCGTAATGCAATTGATAGATTTATCAGAGTAGCGGAATATAGGAATCTCACATACCCATCCTTCAATTAGTAGTGAATATAAAAACCTGTTCCTGATGTTCGCCCGGTCTTGTAGAAGTCGCTCATATCAATTCTATTCTAGATTTAGTGCGGACCACTCTTGTAGTACACGAAAATGGGTGAAGGGTAAAATGAAACAAATAAATGTCATTATAAAGAAAGAATTTGCGTACACAGTATGAACAGTATACAAACATGAAAGTCAAGAAAATATAGCAGAAACTAATTTAGATAATATAACATAAAGAAAACAACATAGAGATTCAGGCGTGAACAAGTTATTGATTCGTTCAATAAATTGCTAAGTTCTTTTTTTAAACTCAGCTTGGTTCTTTTTACAATTAAATAGAATATTTGTCTTCATTATATTCGGATGGTTTATTATTTCTTTCTTTTTTAATTGAAAGTCTTCTTTCACTCAATATTTTTTTTTACAATTAAGTACTGGAATTCATCGCCCGCCTCCAAGGTTTCGCTGAAGCGACAAACTCTCTCAGAAAAATCTACATCTGTCCATCTGATTCTTTCAATAGGAAGCTTATGGTCTCTCAACCTCAACTCTGTTATGACGATTCTAGTCTTTTGAAACAAGAGAGTAAGATACGGGGATATTCGGACATCATTAAATACCCTGGAAAAACTATATTTTGACGTTGTGTTTAATATTTGCTCTGCCTTTCAATATAATTATGCTATTCTATAGTCTACTGATAGTTTATCGTAAAGAGTTAGGGAATTTTGTTTTTTTCTGTTTGACACAGGAACATGAGGCACAGATAGTTCAGACCTTGATGGATAGGATAGTCTAGATAGTTCGAGTTGAAAATAGGATTTTTTTTTTATAAGGAACAAAAAATTATTTCTGAAAATTGAATCCTAATAAACACAATTATTTTTCAAACATCCAGTCCGTTTCTTTCGTAAAGTAAAGTTCAGGCTGTAGATCATCTTAAAATTATATTAAAGCATGCTGAATTATGCTGGACGTGTCGAAACCAACTTCAACATATAACTTTTCGTAATACTTTTTCACAATAATTTAAGACAATACCAAATGCAAAGTTTTTGGATAAATTTGACACTTACCTCAACGAGATGACTACTTGATGACTGAGTAAAATAAAAACACAAATTGCTGTGCAGAAAACTTGCCTATCAAATCTTATTTTACGATTTTTCTCCTTTACAGTTTGAGGCTTTTCCTAAGCATATTATCTGTAGAACCTTAAACTACGCAGCGAATCTTATACTCCGGTGACTGTGAAAAACGAAAAAAATAGTTGTATGCATCAGTCCTAAGGCTTGTTTACAACGCGTTTATGATGGGATATGAACAAGACTTTGTATAAACGATGAGTAAGATAGTGGGAAGGATGGAATGGGGTGGAATGTGGAGAAACTGGGCTACAAAGTGGTGGAATATTACCTTGTTTTAGCTTTCGACTAGCACCTTGTAAGTTGTTTGTGTGGAACCATGTAAGTACTGTATATACCCTCTCTGGTGGAACTAACAGAAACTGGTAGGAATGTAGGGCACCCAAAACATGCCTGCTTCATTCAGTACCAGCGAGGGGTAGAGAGTGAGATAAATAGATGAAAAGTAGAGAAAAGAAAAGAAAAGAGAGAGAGAGAGAGAGAGAGAGAGAGAGAGAGAGAGAGAGAGAGAGAGAGAGAGAGAGAGAGAGAGAGAGAGAGAGAGAGAGAGAGAGAGAGAGAGAGAGAGAGAGAGAGAGAGAGAGAGAGAGAGAGAGAGAGAGAGAGAGAGAGAGAGAGAGAGAGAGAGAAGTTGCGGAAAAAGATCGTATATGATAACGTCAGAAGTGGCGAAGATAAAAATCTAGCTGTTAGTAAGAGGGAGAAAAAGAGAGAACGAGCGGTGGTTTGGTAAGCCTGACTTGTAATGATGTTGATAGGATGAGCACTAGCACGTAAAGTACGCACATCTTACAGAACAGGCTGGAAGTAAGAGAGAGAGGACGCGAGAAAGATAATAGATAAGTTAGTGAGTGAGATAAAACTCTGTGTAAGTCTGAGACATGGGTCAAAGATAGATACAAGGCGTAAGATAGAGATGTGGAGAGAAGAGGTGTATTAGAGAGATAAAGACACAAAGAGACAGAGAAAGGCAAGGATAGATATAGATAGATAGAAAGATAGTCAGAGAGAGAGAGAGAGCTCACTGTGATAGGATGATAGGATAAGCACTAGTTTTAATTTCTGAGCTCAGGGAGTGAGTAATATAGGACTAGGTAAAATTAACTGTTTTTCCCCTGAAAGTCCAAGTTACAAAGCCAAAAATGCTCTAATAACTAGAATTAGACAAAGTTATTGGCATCGTTGTAAAACTCCCGCCTCATCCCGCAGCTTATTATTCCTCGAACGATTCAGATTTTCGAATGGGCCGCTATCTTTTCTTAAATCTTTTGTGACATGATTTCCTTAGTTTGGTTTCTACAGCCCCAACACTAGCCTGATCCTCATCCAAGTTTTTCTCTCTAGAGAATATATCGGGGAAAATCGAGGCGCTCCCTACCCATACAAAACCATGAAAGAGGTTTGCCAGCACATATCTCACATACCTATCGTAAAGGTTTTAACGCCATAACAACAGACGACCAGAAGATAGGACTTCAAGAGGTCTTCATTCTGGAGAATTCCGATCCATCTTGGCACGACTTAACCTGTTCTGAAAAAGATAGAGAACGCTGGAATATCGGTTAGCGAGGTCAGGTTTAACAGGAATTATGTCTGATTGCTAATGGTCGATGGATGTGATATCAGGCTAAGTTTACCACCTGCATTAAACCAGTTGGAAACGTTATCAGGACACCAGTAGAGCTCGTAGTTCTAAGCAACACCTCGCAGTTTTCTGTTAACATAAAAATCAACCACGTTTTGGTTGTTCCAGTTTGGAGCCGCCACATCTTGTTATGTGCTCCAAGTTCGCGTATCAGGTAGAGGATCAAGATGCTCGGAGCAGAGCTTGGTCTTGTAAGACACGCAGTCGGCAATTTTGGATAATCTATATGTAAAGCGTTGATAACAGGATATAGAGTAAAGTTTCTGCCCTTGAAAAGAGTAGAAAAAAAACCGGCTTTCGCTATTCCATCCAGAGATATTTTATTCCCAATTATTTTAAGATCCACGATCAAATCACCTATTGCAATCTTTGAAAGGTGAAAGCTCAAAACGGTCACATTAGGATGACACCTGGTTGACTGGTCGTCAACTATGACCAAATTAATTGAAAGGTTTTTCTCTCAAACGCGTTTCTGTGTCATCATTTAGGATTTGAGAAAGCCAGTGTGCGCTAGCTTGAGAGAAGAGAAGGATAAACAACGAAGTGGACCTAGTGGCCATAGTTACAGTTACGATAAGATTGACTGAGAGTTCTCTTGGCATGACTTGCCAGTGAAGGATATCGAGGACTTCTCCAGCGCTTAGGATTCACTGTACAAAACAGTAGCTTCCATTAAATCTAGAACAACGTGTTGAAAAAACTGTTAGAATGGCCAGTTTATAACATGAGTGGGTTTAACCAACTGCTACACTTCCGTGATGAAATAAAACCCAGACTGCCAACAAAAAGAAAAGAGAGAGAGATAACAGAGAATTAAGAAAGCTGTAGGGGGCTCTATGAAAACTAATTTAAGACCAGATCCAAAATAGTAAACAGAAAGAAAGATATAAAGCTCAGAGAGCATAATTTGGGAACTAATAGGCAGAAACATCGAACACACATACCTTCCCCTTCCCTCTCTACTCACTCGAACCCCCTGTCACTTTATGCGATTTGGTAATCCTTCGAACTTCATGTTAACTGTGACAACCGTTGAATAGTCTGAAACTCATTGTGAGAAAAGAAATAACTTTGAGAACATCTCGAGACATAATCAACCCAAGCGAAAATAGTCTGAACCTCATTGTGAGAAAAGAACCTAATTTGATAACATCTCGAGACATAATCAACCCAAGCGAAAATAGTCTGAAACTCATTGTGAGAAAAGAAATTAATTCGATAACATCTCGAGACATGATCAACCCAAACGAAAACAGTTTGAAACTCATTGTGAGAAAAGAAATTAATTCGATAACATCTCGAGACATAATCAACCCAAGCGAAAATAGTCTGAAACTCATTGTGAGAAAAGAAACTAATTTGATAACATCTCGAGACATAATCAACCCAAGCGAAAATAGTCTGAAACTCATTGTGAGAAAAAAAATTACTCTGAGAAAATCTCGAGACGTGATCAACCCAAACGAAAATAGTCTGAAACTCATTGTGAGAAAAGAAATTAATTTGATAACATCTCGAGACATAATCAACCCAAGCGAAAATAGTCTGAAACTCATTGTGAGAAAAGAAATTACTTTGAGAACATCTCGAGACATAATCAACTTAAGCGAAAATAGTCTGAAACTCATTGTGAGAAAAGAACCTAATTTGATAACATCTCGAGACATAATCAACCCAAGCGAAAATAATCTGAAACTCATTGTAAGCAAAAAAATTAATTCGATAACATCTCGAGACATAATCAACCCAAGCGAAAATAGCCTGAAACTCATTGTGAGAAAAGAAACTAATTTGATAACATCTCGAGACATAATCAACCCAAGCGAAAATAGCCTGAAACTCATTGTGAGAAAAGAAATTAACTTGATAACATCTCGAGACATAATCAACTCAAGCGAAAATAGTCTGAAACTCATTGTGAGGAAAAAAAATTAACTTGATAACATCTCGAGACATAACCAACCCAAGCAGAAATAGTCCGCAGCTGATTTGACTTGTTGTGCACCGGTCTTGCAGGCCTCAAAGTGTGTTCTTGGAGCGCGCAATGAGCTGAACTATCCCACAAAACAAGGGTAATGCCAGTTGGTCCTAGTTTGCTTTTAACTTTTCAAAAATCCTATAGCTTTCCCTTGCGCTGGACACTAAAGCAACTAGGAAACCAATGCGCATGGTGTAGTTTTATTCAGATTCAGATCAGGTCATTAAACGTCACGAATAACTATTGTTCATTTCTTTAAAATTACACACAATAAACATAAACAAACCATAGCAACTAGACACGACTTTTTTAAGCAATTCTTTCCGTATTTTTTTGTGTAAAAATGGAAAGTGTTGAGGCGTTTTCTTTGAGGTTACACATGTCTGATTTTTTTTCCGTTAGTCTTTACTCACTCTTCAACAGTGCAAAAACAATTTCGCCGAAACTTGCTACTCCTTGTGTTTTTAAACGCTTAAAGATGTTTTTCCCACGAGATGTATCTCTCTGTTTCCCTGGTCTCGTCAGATGGAGATTATTGAAAATAAAAGACCTCTTTGTTTAAGCACTTAAATAAAAAAAAAATTCTAACAGTGAATTGATTTATGTTTTTCTGTTTTGCGGTCAAGTAAGAAAGACAATGGTTGACATGTTTACAACGCGACTTTTTATGTCGTTTTTTTAAACGTTATTATGTAACTCCAGAAACTGACAGTCCTCAACCTATGCTGACTCTAAGTGGTTATCATTGAAACCTCTCAGCCAAACAAAAACTAGTTTGGGAAGTCGTGACAATCGTTAGATACATCTTCCTCTGTCTGCCTGTCTGTCTATCTAACAGTAAATCATTTTTTGCATCTATCTCTCTATCTATTTCTTTATCCAGCTATCTGTATTTTACATTTCTCTCTTTTCCTGTTGCACTAAAAAAATTCTCGCCTCCAGTTTGCAGACTCTTATCAAGAAAAGTCATAGATGTTAAAAAAAGAAATTCTTTTGATTTTTTTTTCTTTTCTGTTTTTCTTTACATCAACTCAAACCGCTATCCCGTGTATTAAACCATTTTTTTTTTATTGTTTTCAATGCTGTATATATAATATTCAGACATCTTCTTATACAAGACTTTAAGACCTAAACTGGTCCTCTAGATTCTAATCAAATACTCCGTTTATGATTGCCACATTCACTACGTCCAGGTTTAGATTTCTGATCCAGATCTAAAACTATAGTCATCCAGATAAATGACGTATCTAGATTTTGAATAAAGATTGATTAAAAAAAAAAGATAAATAAAAAAATAGGAATCATGAAATAAGTCATGAAATAAGCCCAAATTTACACATCAAACCAAACAGAAAAAAATTCTCTCAGCTCTTAGAATTGAAGTACATGTTGATAGCACGACACTATATGCACTTTATGTCCCTTGCAATTTGTAGTTACCCTAAAAACATAAACAGAAGGTCTATTCTTCTTAGGATAGTGTAAAATCAACAACCTAGTTATAACTGCTGTTTAAGAGGAAATGGTAGAAGAAGAAGAAGAAGAAGAAGAAGAAGAAGAAGAAGAAGAAGAAGAAGAAGAAGAAGAAGAAGAAGAAGAAGAAGAAGAAGAAGAAGAAGAAGAAGAAGAAGAAGAAGAAGAAGAAGAAGAAGAAGAAGAAGAAGAAGAAGATGATGATGATGATGATGATGATGATGATGATGATGAAAAAGGAGGAGAAGAAGAAGAAGAAGAAGAAGAAGAAGAAGAAGAAGAAGAAGAAGAAGAAGAAGAAGAAGAAGAAGAAGAAGAAGAAGAAGAAGAAGAAGAAGAAGAAGAAGAAGAAGAAGAAGAAGAAGAAGAAGAAGAAGAAGAAGAAGAAGAAGGGCACTGGTTGTCAAGCTTTTGATAAATGTGAAGAATCAAATAATGTCATTTGTCTTCTAGAGTGTGACACTGAGTACTATGGGGATCGATGTATGGAGAGCTGCAGTGAACACTGTACTAGGCACAACAATTCCTGCAACCATGTGCACACTCAACTTATTGTAAGTCTTCAATACAGGTGGTGTTGCCCCCGTTTTGTAAGTTCACGTCGTTCATAGATCAATAAAATAACATCTGTCTTTTTTGTCTCATTGTAATTAATTGTTTAAACATTATTTCCGAATTAGATAGGTCCTCTTGGACAGCTTTACATGAAGGACTGTGGAAGCTAGTAACTTCGATGAGATAAAAAATTCTATCAATTCAGAGTATTAAAAACTTCATATTATTTTTGTTTCACTTGACATTAAATTGCAATCAGTGTTTAAAATTTTCGAATTATATATGATGCTACATAGAGGTTTAGATTATATAAAGCAAAAAAACTCATTAATTTTTTTAAAAACATTATTTCATGATAATATTTTCTCTTAAGCCAAATGAAACAAAACTAGTAAACTTTCCATTGTAATCAGTCGACATTTGTTTCTTGATTTTCTTTCAGGCGCACCTTGAATACATAAGGCACCTTGGTAGCCCGGATCACATCCCAGGTCACAAGAACCGTTGACATTGTGGCACGTTGGGTTGTTTCCAGCACAGTGTTCACTGCATGGAATTTTACATTTTTCTCCATAGTAGCCGCTGTCACAATCTGAGGGTTCTAAAAACAGTAACATCTCTGTGATCCTAGTTTATAAATCAAATACTATTAATTTTTGATATGATAAAATTGTCTTCGGATTTTTTGGTATATTGTTTCTCTTGCAAGAGAAATTGTTTTTTCTTTCCCACCCACCACATTAATGCAAAACGATGAATTTTGAAGATTCTTACTCGTCTTGAAAACAACAGTGATGTATTCTTCACGAAGAAAAATAATTACATTTTTACGGAAAATTTGAAACATAAAATGATATTTAGTTCAATATTTGCGCACATTATGTATTGAAATTCCATTTTAATTTTTTAAATAATCGTTTGCGGACTGCAAAAACTGACAATCATTTTTTAAACCAGATTCTCACCGCTGATAAAATTGTTTATTTCTTGCTTATGCTTAAGCTTTTTAAGTAAACACTGTTCTTACTTAGCCATTGTGCATAAATCACCCTGGTAACCAGGATCACAAGTACCATTCACATGGTTGCAGGAGTTGTTCTTACTAGTACAGTGTTGACTGCAACTCTTCGTACAACCATCACCATAGTTGCCAACATCACACTCTGGGGAAAAAAAAATTTATATATATATATATATATATATATATATATATATATATATATGTGTGTGTGTGTGTGTCTTTAAACACCACGGTAATCTTTTTGCAAATCACATTACTTTAGGTGCATTTGAGAGACAATATAGTGATTTCACAAAAAAGAATCTAGTTGTATGCAGCTTAGGAGTACCCTAAGATATATGGGTATATTGATTAGGATTACAAATGGCAAAATGATCAATGCCTTTTTTTTAGGTTTTTTTATTTATGAAAGCTGAAAATTGATAATTTTTTAAAACTTTGCTTAACTCGCTAGTAACGTAGTCTTCATTTAGTTAAACGAGATCACAATTAGACTTATTTTGTGATATTTCTCCATAAATAATTTTTTTTTTTTTTTTTTTTTTTTGGGGGGGGGGGGGCAACAAAAATTACTTCTTAAAGCTATAACCTAAAACGAGCACTTTAGTGCATTTAGCTAAATCATCGTTAATAAACCTTGTTTGATTATTCAAGTAAAAAAAATCTACGTGTCTACCTATGTTTCAAAACATTTTTTTAGGTAAAATATTAAAAAAAAAATGAATAGTTTATAATTCAGAACCGTAACATTAGACTAAAATTGAAATAGTATATTCCAATTTATCGCTCATGGCCAAGAATATGGCCAAAGGCTAAAAATTTATTCTTATTTGTCTTATGTGAGCTTGATTGGGACCTACAAGTTTGATGGTTTAGAGGGTGCAAGCTTTGCACATTTTCTCTAACAAACCTCTTTACCTTCTGTTTATTGAAGTCTTGAGATTATTTTTTTTCTAATATTATGAATAATATTTTTAAGATTCACAAACCAATAACAAACAACAGAAAACTTTGTTGTGGACGGGCTATATCATTAACTTAGTCAAGTATAAGCAAGATCATCAGAAAACTTTCATTTCTATAAAAAAAAAATTATGCTCATTCTTGCAATAACAAGCCTTTAGACCGGCGTTTTCGCGCAATATATAAAACATTGAAATGTGAAAGTATTCAAGTCAGGGTGAACAAATTAGAAAAAAAGTTAAAATGATTAAATGAAAAAAAAAAAAAAAAAAAAAAATGCATGTTTTCCTTAACGAACGCACGAGTATCCAGAAACAACAGTGTGAGAATCACTGATCAGTTGAAGTTAAGATTGACCCCTAATTTGGGGTCAACAGTCATCCATAGACCTATATAATTATAACCAACATAGCGGAAATCAGTGCTTGTAGCAAAACTCGAGACAACCATAGACCTATATAATTATTACCAACATAGCGGAATTCAGTGCTTGTAGCAAAACTCGAGACATCCCTAGATCTATATAATTATAACCAACATAGCGGAATTCAGTGCTTGTAGCAAAACTCGAGACATCCATAGATCTATATAATTATTACCAACAGAGCGGAATTCAGTGCTTGTAGCAAAACTCGAGACATCCCTAGATCTATATAATTATAACCAACATAGCGGAATTCAGTGCTTGTAGCAAAACTCGAGACAACCATAGACCTATATAATTATTACCAACATAGCGGAATTCAGTGCTTGTAGCAGAACTCGAGACATCCCTAGATCTATATAATTATAACCAACATAGCGGAATTCAGTGCTTGTAGCAAAACTCGAGACATCCATAGATCTATATAATTATTACCAACATAGCGGAATTCAGTGCTTGTAGCAAAACTCGAGACATCCCTAGATCTATATAATTATAACCAACATAGCGGAATTCAGTGCTTGTAGCAAAACTCGAGACAACCATAGACCTATATAATTATTACCAACGTAGCGGAATTCAGTGCTTGTAGCAAAACTCGAGACATCCCTAGATCTATATAATTATAACCAACATAGCGGAATTCAGTGCTTGTAGCAAAACTCGAGACATCCATAGACCTATATAATTATTACCAACGTAGCGGAATTCAGTGCTTGTAGCAAAACTCGAGACATCCATAGACCTATATAATTATAACCAACATAGCGGAATTCAGTGCTTGTAGCAAAACTCGAGACATCCATAGACCTATATAATTATTACCAACATAGCGGAATTCAGTGCTTGTAGCAAAACTCGAGACATCCCTAGATCTATATAATTATAACCAACATAGCGGAATTCAGTGCTTGTAGCAAAACTCGAGACATCCATAGATCTATATAATTATAACCAGCGGAATTCAATGTTTGTAGCAAAACCCGAGACATCCATAGATCTATATAATTATAACCAGCGGAATTCAATGTTTGTAGCAAACCCGAGACATCCATAGATCTATATAATTATAACCAACATAGCGGAATTCAATGCTTGTAGCAAACCCGAGACATCCATAGATCTATATAATTATAACCAACATAGCGGAATTCAATGCTTGTAGCAAACCCGAGACATCCCTAGATCTATATAATTATAACCAACATAGCGGAATTCAGTGCTTGTAGCAAAACTCGAGACATCCATAGATCTATATAATTATTACCAACATAGCGGAATTCAGTGCTTGTAGCAAAACTCGAGACATCCATAGACCTATATAATTATTACCAACGTAGCGGAAATCAGTGCTTGTAGCAAAACTCGAGACATCCCTAGATCTATATAATTATAACCAACATAGCTGAATTCAGTGCTTGTAGCAAAACTCGAGACATCCATAGACCTATATAATTATTACCAACATAGCGGAATTCAGTGCTTGTAGCAAAACTCGAGACATCCCTAGATCTATATAATTATAACCAACATAGCGGAATTCAGTGCTTGTAGCAAAACTCGAGACATCCATAGATCTATATAATTATAACCAGCGGAATTCAATGTTTGTAGCAAACCCGAGACATCCATAGATCTATATAATTATAACCAACATAGCGGAATTCAATGCTTGTAGCAAAACCCGAGACATCCATAGATCTATATAATTATAACCAGCGGAATTCAATGTTTGTAGCAAACCCGAGACATCCATAGATCTATATAATTATAACCAACATAGCGGAATTCAATGCTTGTAGCAAACCCAAGACATCCATAGATCTATATAATTATAACCAACATAGCGGAATTCAATGCTTGTAGCAAACGCAAGACATCCATAGACCTATATAATTATAACCAACATAGCGGAATTCAATGCTTGTAGCAAACCCGAGACATCCATAGACCTATATAATTATAACCAACATAGCGGAATTCAATGTTTGTAGCAAAACTCGAGACATCCATAGACCTATATAATTATAACCAACATAGCGGAACTCAATGTTTGTAGCAAAACCCGAGACATCCATAGACCTATATAATTATAACCAACATAGCGGAATTCAGTGCTTGTAGCAAACCCGAGACATCCCTAGATCTATATAATTATAACCAACATAGCTGAATTCAATGTTTGTAGCAAAACCCGAGACATCCATAGATCTATATAATTATAACCAGCGGAATTCAATGTTTGTAGCAAAACCCGAGACATCCATAGATCTATATAATTATAACCAACATAGCTGAATTCAATGCTTGTAACAAACCCGAGACATCCCTAGATCTATATAATTATAACCAACATAGCGGAATTCAATGCTTGTAGCAAACCCGAGACATCCATAGACCTATATAATTATAACCAGCGGAATTCAGTGCTTGTAGCAAACCCGAGACATCCATAGATCTATATAATTATAACCAGCGGAATTCAGTGCTTGTAGCAAAACTCGAGACATCCATAGATCTATATAATTATAACCAGCGGAATTCAGTGCTTGTAGCAAAACCCGAGACATCCATAGATCTATATAATTATAACCAGCGGAATTCAATGCTTGTAGCAAACCCGAGACATCCATAGACCTATATAATTATAACCAGCGGAATTCAGTGCTTGTAGCAAACCCGAGACATCCATAGATCTATATAATTATAACCAGCGGAATTCAGTGCTTGTAGCAAACCCGAGACATCCATAGACCTATATAATTATAACCAGCGGAATTCAGTGCTTGTAGCAAACCCGAGACATCCATAGATCTATATAATTATAACCAGCGGAATTCAGTGCTTGTAGCAAACCCGAGACATCCATAGATGTATATAATTATAACCAACATAGCGGAATTCAATGCTTGTAACAAACCCGAGACATTCATAGATCTATATAATTATAACCAACATAGCTGAATTCAATGCTTGTAGCAAAACTCGAGACATCCCTAGATCTATATAATTATAACCAACATAGCGGAATTCAATGCTTGTAGCAAACCCGAGACATCCCTAGACCTATATAATTATAACCAACATATCGGAATACAGTGCTTGTAGCAAACCCGAGATATCCCTAGATCTATATAATTATAACCAACATATCGGAATACAGTGCTTGTAGCAAACCCGAGACATCCCTAGATCTATATAATTATAACCAACATAGCGGAATTCAATGCTTGTAACAAACCCGAGATATTCATAGATCTATATAATAATAACCAACATAGCTGAATTCAATGCTTGTAACAAACCCGAGACATCCATAGATCTATATAATTATAACCAACATAGCTGAATTCAATGCTTGTAGCAAACCCGAGACATCCATAGATCTATATAATTATAACCAACATAGCTGAATTCAATGCTTGTAGCAAACCCGAGACATCCATAGACCTATATAATTATAACCAACATAGCTGAATTCAATGCTTGTAGCAAACCCGAGACATCCATAGATCTATATAATTATAACCAACATAGCTGAATTCAATGCTTGTAACAAACCTGAGACATCCATAGATCTATATAATTATAACCAACATAGCTGAATTCAATGCTTGTAGCAAACCCGAGACATCCATAGATCTATATAATTATAACCAACATAGCTGAATTCAATGCTTGTAGCAAACCCGAGACATCCATAGATCTATATAATTATAACCAACATAGCGGAATTCAATGCTTGTAGCAAACCCGCGAGATAATAAATAATGGCGATAGCTATTACAGACGCAGTCACAGACTACCCAAAGGATCTAAAAAGCTGCCAGTGCAAAACACTCATCGAGCATGAAGAAGATCAAAACATTGGCTCTTACCCCCTTAAAAGATTCTTCCATTAATTACAAGGAAAAAGAGAAGTAGAGCCTAAGAGCAATTTAGGCTTTGCCTCCACATGGCAACTGATATTGTTTACAGCATCAGGTGTTAAATCAGAAAGGAGACTGTTTGGCTGTAATTAATCGTGTGGCCTTTTAAAAGTTTACAGGCAAGAACTGCATCTTGAAGCTCATGTTTCTAAACAGGAATATTGCTGACTCTTTCGTCTATGGATGAATCTAAAAGTCATGTAGTTATATTCACACTTTGTCTTTCACCCCGACATCTAGAATTCTTTGGGAACAACAGCAGCGGTAGCAACATTTTCCTGCTCTCCTCAGCAGCACCACCACCATTGTCTAGACTCACCTTCAGCAGTTTGCTTCTTCCGTGTGTGACTGCTGTTAACATTTTCCTGCTCTCCCCAGCAGCACCGTCACCATTGTCTAGACTCACCTTCAGCAGTTTGCTACTTCCGTGTGTGACTGCTGTTAACATTTTCCTGCTCTCCCCAGCAGCACCGTCACCATTGTCTAGACTCACCTTCAGCAGTTTGCTACTTCTGTGTGTGACTGCTGTTAACATTTTCCTGCTCTCCCCAGCAGCACCGTCACCATTGTCTAGACTCACCTTCAGCAGTTTGCTACTTCTGTGTGTGACTGCTGTCAACATTTTCCTGCTCTAGCCATCTTGATCATCTCCAGTTTTCTACTCTCATTCTTAGTTATTTCTCTCTATATTTCCTCTCTCTCTTTCTCTCTCTCTCTCTCTCTCTCTCTCTCTCTCTCTCTCTCTCTCTCTCTCTCTCTCTCTCTCTCTCTCTCTCTCTCTCTATCTCTGCAACACCAGTACTAATCTATTCACCCCAAGAATACAGTTCAGATTTTTGTCTGCTATCTCCAGCAGTGCCATCTCCTCTCTCTGATTCCATCTGTGTGTAATATCACATTTACAAATGTCCTGCTGTTGTCAACAGGACTATCACAAGTTGCCTGCTATCAGTTGTCTCTTTTCTTGTCAACTAAGCATACTCTAACTAGTGTCAACACCACCGGTTTCCTATATAGAACTATATCTAATGTCACAGCAACATCATAATCAGTTTTTTGTAGTCAACTATACCTAATGCCACAACAACACCATCACCAATTCTCTGTGTCAATGGCTCTTGTCAGATTCATCCACATTTTCCTGTAGCACAAGCAGCCATTTGCCGCTGTCACTTTGCATACTCACACCAGTAGCACCATCATAATATTTCCTTTGTTTCTTTTTTTTTAGACTTAAGTAATGCTATTTTTATTCACTGCTTTTCTTTCATATAATTATTTACAAAACTTACAGACACTAGTACTACAGCGATATCTTCAACTACAAAAGATGAAAACCCCTCCCCTCTACCTTGTGTTGATGTAAAATGAACAAACTACTTTGTGTTATCCAAACTTCCCGTGTACTGTAACCCTGAAACCCCTCCCCTCTGAAAGACAGTGATAACAGAAGCGGCTGGATGGTTGTAGAGATGTAACAGTGCCTTTGTATCAGTGTTGAGCTAAGTGATGCGATCTAGAGGACATACACTGAGCTCCAGTTCTCTCTCAGTCTGTCTTATCATCCATGATTTACAATCTTGTCTCGGGATCTGAATAAAGCTGTAGGAATTATTTCTCTACGAGTAATAGCAACTCTGACTTCTGTCTCCGTTTCCTCGTACATAGCCACTCATTGTACAATGCTGAAGTTCAGAAACTGAAACGAACGCTGCTTTAAAGATTGCAAAGACATTTAGTTTGTTTTTTGCTTGAGAACTCTCCTTCCTTTAAAGAATGCCTTTGTGACAACGTGAGAGGAGTTCCGATGCCTCAAGGTTCTGTGTATTTTAAAGTTGGTCTATGAGTGGCTGTGAGGATATATAAATCTCTTTCTCTCTCTCTCTCTCTCTCTCTCTCTCTCTCTCTCTCTCTCTCTCTCTCTCTCTCTCTCTCTCTCTCTCACTCACTCGTGGCGTCTGAGAAAGGCAGTTCAGGAAGAGAACTTCATTTGGAGTTCAGATATACTGTAGATAGTAGATATACAGGCAATCTCAATTAAAAAAAAAAATTATGCCAAGATCTTATCAGGCCATGATAGTCAAGTTGGACTGACTAGCTGGAGGTCAGGGGCTCGAATCCTGGCTGGCGCTAGCAATCTGTGGCTGGAAACGGATTTCATTATAAAGCCCTCTATATCCCTGGCTCTAGAGAAGGCCTACCCAGTAATCAGAAAACAACTGATATCATCTCGTTATGGCTCAGCTACATCAAACGATCGATCACTTAAAAATAAAAAAAGTATAGATCTAAAAATGCTAAATATGTATTTATATATATATTATATATA
Organism: Elysia crispata; assembly: GCA_033675545.1. Classification (NCBI taxonomy): domain Eukaryota; kingdom Metazoa; phylum Mollusca; class Gastropoda; family Plakobranchidae; genus Elysia; species Elysia crispata. The sequence continues at coordinate 6,481 of JAWDGP010004589.1, read as the reverse complement.
TATATATATATATATATATATATAAATATATATATATAACATTTTAGGTTTACAGTAAAGGATTTTTCCTTCACTGATGACAAGTTTATTTGAGACAGGAGTAATCTCTTTATGTCCTCTTAAATAACACTACTTAGATCTAATTAGTCTATCAACCGACTTCTTTGACAGTACTAGTAAAATATCGTGAAAATCCGGCAAGACTTGATATTATTAAGTACGTCAATATATTTGCACGTTATTTGAAACTTCTAGCTTTCAAGACAGCAGAATTAGGAATAAAAGTTAACCATGGTTTGTAGATCCCCACCATAACATAGGACTCATCAGGTATTCCTGCTCTACTTGTGATGTCGTGCAGCTGAAAATATTGAACTCTGTGATTTTAGCAAGAACAGCAGATAATTTTGAAGTTTTAGTTTGTGGAAAAAATTTTCATTTTATGGGCAACAATTGAAAGAAGGAAAAAATTCATGTTTATCATACTTATTCAAAATTGCAAATCACACACAAGTTAAAATGGTTTTATTTTACATGTACAGTATTTTTTAAAACTTATGACCTGTAAAAATATAAGTCTCTTGCTTGTAATATTTATTCCACTTCAACTTTCTATCGAATGTGATTTTTCATGATTTGTTCATTTAAATGGTTATTGATACAATTAATTAAAGTAGCCAAAATCATGTTTCAAGAAAAAAAGATTTAGCATAAGTCACTTATGCTACTAAAGTATCAAAATGAAAGATGAATTACTGTTGAGCTACATTAGCCTCCTTCTATTTATTTCTTTTTTAGTCTTACTCCTGCTGATGATCATGTGTTCTAGAACTAAATCTGCTGTTCTACTGAGAATGAGAAATAATGTAGCAGAACAATTGGGTTGTGCAATTAGTAGGCCTACTGATACTGCACAAGGTATGGTGTAATTAAGTGTGTTTAGCTTAATGTTAATTAATATCTTAGATATTTAGGGATCCAATGAAAAAATTTTATTTAAAGGCCTTTATTAAAAAATGCTATTGACTCCTTAAAGTAAAACGTTATTTATTAAAGCCCGAAAATTATAAAAGGAGAGGTGTTCAAGAGTGAAAGCCTTGTGTATCTACACTGGGCAGCTTTGACGAAAAACAGGATAGAGAAAAACTTCAAGATGACATTTGATGACGATGATATATTGTGAAGAAAAAGAGTTGTCTCAGTTGAAACTTCAGAAGATCAAAGAATTTTTAGCCTAGATGTAAATCCATGTCTTGAATGAAAATTTATTTAGCAAATCTTCTGGTCTGATCGCATTTTAATTGTGTTACATTTAAATTTCAATAATCTTGCCTGGAAAAAATGTAACAAAAGCCTTATTTGTGATGGTTTGGCTGACCACTACAAACCCATATAATACACCAGATGTTTATTTCCGCATACACATGTATAGACCTCTGCATCTCTTTCACCCTCTCTCTCTCTCTCTCTCTCTCTCTCTCTCTCTCTCTCTCTCTCTCTCTCTCTCTCTCTCTCTCTAATTCAGTCTGTTTCTCGCTCTAAGTTTTTATTAAGTTTGTCTTTGTTCCTTTTCTGAATATCTTTTTGTCTTTCACATTCTGTCATTCCTTGTTTTGCTCTTAACGTATCACTCCAGTGTCGGTATTTAATGTACTGTACCACTGTGTTATCAAATCTCGAAGAGGTGTACATGTGTATCTGAGTTTCAAAGTGCAAATATTTGAATGTATTAGAAGTTATGATGAGAAGTGAGGGAGATTGGGTGTGTGAGAGAGAGACAGAGAGAGAGAGAGGGGGGGGGGGCGAAAGGTTATAAAGTTAGATTGAGCTAGAGAGATGAAAGAAAGAAAGACGGCCAGATATAGAGCGCACATGGCTAGCATCTATTATCATCTATCTAGCGCAGCGTCCCCCCCCTTTTTTCCACACACACAGACACTGTCTGTCTTTATCTCTTTCGCTCATTCTCTCTCTCTCTCTCTCTCTCTCTCTCTCTCTCTCTCTCTCTCTAATTCATCATTTTATCTCTCGCTTTATATTTCCCCCCTCCTCTCTCTCTCTCTCTCTCTCTCTCTCTCTCTCTCTCTCTCTTTCTCTCTCTCACTCTCTCTCTATCTCTGCAACAGCAGTTCTAATCTATTCACCCCAAGAATACAGTCCAGATTTTTGTCAGCTATCTCCAGCAGTGCCATCTCCTCTTTCTGATTCCATCTGTGTGTAATATCACATTTACAAATGTCCTGCTATTGTCAACAGGACTATCATAAGTTGCCTGCTATCGGTTGTCTCTTTTCTTGTCAACTAAGCATACTTTAACTAGTATCAACACCACCGGTTTCATATATAGAACTATACCTAATGCCACAGCAACATCATCACTAGTTTCCTGAAGTCAACTATGCCTAATGCCACAGCAATACCATCACCAATTCTCTGTTGTCAATGGCTCTTATCAGCATCATCCACATTTTCCTGTAGCACAAGCAGCCATTTGCCGCTGTCACTTTGCATACTCACACCAGTAGCACTATCATAAAATTTCCTTTGTTGCTTTTTTTAGACTTAAGTAATGCTATTTTTATTCACTGTTTTTCTTTCATATATTTACAAAACTTACAGACAAAAGTACTACAGCGACATCTTTAACTACAAAAGATGGAAACCCCTCCCCTCTACCTTGTGTTGATGTAATATGAACAAACTACTTTGTGTTATCCAAACTTCCCGTGTGCTGTAACCCTGAAACCCCTCCCCTCTACCTTGTGTTGATGTAATATGAACAAACTACTTTGTGTTATCGAAACTTCCCGTATGCTGTAGCTCTGAGACCCCTCCCCTCTACCTTGTGTTGATGTAATATGAACAAACTACTTTGTGTTATCGAAACTTCCCGTACGCTGTAACCCTGAAACTCCTCCCCTCTGAAAGACTTGGTGATAACAGAAGAGGCTGGATGGTTCTAGAGATGTAACAGTGCCTTTGTATCAATGTCGAGCTAAGTGATGCGATCTAGAGGACATACACTGAGCTCCAGTTCTCTCTCAGTCTGTCTTATCATCCATGATTTACAATCTTGTCTCGGGATCTGAATAAAGCTGTAGGAATTATTTCTCTACGAGTAATAGCAACTCTGACTTCTGTCTCCGTTTCCTCCTACATAGCCACTCATTGTACAATGCTGAAGTTCAGAAACTGAAACGAACGCTGCTTTAAAGATTGCACAGACATTTAGTTTGTTTTTTGCTTGAGAACTCTCCTTCCTTTAAAGAATGCCTTTGTGACAACGTGAGAGGAGTTCCGATGCCTCAAGGTTCTGTGTATTTTAAAGTTGGTCTATGAGTGGCTGTGAGGATATATAAATCTCTTTCTCTCTCTCTCTCTCTCTCTCTCTCTCTCTCTCTCTCTCTCTCTCTCTCTCTCTCTCTCTCTCTCTCTTTCTCCCTCTCTCTCTCTCTCTCTCTCTCTCTCTCTTTCTATCTCTCACTCTCTCACTCTCTATCTCTGCACACAGCAAGTTCTAATCTATTCACTCCCAAGAATAGCAGTCCAGATTTTTGTCATCTATCTCCAGCAGTGCCATCTCCTCTTTCTGATTCCATCTGTGTGTAATGGCATCACATTTACAAATGTCCTGCTATTGTCAACAGGACTATCAAGTAAGTTGCCTGCTATCGGTTGTCTCTTTTCTTGTCAACTCAAGCATACTTTAACTAGTATCAACACTTCACCGGTTTCATATATAGAATTTAAGTACTCTTTCCAATGCCACAGCAACATCATCACTAGATTTCCTGAAGTCAACTATGCCTATAATGCCACAGCAATACCATCCTGCCAATTCCTCTGTTGTCAATGGCTCTTATCAGCATCATCCACGATTTTCCCTGTAGCACAAGCAGCCATTTTGCCGCTGTCACTTTCGGCATACTCACACCAGTAGCACTTTTATCATATAAAATTTCCTTTTGTTGCTTTTTTTAGACTTAAGCTAATGCTATTTTTATTCACTGTTTTTTCTTTCATATATTTACAAAACTTTACAGACAATAAAAGTACTACAGCGACATCTTTGAACTCACAAAAGATGGAAAACCCCTCCCCTCTACCTTGTGTTGATGTAATATGAACAAATCCATTTTGTGTTTTCCAACTTCCCGTGTGCTGTAACTCCTGAAACCCCTCCCCCTCTACTCTTGTGTTGATGTAATATGAACCTTCCAAACTGCACTTTTGTGTTATCTTGTGAAACTTCCCGTGTACTGTAACCCTCTTATGACCCCTCCCCTCTACCTTGTGTTGATGTAATATGAACAAACTACTTTGTGTTTTCCAAACTTCCCGTGTACTGTAACCCTGAAACTCCCTCCCCTCTCTGAAAGACAGTGATAACAGAAGCGGCTGGATGGTTCTAGAGATGTAACAGTGCCTTTGTATCAATGTCGAGACTAAGTGATGCGATCTAGAGGACATACACTGAGCTCCAGTTCTCTCTCAGTCTGTCTTATCATCCAGCTAGATTTACAAATCTCATCTCGGATCTGAAATAAAGCTGTAGGAATTTATTTTCTCTCACGAGTAATAGCGAGTGGGTTGGCGGTCTTGGGCCTCCTTCGGCTCCCCGTTTTCGCCCACATGCTGCCACACGCATTGTACAATGCTGAAATTAGTTCAGAAACTGAAACAGGAAGCTGCCAGTTTCTTAAAGATTGCATTGCAGAGCATTTTAGTTTGTTTTTTGCTTAGAGAATCCTCCTTCCTTCCCTTAAAGAATGCCTTTTGTGACAACGTGAGAGGAGTTACAGAATGCCTCAAGGTTCTGTGTATTTTAAAGTTGGTCTATATGAGTGGCTGTGAGGATATATAAATCTCTCTCTCTCTCTCTCTCTCTCTCTCTCTCTCTCTCTCTCTCTCTCTCTCTCTCTCTCTCTCTCTCTCTCTCTCTCTTTCTCTCTCTCTCTCCCTCTCTCTCTCTCTCTCTCTCTCTCTCTCTCTCTCTCTCTCTTTTTCTCTCTCTCTCTCTCTATCTCTCTGCAAATAGCAGTTCTAATCTATTCTACCCCAAGAATACAGTCCAGATTTTTTGGTTGGGCTATCTCCTCAGCGAGTGCTATCTCCCTCTTTTGTGATTCCATTCTGTGTGTAATATCATATTTATAAATGTTCTGTTATTGTTAACAGATTTATCATAAGTTGCCTGTTATTGAAGTTGTCTCTTTTTCTGGTTAACTAAGTATACTTTGACCAGTATCAATACTTCACCGACTTCATATATAGAACTATACCTAATGCTATAGTAATATCATCATATTAGTTTCCTGAAGTTAATCTATGCCTAATGCCATGCTATGGTATTTATCACTAATTTTCTGTTGTTAATGGCTCTTATCAGTCACTTTCCTGTATCCACATTTTCCTGTAGCTTACAAGCAGCCATTTGCTGCTGTCACTTCTGTGGTATACTCGTGTACACCAGTAGCACTCATCTGTATAAAATTCTCCTTTGTTGCTTTTTTTTAGACTTTAAGTAATGCTATTTTTATTCACTGTTTTTTCTTTCATATATTTACAAAAACTTTACAGACAAAAGTACTACAGCTTTATTACATTCAATCCAAAAGATGGAAACCCCTCCCCTCTACCCTTTGTGGTTGATGGCTGATGAATGAACTACTTTGCTGTTTTCCAAACTTCCTGTGTGCTGTAACCCCGAAACCCCTCCCCTCTACCTTGTGTTGATGTAATATGAACAAAACTTACTTTGTGTTATCGAAACTTCCCGTGTACTGTAACCCTGAGACTTCTCCCCTCTACCTTGTGTTGATGGCCATGAACAAACTACTTTGGTGTTTTCCAAACTTCCCGTGCATTGCAACCCTGAAATCCCTCCCCTCTGAAAGACAGTGATAACAGAAGCGGCTGGATGGTTCCTGGGGAGATGCAACAGTGCCTTTGTATCAATGTCGAGCTAAGTGATGTGATTCAGCAGGACATACAATTGAGCTCTAGCCTCTCTCAGTCTGTCTTATCATCCATGATTTGCTAAATCTTGTTCCTAGATCTGAATAAAGCTGTAGGAATTATTTCTCTACAGAGTACAGTAACTCTGACTTCTGTCTCCGTTTCCTCCTACATAGCCACTCATTGTAATAATGCTGAAGTTCAGAAACTGAAATGAATGCAAGGTGCCAAGCTTTTTAAAAGATTGTGCATGTAGACATTTAGTTTGTTTTTGCTTGAGAACTCTCCTTCCTTTATGCAGATCGCTCTCAGTGACAACGTGAGAGGAGTTCCCGATGCCTCAAGGTTCTGTGTATTTTAAAAGCTGGTCTGCTATGAGTGGCTGTGTAGGATATATAAAACTCTTTCTCTCTCTCTCTCTCTCTCTCTCTCTCTCTCTCTCTCTCTCTCTCTCTCTCTCTCTCTCTCTCTCTCTCTCTTTCTCTCCCTCTGTCTCTCTCTCTCTGTCTCTCTCTCTCCCTCT
>JAWDGP010004587.1:10000-12697 GCA_033675545.1 Elysia crispata | reverse complement strand
AAAAAGCTAACCTTAACAGTTTATGAGGGAGGTGACGATGCAAATAAAAAGCTAACTTTAACAGTTTATGAGGGAGGTGATGATGCAGCATAAAAGACTAACCTCAGGGGTTTATGAGGGAGGTGACGATGCAGCATAAAAAGCTAACCTGAACAGTTTATGAGGGAGGTGACGATGCAACATAAAAAGCTAACCTGAACAGTTTATGAAGGAGGTGACGATGCAGCATAAAAAGCTAACCTGAACAGTTTTTTTGGGAGGTGACGTTGCATTAAAAAAAAAGCTAACCTTAACAGTTTATGAGGGAGGTGACGATGCAACAAAAAAACTAACCTTAATAGTTTATGAGGGAGGTGACGATGCAGCATAAAAAGCTAACCTGAACAGTTTATGAGGGAGGTGACGATGCAACATAAAAAGCTAACCTGAACAGTTTATGAGGGAGGTGACGATGCATAAAAAAGCTAACCTTAACAGTTTATGAGGGAGGTGACGATGCAACAAAAAAAACTAACCTTAATAGTTTATGAGCGAGGTGACGATACAGCATAAAAAACAAACCTAAACAGTTTATTTGGGAGGTGACGATACAACATAAAAAGCTAACTTTAACAGTTTATGAGGGAGGTGATGCAGCATAAAAAGACTAACCTCAGCGGTTTATGATGGAGGTAACAATGCAGCATAGAAGACTAACCTCAGCGGTTTATGAAGGAGGTGACGATGCAGCATAAAAAGCTAACCTGAACAGTTTTTTTGGGAGGTGACGTTGCATTAAAAAAAAAGCTAACCTTAACAGTTTATGAGGGAGGTGACGATGCAGCAAAATGCAGAGTTACAGAAAAAAGAATTTAAATAGTAATTACAGGTCATCAGCATTGTCCTGATAAATCAAAATTATCTTGCCCATTGCCGTGGCAGTTAGAATTGTCGGAAGAGAGCATCTCTAGATAGTTTGATATACTGCATAATTTTTTTAAGACCTGAGAGAATTGAGTGTTGATAGTATGCGTAAATGGGCAGTAATGACAAGTGAGATTGTCAACAAATCATTAGTCCTATTTGCACACTCTCCTAAAGGCATATTGGTCTGGGTAAGATGACCGCTAGCTTCTTAGATCCCCGGAGTAGGATTTTTGTCAACCATCCTTTGATGAATCAGATCTCAACATGATCTCTTGACATGACCAACTTGATCCACTGTGGCAAGTGAATCACGTTCGATCCGTAATTATAGAGCTGAAGTGAAGGTAAAATAAACATACCATAGCAGAACGCTCAGCGCAACCAAATTACAAAGCTACAAAGAGGCTAGCAAAAGAAGCTACAGGAAGACTATAAGAGAATAGAACTGAATAAATCAAGCTAAAGATCATAGGCAATCATATGTACATCAGATCCAGGAATTGGAATGCCGAAGAGATAGATCTTAATATTTCGTGATTCTTGGCCCCTGTGTTTGAACCCTTATTAAGTGGTTACTATTTGTGAATCTTGACAATGTTGCATCTTACTATGAAGGTAAAATTTTTAGATGTAAACCTTTGCTTTACATTATTCGTTTAGAGTAATTTAAAAACAAAACTTATTTTAGCACTTGTTCATACTTTAATTTACGCAAAGTCATGGAGGTCAATGAAAAATCATTATAGAGGGAAAACATTGAACCATAACATTGACATCAAAAGCAAAGTACTCAATTATTTATCACATTGAAAACAGCGTATATTACAGAAGGAATAATTCGAAAATACAGTGGCGTGCAATCGCAGTTTTTCAGTTAATTAGTAACAAAAAACAACGAAAATCAATGGACAACAAACAAAAATAATAGTTAAAATAATTTAATGTGATGATATTATCAATAATAATAATAACAACAACAACAACAACAACAACAACAACAAAAATAATAATAATAATAATAATAATAATAATAATAATAATAATAATAAATAATAATAATAATAAATAGAATAATAATAATAATAATGAATAATAATTGTTATAAAAAAACTTCAAGTTATTACAGGTAATAAAGTCCGCTTTTATTTCAGCTTGTTGAAAATCGGTATGCGCTTGTTAATTATTTCGAAGGAAGCCGCAGAATATGAAATTCTTCTAATGTTTGAGGCTTTTCAAGTGAGTTCTGCAACTAAGGCCAGTCTATAAAGTGCATATCCTTTCAGGCCTCTGAAACCGCAATGGGAAGCATGAGACCATTTGTTTTGAATCGCTTTTATGGTGTTTTAGTGAGAGATATTAAGACGCTTTGTACGACTGATATTTGTTTTATTGTCTATGACTTATTCAGATAAATTCTGTGAAAAAAAAGGTTTTTGTAACAAGGATTTCATAGAAAAAATTATAAAGGAAAAGAAAACAGCTTTATATTTGTCACAAACTTAAACCTCCTACGACATAATTTATATGCTGTAGAAATTATTATTAAATCCGTAGTAAGTGAAAATCTGTGTTCATAATGTGTATGTCTTGGCTATACAAGCTTAAATGGTAAGTAAATATAAAAACAACAAACTTATTATAGGTGTTCTAAGTAAAAGCCTTTGGGATAGCTGAAATCCTCAATAAACATGATTATTAAGTGTATGAAAGTATAGTTCAAAGTGTTAGGTATCTGAGAAAGTTAATTATGTGTTCATTTGTTTAAGTGCATAAAGACAGCTGCAAGCTATT
>JAWDGP010004587.1:2500-5000 GCA_033675545.1 Elysia crispata | reverse complement strand
ACTACTCCAAAATCCTCAATCCTTTTCATTCCTCCATAATCTTCACTCTTCCACAATTTTCAGTACTTCTCATTGCTCTATAATCTTCACTACTCCACAATCCTCAATCCTTAACATTTTTCTCTCGCAATTTTTCAATCCCCTCGGTGTGCCACGGCCTTGCCGTTACGCCCTCTGAAAAGGGACGCGAGCCCGACGCCCACACCAATGTCCACAGCCAAGAGCTCCAACAGCTCCACAGCAGTAAGGATGGAGAAGCCCAGCAGAAGGCCGAGCTGTCCGCCAATATCGCCCAGCAGCTTATTCCACGTGTAAGCCGGCTCCGAGTCCACTCTCTCCAGGATGAAACTCTCGTAGTAAATCTCCAGAAGCAGGAAAGACTCGACTAGGAAACTGTCAAAGTCAGTAACGTTGGCCACTTTCCCGGAGCTCTTCAGCCTCTCCACTGTGGCGTTGATGGAGATGGCTGTAGGGAACATCCCCGTGGATATGGACGTGGTAAAATGCGTTGACTCAAGCTTGCACGCTTGGCGGGCAGAAGTCAGTACAGCCCAGCTTCTTGTTCTCGGAGAACCGTATTTGGGCACGATCAACGCAATCGAGGTCTTCAAACATGCTGATGTTGCAATACCGTATTCCAGCTGACGGTGCCGGTTTTCCTGTGCTTTTCACCAAAGCCTTCTGGACAGACAAGGGTAATTGAAAGCGTCACAGCAGTGGAGCAATTGTGATACACGTATTGCTGCAAACACGATTTTTGGACAGGCGGGTCGGGGAAATTACCCGGAAGCCATCATCGCTGAAGAAGTTCTCCCCTGTGCTGTCTCCGTTATTATCTATGCAGTCTCCGTACGCGGATGCGGAGGAGAGGCGTTTGATGTTTGTCTGGTTAATTGTAGGAGAAGAGAGGGGAAAGTAAAAAGTGAGAAAAATAAACATAAAAAGAGAAATATTGATACGGTCAAATGCCCCAATCTTGATCAAGACTAAACCAAAACAATATCAATATAAAGGAAAAGTAATGTTTTAAGATGATAAATTAAGTAAGGAAGTTTCAATAAGAATAGTTAGCAAATTGTAAAAAGAAAATCCAAATGTATTTTTAAGCATCCTTTTAAACATTATTGTTTTGAGCCAAAATAAATCGGGATATTATGAATTCCCGCAAGATTATGCACTTTTCTGATTATTTTTGCGAGAATTCAAATCTTTCTACTAAGCGGTTGAAAAGATCTTAAAAACAAATTAAAGAGTTAGATGATTTCACATCTTTGTAAGCATTGGGGAAATCTATAAGAGGTTATTTTCAAAACAAGATTTATTATCATTATTATTGTTATCATTATTATTGTCATCATCATCATCATCATCATCATCATCATCATCATCATCATCATCATCATCATCATCATCATCATCATCATTATTATTTTTATTATTATTATTATTATTATTATTATTATTATTATTATTATTATTATTATTATTATTATTATTATTATTATTATTATTATTATTATTATTATTATTATTATTAGTATTATATTAAAATTATTATTATTAAATTTATTATTATTATTATTTTTATTATTATTATTATTATTATTATTATTATTATTATTATTATTATTATTATTATTATTATTATTATTATTATAACCATCATCATCATCATCATTATTTTCATTTTAAGTAGTAGAAGTAAAAATTTTCATTTTATTAGCAGTATCTTATTACTATCAAATATATTTTTCTTTTGACTGCCTCACGGCTGAGATTGAGGAAAGACCCAACATTCACTTACTTTCCTGATACCAATAGTGGTGTAGAAGCCAGGAGCCACTATCAACCCTCCATCCTCTGGGAATGGGTACTCCAGGTTGTCGTGAATGAGAACCTTGATTCCCCCCACAGTGCTGGAAGTCAGATATTCGTCCGCCTCGATATTCAACTCCAGTCTCAACCCATTTTTCGGACCTGGCTTCACAGTATCCCTGTAAACGTAAAGATTTGTCTCAGAATAAGTATGAATCTTTGTCGTTTCTACTTCCCAGACCGGCAATTTCATAAGCATAACACACAGACTGACTTTGTTTTTCCTACGTGTTTTTCCCATTGTTTTCAACACACAATTGATCTTACTCCAAACAGAAGTAAATTCAAGTTATATTAGGCTGTTCATTGTTTGTTTCTTTTTGCGTTGTAAAAGCCATTTCATTCCTTGGCAGAATCCATTCAGAAGAAATGTGAAGAAGTTTCAATTTCAATATCATCATGTTTGTTGAATTTTCTTAAATCGTGTTTTTTTTTTCTTTCATGTATTTCATGATGTTTACATCATGTGTGATGGATTTTTTTTTTATCATGCATGTTGGTCTTCATCGTATACCTAGGTTTTAACTATGTTTATTATCACATATTTAGATTTTGATCATACTTTTTTCATCACAAATTACGATTTTTCATGAAATATATCTATATTTTTAGTATTTATGTTTAA
>JAWDGP010004586.1:0-26149 GCA_033675545.1 Elysia crispata | reverse complement strand
TTGGGCAGCACTTCCATGCCTGGAAACGGTTTATAGTAATATAGAATGCATGTCAGGTCAGCCTTCGGTCAAAGGAGTAGAAGTTGTTGCGATGACGTCTAAAGATGAAAATTTGGGCAGCACTTCCAGGCCTGGAAACGGTTTATAGTAATATAGACTGCATGTCAGGTCAGCCTTCGGTCAAAGCAGCAGAAGTTGTTGCGGGGACGTCTAAAGATGAAAATTTGGGCAGCACTTCCAGGCCTGGAAACGGTTTATAGTAATATAGACTGCATGTCAGGTCAGCCTTCGGTCAAAGCAGCAGAAGTTGTTGCGGGGAAAATTTGGGCAGCACTTCCAGGCCTGGAAACGGTTTATAGTAATATAGACTGCATGTCAGGTCAGCCTTCGGTCAAAGCAGCAGAAGTTGTTGCGGGGACGTCCATGAGGTCTGTTGACGAGGTTTGAGTGTGGTTGTCGGCTACTATACAGTGCGTGAACACAGATTGAACCTTGTGTTGAATGCCTCTGCTGCCGTGGGTTTGATCAATATGCAGTTTATAAAGAAGCAGCTTCTTTAATGCGAAGTGTTCAGCTCGATGTCTCAGCGTAGAATGAGCTCTCGGTACCGGTTCTCCCTTTATATGCATTTTTAAAATCCATTTTTCGATCTTAACCGTGGGAACATAGCTAACCGCGAGATCTTTGTGAGAACCGCGAGATCTTTGTGAAAACCGCGAGATCTTTGCGAAAACCGCAAAATTTTTGAGAGAACCGCAAAATTTTTTGAAAACCGCGAGATCTTTGTGAGAACCGCGAGATCTTTGTGAAAACCAAATTTGGGCAGCACTTCCAGGCCTGGAAACGGTTTATAGTAATATAGACTGCATGTCAGGTCAGCCTTCAGTCAAAGCAGCAGAAGTTGTTGCGGGGAAAATTTGGGCAGCACTTCCAGGCCTGGAAACGTTTTATAGTAATATAGACTGCATGTCAGGTCAGCCTTCGGTCAAAGAAGCAGAAGTTATTGCGGGGACGTCTAAAGATGAAAATTTGGGCAGCACCTCCAGGCCTGGAAATGGTTTATAGTAATATAGACTGCATGTCAGGTCAGCCTTCGGTCAAAGCAGCAGAAGTTGTTGCGGGAAAAATTTGGGCAGCACTTCGAGGCCTGGAAAAGGTTTATAGTAATATAGACTGCATGTCAGGTCAGCCTTCAGTCAAAGCAGCAGAAGTTGTTGCGGGGAAAATTTGGGCAGCACTTCCAGGCCTGGAAACGTTTTATAGTAATATAGACTGCATGTCAGGTCAGCCTTCGGTCAAAGAAGCAGAAGTTATTGCGGGGACGTCTAAAGATGAAAATTTGGGCAGCACCTCCAGGCCTGGAAATGGTTTATAGTAATATAGACTGCATGTCAGGTCAGCCTTCGGTCAAAGCAGCAGAGGTTGTTGCGAGGAAAATTTGGGCAGCACTCCCAGGCCTGGAAACGGTTTATAGTAATATAGACTGCATGTCAGGTCAGCCTTCGGTGAAAGCAGCAGAAGTTGTTGCGGGGACCGCCATGAGGTTTTTTGACGACGTTTTAGTGTAGTTGTCATCTACTATACAGTGGGTGAACACAGATTTAACCTTGTGTTGAATGTCTCTGCTGCCGTGGGTTTCATCAATATGCAGTTTATAAAGAAGAAGCTTATTTAATTCGAAGTGTTCAGCTCGATGTCTCAGCGTAGAATGAGCTCTCGGTAGCGGCTACCCCTTTATACACCCCGTTAACCTTCCGACAATCCCCACTGAGACTTAGGGAGAGGGGGGGGGGGTGTCTTATTCATCACCGCATATCAACGCTGACGCGAAGCCAGCCATCCACCAATAAAATTGTCAAGCTTGGTTCCAAGCATGCCTCGCCTCTCTTCGCTCTCCATCTAAAAAATGTAACGGGGCTCCGAAACCCGTAAAAAGGCTGCACCCCCCCACACACACCCCGTTAACCTTCCGACAATCCCCACTGAGACTTAGGGGGAGGGGTCTATTCATCACCGCATATCAACGCTGACGCGAAGCCAGCCGTCCACCAATGAAATTGTCACATTTGGTTCCACGCATGCCTCGCCTCTCTTCGCTGTGCGTTAACGATATATAACCCGCCACCGTCCTCGTTTAGAACGGTAAACAATTCTAAAATATCATCATCATCAGAAAAATAATGCTGTCTTATTATCATTGAACTGCTGCTTTTATTGGAAAGATTACTTCGCGAAAAACTAATCGGACTTTGAAAAACTGAGGCATCCTACATCTCACGGCAACCTTTTTTGTGCAAGAGCATCTTCATTTCATTACAGCTTACTGTCCCGGAAACGCAGTATAACTCAATTCACAAGACGCTGAAGCATCTCATCATGGCACCAGCTAAAAGGTAAGCTTGCTTACGCTGTCTTTTTAAATATTTTTTTTCTTGGTTATTTCATTTTTTTCTTTCTTCATTAATCATATATATTGAAAATAATGAAAGATATAATAGCATCAAAATTTTAAGATACTGTATTCATTAAATTTATCTTAATCTGTTTGTAATTTCTGTGAGGCTCAGTAGAAATCATCATAATTATTCATTTTATTTTGGATGTCCAATAATTAATCACAGCTTCTATTCCTATTTCAGGTTCAAATGTTACGTGTGTGGTAAAGACATTACAAGACTCGCGAGACATCTGATCACAGTACATAATGTGGATCCAACGATTGCGAGAGGCCATCGTTACGATGTCATTGAAGCAAAACGAAAGGTAAGTATTATTATTTTTATTTAAATGGTATAAAACCATTGCTTGGAAAATTGGAGCTGGTATAGTACAATATTATTTTCATAAAACCCTACTTTATTTAGTTTTTAGGATACGCATGTCTTATGATGCTGCTTATAAACCTACAATCTGTGTTTTAAATGTACTCTTCTCTCCCAACAGAAGAAGAAGTGTCCGCTATGTGGCAGAATGGTCACCAACCTCCTGCGGCATCTTAATGAGGTAGAAAAAATAGTCCGCAATTCAGACGAGTGGAAGGACATAATGCATGTCATTAATGTTCGCCCCCCGAAGGACGCAAATGATGCGAACTTTGCAATCTTTGCTGACCATCCACAGAGTGAGTCAAATCAATTTTGATATAATAGTGTGTTTCTTCGCAATCAGTCACATTTTGCTGGGGTCTCTTAACTTTATTTTACTGTGTGTTTTTGTCTGGTTTTTTTTTCCAGAGGATTTGCTGCTGGAGTACACAAAGTATCGAAAGGCCGTTCAACAGAGGGCAACCTCTACAGTGTCAAAGGAAATAAAATCCTTGATGGACTGCCTGAAGGCATTAAACAGGTCGGGAAATCTGGAAATTATTCTCAAGGTAGGTTGGAAGCATTGTTCACTCATATTTCTAGATGAGTAACCACCACCCCCCCTTTTTTCCCCCATTTTTTTCCCATATATTCATTTAAAAAAATGATTGTTCTGTATAGGTTGGTGTGATTTTCAATTCACTTTTTTCATCACAGGTTCCAGAGGACGACAGGGACAGAGTTTGCCACCTCTTCCGAGCCAGAATAGTTAACCCGATGAAGGCATTGGTGAAGAGAGAGGGAGACAAGGCGGCCTCTGGCTGCTATAACAAGTTGTGGGCCATGCGTGTTAGTCCAAAATTCTCTTCAATTCTTGTTAATTAAAATACATTTCTTAGGTTATTTCGGTTTTTTTTTTGCCAAATTATTTTATTTTACAACATCGTCTGATCATAAGAATTTTTAAAAACAGAGTAATTTCTATATTGTTCTAAGTAAATAAAAATTTTAAATAAGATTTTATCTGTAATTTCTTATTTTGTAGATTTAGTATGCTTAATTACAATCATTCTTTTGTTCTTTTTTCTGTTATATTTTTTAGAATTTTCTGAAATGGCTTGAAGAAACCCATCCTCTCTTTGTGTCGAGGAAAAACTTGAAACCTGAACTCAAGTCGCTCATATGTAATGTATCAGCTGCACTAGTTCCTTTAAGAGCTTCGAAAAGAATGAGGACGACCTCCATTAATAAACAGATAGAACGTAAGTATAATTCTTACTCACATATTTAGCACATACCTTACTCTCTCCCCCTCCATCCCACACACAGACACCGTTTTTTTCTATGTGGTCTGTAACTTTTTTTTTAAGGTAGAGGCTAGTTACCCGTCAGATGACGGGCGCGTAGACTCGGGGCTAGGGAGCCGTCAAATGACGGGCGTATAGACTCGTACCCGTCAGATTGTCGCATGATTTGATAGTAATTGTAAAACTAGACTCAAAGTTTTACTTATGTAACAACACACTTTAGCACTAAACACAAAATTGTTTTTTTTTGCAAATTTCAAAGTGCAGTGAAAATTTTTAAGGTTTGGCCTATACTTTTTTCATAAATTTTAAAACTGATTACAAAGTTTTCATAACAGTTTTTAAAGCATTTACAAAGGTTTATCCTAAGTTGAAGTAGGCCTACTTGCTAAGTTTGCAGGCAACACAATTTTATGTTTGAGGTATACATTTATTGCCAGTATTATCAAAGGATTTAGCGCTAATTCGGTTGATATTCGGTCGATAATAAGCCAGGGGTGCTAGGCCTAGCAATTTTTTGTACATTGTCATAGCCGTCAGGTGGGACTCTCGGCCAGCTTCAAAACAGAAATACCCTTTTGTTATTTATAGCAGCTAATGGGCGTACACTGGCGACGTAGGTTACGCGGTTAGAACTTGACGGGCGCCTAGCCTTTTGGCTAGATGTCCGTCAAATGACGGGCAAGAAGAAACGTTCTTTTTTTAAATTATGTATTATTTTGAATTTTATAAAACTGATCATTCCTTTTTTTACCTTTTAAAGCCATTGACGTCAGTCAAGATTTACCAACACCAACGCTGTTAAAATCTCTGGAGAAAGCATCAACGTGGATGAATCTCCACAAAGTCAGAGATTATATTATGACTCTGTTAAGTATAGGGAGCATGTCCCGCCTGGGGGCGTTGAGAAACATGCTAGTGGAAGAGTTTCAAGCCTCTCAGCCCGCTCAAGAAGAAGACATGTTTGTGGTAGAAGTAAAAAGTCATAAGACATCAAAAACCTACGGTGCGGCAGGGATTTTTTTCACTGGCTCACTGAAAAGGCACACTGAAAGGTAATGGCACCTGTGAGGTAAACTTCATCTCTAAGAGAGTTTAAAAACTTTTTTAACCTAAAATGTGGATCATTTATCTATTAAAACGATGCATAAATGCTAATCTCATGTAATAAAAGCATCTATAAATTTTTATTCTTGTTTTATAACGCGATGTATATCTTTAATCCATTTTTCATCATGCCCCCTGATGTTATACTCTGATCTCGTTTTCATTTTTAAATAAGTCACACTTTATTAATTATTAAAAGCTAAATTTTAAATATAAGTTATATACACACACTTATATATATAATGTACGTTTGCACTTTCTTACAGTGAAAAACGTATAGAGTTTTTATATACTAGTCAATAATGTGATATACGGCCTACATGATATTATCTATTTAAATTGAGAGTTAAGAAAAGCTATCTTTACCTTAGTTTTCTACATAACGCCAGTTTAACTACTGTTTACCACTTATATTTATATCCTTGTAATTGTGTATACCTATAAACTTTTATATGTATACTTGTCTTTTTATTCTATGGCTATATGTGTCATTTTTAGTCTTGGAGCATGTATTAAGCGCAATATATTTTCGATGCATGTCCTGTGTATTTAATGAATAAAGATCTGAATCTGAATCTAAATCTGAATCTGAATCTGAGAGAAATCTATTCTGATTCTTGAAATTTTATATCAATCAAGCCGTATAATTTACTTTTTTAATGCTATTTTTATGCATTCCAGCTACTTGGCGAAAAGGAAGATATCGTCAAAATGGGTTTTTTCAACAACATCTGGTGGCCAGTTAAGCTCAAGCCAGGCTGCGGCCATCTTTCGCCGTCTGACCAAATTTACGGCGACTTGTATGAGAAAAAGTGTCGCGATAGCTGTAAGTAGTCACTGCTTTTGATCGTTACAACCTAAATTTAAAAAAAAATATTGCCGCGTTGAAAATTTCATAAAAAAGGTAACTTTTGTGGACATAACAAGATTTATTGCCTTTAGAAGTATAAAAACTAACATTGAATGTCTCGTATTGGTGATTTGGAGTTCACTCTTAAAATAAGTTTAGTTGATTGGACCTTAACCAGAAGCTTCTTTAGGAAAAAAAAACTATATGATTAAGAATAAGGTTGTGTAATTATTTTTTATTTGTGTGTGTATTAACAGCACAGAGAATCAACATGTGAGGTTCAAACCGCCATATCAGAGGCTATGATGCACAGTATGGAAGTGCACCGTGAATCTTATGCAGCCAAGGTTCACCAATCAACCATATACAAAGGGTTAAAGGCAGTTGGTGCCGGTAACTACAGTTTTTTTCTTCTAGCCTTTAATTTTATACAAACCAGAACTCTAGATATTTGACAAAAGCTTTTGTTTTTGCATACATGTTTTTTTTTTTTAATTTAAGTCACAAACACGCTTTGTGTTTATCATTGATGTGATGGTGTAAAACAACTTCAAATAATCTAGCTCCTTTTTCTATTGATGCGTCCCAAAAAATTGCTGTGCTCGTTGTCTAGTTATAGAAATGAGAGACTATTAATGAAGACTAATGTTGTTTTTTCAGTACAGTGCTTGCAAGACTCGGCATCTTGTTCAACCAACCGGGAAAAGACACCCGATGTTCCATCTTCAGAAGAGGAAAGTATGTGTACAAAGTAATATATCAATGTGACTGTCATTTTGGGTAACTTGTGTATTAAAAATGTTTGTAAACTTTTGGGTTTGTTTATTCTGCATTTATCAATTGATTAAAAAAAAAACTTACTCACACTTTAATCATACTTGTCGTTTTTGTCAGATAAGATTAGAAAATGTTTTGGTCATTGAAAAAAATGTTATAAGATTTTCCTTTATTTTACAAATAAAGATAACTCTATCATGACAGTGGACAGCGTGGACGATGAGGAGCCTATCGTGCCACAACATTCGATCTCAAATGATGACAACAATCCCAATCTACGGCATCTACTCTCTTCCGATGATGTGCCTCCCTTGCCACAGAGTTCACTCGCTGATGATGTGCCAGAAACGCCCCAATCTTCTCATGTTCCAAGTACGCAAAACAACCGTCACTAAGTTCGGTGTGAATACAATATTAAATGTCTTACGGTTACGTAAAAAAATCAACAAAAAATGTAATGAAAGTAGTTTATTTTCCCCCGTTAGTTTACTTTAATGAGTCCTAAGATGGTTATATACTTCATGTAGGATTAAGTCACAGTATAAATTATTTTATCCATTTTGTTATTTCATTATTGGATGAACTGAGACTTTTTTTTTACTAAAGTGTATCAATTGATGATAAAGGTTTAAATCATTTCATTAATGACATTACTGTGTTTTCAACAGAGGATGTGTTCATAACATTTCCAAAGCCAATGGCAGCAGTGGACTTAACAAAGTGGCCCCAAGAATACACAAGAGAGGGCGCAGTTTTGAAAGGAGTGAGCTTTTCATTTATCAAGCAAAGAATATTGAAATTAATACCTCCCCAAAAAATGTGCAGAATGTTTTTTTTTTCTTAAAATGCTCTCTACCGCTAAGAAACTAACTGGATTCTATTTTTTCATTGCGTGCGTGTTTTCTTTTAAACTGTATGCTTATTTAAAGCTCGTCATTAATAAACGTGTTTTAATTTATTAATATAATTTCAATACCCGTTCTAGGTTGAAGTAATGAGAAAGACACAAGTTAAAAGCACTATTAAAAACATATGTTGAATACATGTAAAAATAACCATGACAGTCTGCTCATACAGTTTTTTACTCTCATTTTTTTTCAATTTTTCAGATGTTTGTGCCCTCAAGAAACAAGTTAACAATGAAGGAACTACAGTTAGTATTCAAATATCTTGGGGGCTATCGTAGGAAAAAAAGTGTCCCTATAGCATTGTTAAAAGAGCTAAGAAAGTCCTTTGCAGACTTTGATACTGCATTTTCATCAGTTAATAATAAAACAATCATCGACAAAATTAGAGCGTGGCCAAATGATAATCAATTGAAGTTTTAATTGCAACTTTTTCCTTCAATATTGTTTTGAGATTTATCCAACATTTTAGATGTTTCTGAGTTCATTTTTATATCCTCCAACAAATTACACCGACATGTACAGCGGTACAGATTATTCCAAAGCGCGTACCACTTTAATGTACATTACGTTAAAAAAACGTTCAAAATCTTATTTTACTACTTTCATTTGTTCTTCTTCTCAAATGCCCTGTCTGGAACAGACATCGGCGATCATGATTCTCCACCTGTCCCTATCTTCCGTCATTCGCAGTAAGGCTATGTTGTCTTTGTTGTTTCCTGTCACAAAAGAGCTCAAGCTATCAAGAAATGTAATCCTTTGTCTACCTCTGCTTCTTGTACCTTCTATCTTGCCTGTAAGAGATAAAAATCCCAGTCCCTTATGGCGACATATGTGGCCTAAAAATTTCAGTTGCCTTTTCCTTATTGTTTTTATGAGGGATCTCTCTTGATTCGTTTCTTCTAATATCGATTCGTTTGTCCTCTTTCCTTTCCATGATATTCTTAACATTCTCCTGTAGAACCACATTTCCGCTGCCTCTAAATTTTTCTTGGTTCCTGCAGTTATTGTCCAAGTTTCGCATCCATATAAAAGTAGAGACCACACATATGTTTTCAAAACCTTCAATTTGGTTGAAAATGATATATTTCTATTTTTAAGAATGGTGCTCATTTTTTTGGAAAGAAGCCTTTGCAATGGCTATTGTCTTTTTAATTTCAGTCCTGCATTTACCGTCATATGTCAATGTATATACTAGGTATTTGAATTTCTGTACTTGCCTGATTTGTTCTCCCTTGCTAAAAAGCTTGCATTCTGGATTGTTTTTCTTCTTAGATACTACCATACATTCAGTCTTTTTTACAATCCCAGCTTTTCACTCTCTTCTACAACAATATTTAGAAGCCTTTGTAAATCCTCTTCCGATCCTGCTAATAGAGAAGTATCATCTGCATATCTTAGGTTGTTCAGATTTTCACCATTCGCTTTGAGTCCTTCACTTCCATCCAAGTTTCTTAAAATTACTTCACTGTACAAGTTGAACAGGTCTGGTGACATCACACAACCTTGTCTCACTCCCCTTTTAATATTTGTGTACTCACTGAGTTCTCCACCTACCCTTACCGCAGCAGTTTGATCCCAATAGAGATTTCTAAGCACCCTCAAGTCTTTTCCGTCAATATCTAGCTGATTCAGCATCTCAAACAACTGTTCATGCTTTACCTTGTCAAAAGCCTTAGAATAGTCAATAAAGCACATGTAGAGATCCTTTTGAACCTCAATACATCTTTCCATTAACATTGATAATGTGAATATTGCATTCCTAGTTCCTTTGTCAGGGACAAAACCAAATTGTGTTTTAGCTATCTCTGGTCTTAAGCTCTTGCGCATTCTAAGCATCAGTACTCTCAGTAGAATGTGGCTCATCAGACTAATTGTTCTATGTAGCTCACACTCAGTGGCACCTGGGATTTTTGGCAAAGCTATAAATACAGATTTTGCCAAGTCTTCTGGGATTGCTCCACTATCATAAATTGCATTGAGAAGTTTAGTTGTCATCCCTATACCCATTTCTTCTAGAGCTAGAATTATTTCTATTGGTATCCCATCGGGACCTGTAGCTTTCCCACGTTTCATTTTTCTTATGGCTGCCTCTACTTCTGCTTTTAAAATTGGTGGGCCATCTGTGTTTTTCTTTATTGCAGGTCTCTCTCCTCTATTGTCTTTGAAAAGCTCCCCTATGTATTCTGACCATCTGCTCAAAACATCTTCTTTATCCATTAGCACTGTTCCGTCTTTAGATTTAATGCAGTTTGTACTGGTGCAGCTCTGCTTTCCACTTACTTCCTTTGTCTTTGAATGTATATATTTACTGTCTAAATGTTGATTTTGCTCTATTTCTTGACATTGTTCATTTATCCATTTTTCTTTTGCCTCATTGCATTTCTTTTTCACCTCCTTGTTTAGCATTTTGTATTTTACCTGATCTGATTTAGATTTCCTTCTTTCTTCCATTAGTTCAAGAATTTCTTTGTTCATCCATTTCTTGTGTTCTTTTTTAGCTTTCTTCGGTATTCTTGTTTCCATTACGTCATTGATTGAGTCTTTGATATTAGCCCAAATTGTTTCAGCTTCAGTGATACTATCAAGAAGAGCAAACTTGTGTTTTTAATATCAACAGAAAATTGTTCCTTTATCTCCTGGTCTGATTTGAGTAGTTCGACTTGAAATTTTGAGTGGGCTTTAGGTTTCCTTATTTTCTTAAGTTTGACTTGAAGCTTGCACATAACTGGTACATGATCACTGTCACAATCTGCACCTGGCATTGATTTTGATGTTTTTATGGCGTTTCTAAATCTGTCTTGAACAAGTATGAAGTCTATCTTATTCCTAGTTCTGTCTCCAGGGCTCATCCATGTCCATTGTCTTCTTGGATGGTTTTGATACCAAGTGTTTGAAATCATGAAGCCATTTTCTTTACACCATTCAATTAGTCTCTCTCCTCGCTCATTTTCTTCACCAATGCCCCAGGGTCCAACGATATTTTCTACTCTGTCTGATCCTACTTTTGCATTAAAGTCCCCCATGACTATTTTTATGTCCTGAGATTTCAAACATTTCATGGCTTTATCTAGAACTTTTTCCTCTTCTGCTTTCATTTGTAAATACATTAATTGTCACTCTTTTGATGTAATTATAAAAGTACTATTATTTCATGTACTCTCCTTCTAAAGTATGGGAAATGTTTTTGGTTATATTATATTCTTGTATCAATAAATGTTATTTTTTTTGTTTTCAAAATTTGTGTTGTGTGCAATTGCTAGTTGAGCTTGTTTGTTTGGATTATTATTGTTATAATAACTCTCATTCTATTAAAGTATAAATGTGGTGAAACTGAATGAACTCAGGTGCTTGTCAAAAGCATCTCGACATGTTTTTTTAAAGGAATTTCTTGCCTAGAGTTTCTGGCCCGGTAACGTGTATAACTACCAATATGTAGCAAGACATTGTTGGTCCCGAAAACAATAAATATTTATTAAGTTATATGTTTTGAATGTCTTTAACACGAAACAGAGCTAGAAGTCTGTGGAGACGGCGGGTGAACCGCAAAGTGTACAGTAGTTGTAAATAGTACTCGTCTGAATTGCGGACTATTTTCTCTACCTCATTAAGATGCCGCAGGAGGTTGGTGACCATTCTGCCACATAGCGGACACTTCTTCTTCTGTTGGGAGAGAAGAGTACATTTAAAACACAGATTGTAGGTTTATAAGCAGCATCATAAGACATGCGTATCCTAAAAACTAAATAAAGTAGGGTTTTATGAAAATAATATTGTACTATACCAGCTCCAATTTTCCAAGTAATGTTTCTATACCATTTAAAGAAAAATAATAATAATAATACTTACCTTTCGTTTTGCTTCAATGACATCGTAACGATCCACATTATGAACTGTGATCAGATGTCTCGAGCACAGCCGTCTATCCATGAACTTTTAGTTTCAAGCTAGACCTGTAACTGATACCCTCAGGTCTAGCCTGGTCTTGTGCACTGAAGTGCGACCAACCATGTCTGCACTGTGAATTTTCTTTTAGGGCTACAAAATACTTTTTTTTTACAATTTTAGTTATATTTGACTAGTAGCTAAACTTTCCATATGAGTGTTACGTTAATGAAACTTGCATCATTGAAAAGGTTATTTCAAGCTCTATACAACGATTTTATTCTTAAGTTCTTAGGTGTTTTTTACAATTATAGAAATCAACAATAAACTAGGGCACTAGTCAGTCCCCGTGAAACTGGTTCTTATTTAACAAATTAATTAATTAAAGGCCATCGGAAGTTTTTACAATCAACATTTAGGTATCTATGTTTAGCTCAAATATTGTAGTTTCAAAATATGTTAAAATGTATCTCGGTTTATGTTCAGGAAAGGAGAAAAGAGCTGGTATGTGTAGCAACCTAGGCTTGGCAAAATAAACTTTGCCTCTAGACTTAGGGGACTGATTTAACAGAAGATAACATCATACAATAGCTAAGCAGGGTCTACCCTCATAAATCTTTTAAACTGGGGAAACTTAAGAACACTAAATTATAGGGACAAACAGCAAGAAACCCGTAGAAGGGGAAATCAGATAACATTCAGGAAACAGATGATTGTTCTCAGCTCTCCACCCATGCCATTCGAGGCAAAATGTTAATGCAATCTTGAGTAGCTCAGAAACTTTCCACCAAGCACTTACATTGAACTAAAGCTAAGACTGTTTCATACAGGCCCCAAAATAACTTTCCATCCTAAGTGAATGTCTTTTTTAAACCTCTCAGACAGACATAAACGTACTGAACACTCAAACAGACATGTAGATTGTCACTTGGTCTTTCCGCTTGGATGCTCTGTAAGAGAAACTAGTGTTAAGTGTTACATCAGGACAGTTTTTACCTGGTGTGCTGAAGCTTGGACTAGAGTGAAGAATGCACAAGCTCTACTCCTTGTTCTCCATGCAGACCCCTTCCAAAACCCCATCTGTCTATGCACTCTTAAAAATGTAAATGAGGAAGATTTTGTAACTGATATTTTTTCTATTAAATGCCATATACTCATCTATCAACCTTTGAAAATCAGCTGTAGTTGTTTTGTCAATGGGTTTGCTGTGTTATATGTCTTTGTGTACATATATTTTAAGAGGACGAAGTTAGCTTGATTAAATGTTAACTGCACATTTTCAGCAACACCTATTATTTTTTTTTCTTGTTATTTCTTTTGTTTTGTTCACTTCTCTTGAGCAAACAGCTTCACTGACAGCAGGTTGCATGTATTTAGGCAGTGGCTGCCTGTACTGTGAACAATCATAGTGTTTCTGGAGCGTCATCAGAAGACAAAAACAAATCGTCTGTTTGTGTATGTTCTGTTAATGGCACTGTCTCTTCCAGGTTTATGACTTTGCATTTTTATTGATACGTTTTACCTTGTATTTGTAGCATTTCACATCCCTTTTCCTTTCCCAAAGGAAAGGTGTAGGTAGACAGAGGACGCTGAGAAGAAGGTCTGCAAGGTATTAAACTCGCACCAAATATGACTGTTTTTAGCTGTGCATAACAATGCAGACTGAAGTGATCTTTCAGTTACAGCATTTCGTACAAAATGTTGTAACTTTGAGTAGCAAGTGTTGTATATCAAAGGGGTATATATGGCTTCGTCTTTAGATATGTCATTGTGATGTTTTTATATGATGTGCACACTGCTGAGTTGTTGCATTAAGTCTCTTGTCTTCGAAAATTTGTGTTCTCATCCATCAAACATGGCAAAACTCCTTGATATAATCTTTATAAACAGACTTTATATGATTAGTTTGATCCATTCCGCAGCTAAAAGTATTCTTTTAAAGGGAATTTAAAAAAATTAGATTTATTATTTATTCGTTTCAAGTTTCAAAACACATAATGTTTAGGAAGCACACAATAATAAAAGAATTCTTTGCACTTTGTTCTATACAACATTACTACATCATGAAGAGAAATATATCATATTAAGAGTGTCAATATACAGAAAGTAAAAGATTGGTTTAGTGTTCATATGTTTAAACCTTCCTTGTGAAGAAACTAAGCAAAAACCGAAGAAGATGTTTTAGCACTATTACAATAATAGTATGTATGTTCCAACAAAACCAGTTGTGGGGACTGGAAAAGTTACATAATGGTTTAATTAAGAGTAAATTAAGGAATGCAACAAAATATGCCTTTTTTTTGCCACCTCTCTAAAATCCATATAAAAAATAAGCAAGCTTAACTTATGAACTGATGAAATTATCAGCGTTGTAAAGATCAGATGTCCATTAACAGTTTAATACCAAACATGGATGGTGTGGAATGTTTACACATGGAGAAAATCCAGGGTGAAAGTTTAGGATTAACAATGAAAATCACTAAATACAACTACAGGGCATCGGGCCAGCCAGGAGCAATTATCTCGCTTCACTGAACATAGAGGCAGTAAAGCATGGGTATCAGGTTACAGGGATAGGCTCAAACTAAAGTTCCAAAATCAGAGCAAGATAAACGGCTGTGCGAGAGTCTTGTAATGTCTTTACCACACACGTAACATTTGAACCTGAAATAGGAATTAAATGCTGTGATAAATTGTTGCAACTGTAAAAAAAAAGTTTGAATATATGATTATATCTAATGAGCTTCACACAAAAGTTGCAAAAGAATTGACTAAGAACAGGGTGCCTTAAGGTACTAATGCTATTACATCGAATTATTTCCCCATGAAGCAATATTTCAGACTGCTACTGAGGTATTACCTGTAATGGTTAAATGGTTGATAACTTTTATAATTAGACTCATTTCCATACTTTAAAAAAATCTGTAAAAAGCCGTTTATCTTATAAAAATTGTTAAAAGGGTAAAAAAAAAAAATTAATTTTTAGCTGGTGCCATGATGAGAGGCCTCTGTATCTTGAGAAAGGGTGTCTTGTACACTGTAAGGAAATGAATCATTTCAGTTGCCTAATAAATAGTAAAGCCAACATATTTTAGCAAAGCTTCAACTTAATAGTCAAGATATAATGTTGTAGTGCCAGTTAAATATTGGTAGTAAGTGAATGTTGTGTGATTCCCATTCCCCAATTTATCTGTCCAGTTAAACCGACAAAAAGATCGCTTGGTATGCCACGGCCCAACATGTCACCCCTTGAGTACAATGACTGTGGGAAAGTCCCAAAGCCACGGCGCAACATTTACTGGCGGTGGCGCAACATAAAACGTCGGTAGCGTAAAAGCCAATCTCATGTCACCCCATTTGCCAACGTAAAAGTTGCGCGGATGCCATCATGTTGCTTCGCCGTAGTACAAATTGACGTTCGTCGCGTAGCCTAACCCTAACCCTAACCCTAACCCTAACCCTAACCCTAACCCTAACCCTAACCCTAACCCTAACCCTAACCCTAACCCTAACCCTAACCCTAACCCTAACCCTAACCCTAACCCTAACCCTAACCCTAACCCTAACCCTAACCCTAACCCTAACCCTAACCCTAACCCTAACCCTAACCCTAACCCTAACCCTAACCCTAACCCCTAACCCTAACCCTAACCCTAACCCTAACCCTAACCCTAACCCTAACCCTAACCCTAACCCTAACCCTAACCCTAACCCTAACCCTAACCCTAACCCTAACCCTAACCCTAACCCTAACCCTAACCCTAACCCTAACCCTAACCCTAACCCTAACCCTAACCCTAACCCTGTCCCTGAGCCTGGCCCTGGCCCTGGCCTGGCCTGGCCCTGGCCCTGGCCCTGGCCCTGGCCCTGGCCCTGGCCTGGCCCTGGCCTGGCCCTGGCCCTGGCCCTGGCCCTGGCCCTGGCCCTGGCCCTGGCCTGGCCCTGGCCCTGGCCTGGCCCTGGCCCTGGCCCTGGCCTGGCCCTGGCCCTGGCCCTGGCCCTGGCCTGGCCCTGGCCCTGGCCTGGCCTGGCCCTGAGCCTGGCCCTGGCCCTGGCCCTGGCCCTGGCCCTGGCCCTGGCCCTGGCCCTGGCCCTGGCCCTGGCCCTGGCCCTGGCCCTGGCCCTGGCCCTGGCCCTGGCCCTGGCCTGGCCTGGCCCTGGCCTGGCCTGGCCCTGGCCCTGGCCCTGGCCTGGCCCTGGCCCTGGCCCTGGCCTGGCCCTGGCCTGGCCCTGGCCTGGCCCTGGCCCTGGCCTGGCCCTGGCCCTGGCCCTGGCCCTGGCCCTGGCCCTGGCCCTGGCCCTGGCCTGGCCTGGCCCTGGCCCTGGCCTGGCCCTGGCCCTGGCCCTGGCCCTGGCCCTGGCCCTGGCCCTGGCCCTGGCCCTGGCCCTGGCCCTGGCCCTGGCCCTGGCCTGGCCCTGGCCCTGGCCCTGGCCTGGCCCTGGCCCTGGCCTGGCCCTGGCCCTGGCCCTGGCCCTGGCCCTGGCCCTGGCCCTGGCCCTGGCCCTGGCCTGGCCCTGGCCTGGCCTGGCCCTGGCCCTGGCCCTGGCCCTGGCCCTGGCCCTGGCCCTGGCCCTGGCCCTGGCCCTGGCCCTGGCCCTGGCCCTGGCCCTGGCCCTGGCCCTGGCCTGGCCCTGGCCCTGGCCCTGGCCCTGGCCCTGGCCCTGAGCCCTGGCCCTGGCCCTGGCCCTGGCCCTGGCCCTGGCCCTGGCCCTGGCCCTGGCCCTGGCCCTGGCCCTGGCCCTGGCCCTGGCCCTGGCCCTGGCCCTGGCCCTGGCCCTGGCCCTGGCCCTGGCCCTGGCCCTGGCCCTGGCCCTGGCCCTGGCCCTGGCCTGGCCCTGGCCCTGGCCCTGGCCCTGGCCCTGGCCCTGGCCCTGGCCTGGCCCTGGCCCTGGCCCTGGCCTGGCCCTAACCCTAACCCTAACCCTAACTAACCCCTAACCCTAACCACTAACCCCTAACCTAACCCTAACCCTAACCTAACCTAACACTTTGTTCCCACCCACAGCCACACCCACATCCGCACACACACACACACTAGCACACACTAACCCTAACTCTTACCCTTACCATGACCCACCTACCCACACACACACACACACACACGGACCCAAAAAAAAAGGGGAAAAAAAAAAAAATAATGACCACTTCCCGACTATTCCCCCACCAAAAGTGCCCGTCCACCCACCCACACACACACACACACACACGCACACATGCACTCAAGCACGCACGCGCACACACACACACACACACACACACACAGGCAAACCGCACGCGCCACGGGGGACACCTACATGAAGCCTTACTTTTTTTTACTCATTTTGTGTATGCGCAGCGATGACGTCACGCTCGTTTGAATATTCCAGAATGACCGGGAAGGTTTTTTTTATAGGGATTAAAGAAGGAACTTTGGTTCCTCCTAGCTCCGCCGAAAACCAACCGATTTTCACAATTCTTGGTTCCTCGTGTTCCCAGCCTCATTCTCCATCGGGTGAGTGCCCTCTTTTTTCTCCAGCTCCGCCTCCCTATTTTACGGAGAATTTTTTCTCCCGCTCTTTGCGCTATACATTTGACCACCCCGAAACTTGGAGGGCCCAGATCTCTGCCAATACTGCATCGAATCGCTTCAAATTTTCAATATTCTGATCGGCGACGCCGCTCCGAGCGGCCAGACGCTTTTAGTTTGCATTTTTAGCCTCTCATTTTTTTTACACCGATTTTTTTCGTTTTTCCCTCTTTGCGCTCTACATTTCCTAGATCTAGATTTCGATCTGGGCCCTGTCTCGGCTCAATCGCCACCCAGGCGACTCGAACTTGGTTTATTCTGATCAGAAATGCCATTCCGAGCAGCCGGACGCTATCAGTTTGAATAGTTAGCCTCCTCCTTTTTTTACACGCATTTCTTTCTCTCCATCCCTCTTTGCGCTATACATTTTACACCGCAACCTTCCAGGGCCCAGAACTCGGCAAAGACCGAACCAAATCGCTTCAAATTTGCATTGTTTGGAAAGAAAATGCCCTGCTGAGCATCTCTACGCTCTTAGTTTTCATTTTGAGCCTCCCCATTTTTTTACGCAGAATTTTTTCTCTCCCTCTTTGCGCTATACATTTTACTCCCTCTTTGCGCTATACATTTTTCTCCCTCTTTGCGCTATACATTTTGGGCAGGTTGCAGCTTAAGACTAAGACGAACCTTAAGCCTCAGACTAAGCATAAGCCTAAGCCTAAGCCTAACCCTAACACTGACCCGTACCCTGACCCACCCACAGCCACACCCGCACACACACACACACACACACTTACCCTAACACTAGCCCTAACTCTAACCCTAACTCTAACCCTAAGCCTAACCCTAACACTAACCCTTACCCTCACCCACCCACAGCCACACCCACACCCACCCACACGCACACACACACACACACACACACTTACCCTAACACTAACACTAACACTAACCCTAACTCTAACCCTAAGCCTAACCCTAACACCAACCCTTACCCTCACCCACCCACAGCCACACCCACACCCACCCACAGCCACACCCGCACACACACACACACACACTTACCCTAACACTAACCCTAACACTAACCCTAACTCTAACCCTAACTCTAACCCTAAGCCTATCCCTAACACTAACCCTTACCCTCACCCACCCACAGCCACACCCACAGCCACACCCACACCCACACACAGCCACACCCGCGCACACACACACACACACACTTACCCTAACACTAACCCTAACACTAACCCTAACCCTAACCCTAACCCTAACCCTAACCCTAACCCTAACCCTAACCCTAACCCTAACCCTAACGCTAACCCTAACCACGGTACGGGACGACGAATCGAGAACGCGTCAGAAGGTGTGACGCTGCAGGTTACGAAGAAGCCCGAGGCCGCCGACGTATTGGATGTGTACGTCTTCCTCATCATGGATGCACAACTAAACCTGGAGGATGGCCGAATCGCCTCCGTCCTCTATTAGAGCGTCCTTACCCCAATCCCCCCACTCGGCTGTTATTTGCGGGAAAACAGGCTGTGGGAAGACAGTATTCGTCCTAGACCTCCCCGAGGGGGCCTATCGCGGGGTCTTCCACCACATTGTCATACTATGCCCAACCATCCGGCACAACACCACCTACCAGGGTCGCCCGTGGGTGTGGAGTGACCCCGAGGTGTTTATTGTCGACCCGGGCGAACGCCTGCACGATTGGCTCCGCCTTTCTCCTGTGGGGGGTCGGTGAATATATTAGAGCTAGGCGAGAAACTCGGAAACTTATTTCTTTATTGCACACGAAGATGGACGATTTGCTCGACGGACTGCTCGCCGAAGAAACCACCGCAGCGGTGCCACAGCCGCAGCCAGCGGCACAGCCGCAGCCTACAACGGTGGCAAAACGCGAGAGGCTGGCCACCGTCGTAGCCGGGGGGCAGGCCAGACAGTACCTCGGGAAGGCCTGGTCCGCGGAAGAAATCGATGCACTGGGCGACGACGAGGTTGGAAAGCTCTACGCCCGCTACGAGGCACGGCTGGGGGCTGCCATGACAAAAACTCTGGGGCGCGCGGCTATACAGCTGTACACGAGCGTGGTCAGTATGTTTCTCCCTATTCCTCCCGAGAACCGGCAGCCGCTCTTGGAGGACCTAGAGTCCGACCCGTTTGTCGGCCACGCGCTCAACAGCACTGCTTGCGAATTATACTATCGCTACGGGAAGCTTCTGGCGCCGATCACCGCGGCGCTAACCACGGCTAAGTACTGCCAATTTGGACACCAGTGCCCAAGGCGTATAGAAGAAGAATATGGACTCGAGAGACAGCAATGTGACTCCACCGGTGGAGTCTCCCTCACCGGAGACAGCCACGCCGGTGGAGCCTGTTTTGAGGGTGAAGACGCCGACACCCAGCCGGCCGTCTAAACTAAAAGACGAGAGGAAGGCTGCCGCGGGGCGTGCCGGCGCCGCCGCCAGGAAAGCCAAGACGGAGCGCCTTGAAAGAGAGCTAGCGGCAGCCAAAGAGGCTTTGCGGGATCCACCGTTCGTGGACGACCCGCCCGCCGTGCATAGCAACGAGGAAGCCACTCCGCCCAGCGACAAAAAAGAAGAAGAAGCTGGCCCTGCGTTGTTTACCTTGCCTGTAGGCGCACTGGTTGCTGTTGCCGGGGGGCTGGCATATTGGGCCGCTTCGCACCGCGCAGAACCGAGGCCGCCACCGCCAAAGGAGAAAAAACCCCAGGTACTGCAAAGCAGCGCGGGTCCTGCTCAGCAATTGAAGGTTGTGCACAATCCCCATTATATGGAATAACAATACCATGGCTTCTCCAATCGAACAAACAGTCGTCATTTCATTTTACCACGCCGCACTTGTCAGCGGGTTTGCGATAGGGTATGCCAAGCTCGCCCAGTGGCCATCAAAGGCCCTTGCCGAAGCTCGATTTGACTGTACGCGACTGCGCGATGCTCTTTAGCTGCGTTGGCTTGTCCATAATCACCAAGGATCAGCTCATTAAGAGACATATAATACCAGACCATCTGATGTAGCACAATGGCTAGCGTAGCGCTTCTCGTCGGAGGTGCCCTCGTGAACGCTCTGGCGTTCTCAGGGAGCAACTACCTTTTCTCGAAGCTCGACCGCGGAGACACAGTCGAAGAACAAAAAAGACACGACAAGGCCGTGGAACAGCTGCAGACCGCCCAGGCTGCATGGTCTCAGAAGCGAACTGAACGCCTTGACTGGATCAACAAAAAGATCCGGGAACAACAACACGACGCCCAGGAATTCCATGACGTCAGCGCAGCATGGCGCGAGTACACCCGCGTCACCGGGGAAACCCTCGACCAGCTAGCCCCCGAGCCCCAGCTTTCAGACTTCTATACACCGAGCAGCGCCCAAAAAGACCGCGAGATTGCCTTTGTTGTCGGGGGTATGGTCGTAACCGGTCTTGTTACATACTATATCGCTAAGAGACAATAAACGGTAAGACCCCCCATTTTTTCCGGTCTATATACGCGATGGGTCTTCCTGAAGAGTTATACTTTGCAATCCTTTCGATTGGGCACAGCGCTCGCCGCCACAAAATTCCCGGTTTCCGCACAGTAATCGATATCGCGCAGACCTCGCTCGAGATTTGGCGGTCGAATGAGAGAGCGGCAATACGTTTCGCCGCAAAAGTTTTGACTGGCCCGACGAACCTCCTAGAAACAACTGGGCAACTGCCCGAGCCCTTGGCATTGGAGTGTTGGGGGTTGGTTAGGCTTCTGGAGTACATGGCAAGTCATGTCAATGGACTCTCGCCTGTCGAGGATTTACTACAGCCCCAGTGGCTACTGGAAAGGAATCAGCGCCGTTAAGAAGCTGGCGTCTGCAGCGGGGGTCCCTCTCGATGCGGCTAAGAACTGGCTGAAGAAACAAGCCATCTGGCAGATCTACCTTCCTGCGGCGCGGCACATACCGAGACCTAAGTTTAATGTCAGGGTGCCAAATGAGGTCCACCAGGCCGACCTGCTCTTTCTTCCCCACGACCGCGTGGCACGGAGGACTTATAAGTACGCCCTCACCGTAGTCGACGTTTCCTCGCGGTACAAGGAGGCCGAGCCGCTGACTAGCAAGGGCGCAGCAGAGGTCGCCGATGCCCTGTCTCGCATCTACAAACGGGGGCCTCTGAAGTGGCCCAAGCTGCTGCAGGTTGACCCTGGACGTGAATTTATGGGGGCAGTTAGCCAACTCCTTGCTAAGCACAACGTCGAGGCCAGGCGCGGCCGGGTCGGTGACCACCGGGACCAAGGAATCGTGGAGCGGTGGAACAGAACTCTGTCTGAGAGGCTCTTCGGCCACCAGTACGCCCAGGAGATGCGACTGCCTGTTGGTGGACGATCGACAGAGTGGGTGCAGCGGCTGCCTGCGGTCGTCTCTGCTCTGAATGGAGAGGTCACCCGGCTGACCGGTAAGCGCCCTTCTAAGGCCATTAGGGCAAAGTCTGTGAATGGAGGGCCCTCCTCTACGGTTCCCGGCTGTCCTGTCGGTCTTCAAGAGCAGAAGCTCCCTTCGGGGGTTGGTGTTCGCTTCCTCTATCAGCCTGGCGACTCGAGGGTGGGCGGCGGTGTTCCGGCTCGGGCGCTCCGTGGCGAAAAGCGGGGCTCCTGTTATGTATTACCTCATAGATGGGCCTCCTCGCGGGTTCGTACGCGAAGAACTACTGGTAGTCCCCTCTGATACACAGCAGCCTCCGCGTCGTCTTATATCTTCGGTATAGACCTAGATGGAGTCAAAGAGGTCTTGCAACTGGCCTGCCGAAACATTCCCCGGGGGTACCCCATCATTTTTTGTTGCTTCGCAATGGGTGAGTGCCGCGGCTCCTCGTTTTCGGTTACACTCGAGGCATGCTAGCCGCACGTTGTCACGTGTATGGCCCTTTGCGTTGTCGATCCGGTCGACGCTGAACTGCCGCGTGTCCTTTGGCTCATAGCACCAGAGGAGGTCGATGTTGCAGGAAGCACACCGGTTGCTCTGTTTCTCCTTCAGAGCTTCGACGTCCTTTAAACGAAGACGAAGGTTGCACTTATGCCCCTTGGTGGTGTCAACGCGCTTGTAGGCCTGAAGCTTCCGGCCGATTTTCTTGCGGGCAACAGCCTCGTCGTAAGCCGGCGGGGGGCGGCCGTCGGCGTCTGGTGGGGGGCAGCACCGGGCGAGCTGGTTGAGGTACTGGACTCGAGAGACAGCCAAGTACGCGAGATTGCTCCACTGGATGTAGTCGTCGACGATCCATACCTTCTGTGGGTCTTCGATGGTCAGGCCTTGGCTGCTGTGCACGGTCATGGCGTAGCCCAAGGCCCAGTCTTGCCCCCATTTGCCATCGAGGACCTCCTGTGCTGTCTCTACGGACACCTCCACCACATCTTTCAGAACCAGTTCCTGCTGATCTGGTTGGCCGTCGTCGACTAGCAGGGACCCGGGGATTGTCACAAGGACGTTTTGGAGACGAGTGTCCCGAGGCCGGTAGAGAAGCGGGACTGGTTCGTCCGGGAAGGCTTATTTGTGGTGCTCGAACAGAAGCTTCTAGGCTTGGTCACGTGGGGCCTTGCGAGTGACGAGGAGGAGGTCGCGGGGTTGCCAATCGTCAACAAAGTCGGTCCAGCCCCGGCACTGGGGTAGAGCCTTGCGCATCTCCCTGCACTGGACCTTGTCGGGCTGCAGCCTGATAGCCCGCTTGAGGGCCGAGAGCTTGTCACACCTGCTTCGGTGGTCGACAGTGATCTTGTCACACCTGCTTCGGTGGTCGCAGCGCTCCTTGAGCCAGGCGTGCGGCGATTCCCCCGCAATGGGCGGAGGCTGCCCCTGGTCACCGCAGCAAATAACCTGAACACCTCTCTGGTCAAGCCAATCGAGGAAGGTCTCTAGCACGGGCCTGGGGACCGTGCAGACCTCGTCCCAAATGATCACGCGGGGGATAATCTCTGACCCATGCAGTCCGGAGTCCACTCTGCCTGGCCCGACCACCTGAAGAAGCTGTGATACGTCTATGCGTCGAAGACCCTGGACCTCATCTCCTTGGCCAGGAGGTGGGTCGGGGCGAAGATGAGAGGCTTCCTCCCGCGGAACAGCTCGTTGGCTCGCGTGGTCTTACCTGAGCCGCCGCCGCCGTTGAGATAGCTCAGAGCGCAACTGGTGATCGGATCGGCATGGGACGGCGCGGTGCTGTCGGCGACGTCGTTGCTGGCGCCCCAGTGCTCGGGTTTGGGCTCGTACGCAGCGTGGTCCTGGGGGCTAAAGATAGTTTCGCCTTTGTCCCGCCACTGGGCCGGTGCGACGAGGGGAAGTACCTTTTCTCCGAGGAGGCAGTCCAGACATGTTTCGGCTTCGCAGCTGCAAATCTGCGGGGCGATATAAGCCTCAACGCCGTAGAGCTTGTGAAGGGCTGTCTTTTTCATGTATATGCTGTCTGTGGCCACGCGGACAGCCTCACTGGGCGCGAAACGTCGCAGCATCTCAAGAAGATCAATGTGCGCATAAGCCAGCATACTAGCCCTGAGATATGCAAACTGGGGCTGGCTGCCGTCGTAGCATGTGAGGATCCAACCAACCGGGTTCTGTTCAGGGGCACCTACCAGGGTTCCACTCTGCCGGCAGTCACTAACGAGAAAGTCGAGTTCGCCTTGGTCCGTGACAAGTCGGCGTGTGAGCCTCCTGCCGTCGGCTTTGGCGCCCTGTGTAAACTTTCCGATGACGGAGCACGCCTGGTCCCTAGAATCAGGGAGCCACACCTCCGTCTGCTTCTTGAAGGCAACGATGGCCTCAGCGACCTGGAGCTTGGCCAGGAGGCCCGTCTCGACCATATAGGCAAGAAGAGGAATGGGTGCCCACTGTTTTTCCTGGAAATGCGAGCCGAACCACGCTGCCACAACAGGATGAAGGTCGACGGCGAACTGCCAGCTGCTGACCTGGGCGAAGCCGGTGCCGATGTCGACCGGCAGTGGGCCGTTGACAGCGACGCGGGTCATGCGGTGTCTTGGGTGGCCGAAGCGCTGGAACCATGGCGCGGCCTCTCCTTTGCCCTGGAAGCTCGCGGGATAGCAGGCTTTCATGTCGATACTGACCACTTCGTTGACGTGGTAGTCGGGGGCGTTCCAGAGACCGCCGTGACCGTGTTCCACGCACGCAGCTTGCACCATGTCGAGGAGGTTGACAGGCGTGGGCTTCCAGGCGTTCTTTTCACGCGCCACGACGCTCGCGGCGTGGTTCTCACCGAAGACCCTTCCCGCCAGGGCTTCGGGATCCTCTGGTGCTAAGTGGCGGCACGTCTCAAGAAGACTGTTATGAGTCTCTTGCGTCCTGAAGGTCCGCCCATCCTCGAGAACGAACTGGTCGACCGTGAGGCGCCTGTTTTGCCCCCCTCCCAAGACCCAGACGGCCTTCGGTTCGCCTTGCGTTGCTTCCTGGATCGCGGCCCAGACGTCGCCTTCATAGATGGCGATTTCGCGGGCTTGGGGGAAGTGAAGATTAGCCCCCCAGGCGTGTCCATTGTGGAGCGTGAGCTTTATTGTTTTCCACCCGCTATGCTGGTACTTCCCTGAGTTGTAAAGGTCAGCTCCAGTAATGTCCCTGACGATGACCGCCCGCTTAAGGATTTTCTCAAGCTCGGCAACGTCCTGGAGGGTCGCGCCATCGTCATGCACTCGAGCCTCCCACTGGGCGATCTTCTCGCGTCTTGCAGGGGTGAGACCCTGGTCCCTCTGTGCCACTTCAAAGTGCTTGATGACTCTCTGGGCGACACAGTTAAGGTCTCCATCTCGCATTGGATCGAGGTTCCTCTCGTCGGGCTCGCGAATGGGGTAGAGGCCGTACACGACCGCACTTACCGGGTAGGCGTTGACGTAGTACAGTCGGTCAATCCCATCCAAAGCGCCGGGCCCTGTTTCTGGGGTAACCTCGAGGACCTCGCCACCCCGGGTTCGACCCTGTCTCAGGGGAGCAAAGCCGTCCTCGTAGACCCACACGCCTGGGGCCTGCTCACGTAGAAATTTGACCTTGACGAGGAACTCTCCGTCAGATAATTTATTGAGAACCTCCGTGGCCCTTTCCGCGGTCAAGGTGTAGTCACTGATGATGTTTCCGCCGCGGATGCTAATATTAGAATCCACGGTGACGTCGCCGAGTCCGTAAGGGTCAGGAGTCTCCTGCCTCCAAGAGCTAAAGGCGTGGGCGGCGCCCTCACGACGATGTTGAGCCTTGGCTCGCAGTAGGAGCCGGCCAGCTTCCCCTTCAAGCTGTCCAGCACTTGTTGGCGTGTCGAGGTCAAAGTCATCAGCTTCGATCTTGTTTAGGCGAGAGAGCTCGTCTTCTAAGTTTTTGGCGCCTTGTCTCTGGGCGTCGTTGGCCTTGAGATTGGCCGTGGCCGCCTTGTAGCTGTCGAGAGTCTCCTGTAGGCCCTGGAGGGCCACCTGGAATCGAGGGTATTTTGGTCGAATGCCGGTGGCGGCTACATACTCCTCTTGAAGTTGTCTTGCTCTTGCAGCGTGTGCCATATTCAGAAGGATATACCTAACGCATACAATGTTCCATATTCAGAAGGATATACCTAGCGCATACAATTTTTCATATTCATAAATAATTAATCGGCGATTGGGTGCATGTGTCACGTCCGAATGGATATACCTATCGTATACCCAAGTCTCTTTCTAATTGGTAATTTCGATGGCAGCTAGACGCTGAAACTCTTCCATAAGGATTCGCTGCTTTTCTCGTCGGGTCCGCGCATGAAGGCGGCCAACACCACAACTCCTGACAGAGCCAGGGATGTTTTGACCGCTACGCCACATGAAGTGCAGGGGAACGTGCCCCCTCCCTTGGCCAGTCGGGCGTTGTGCACTCTACAAAACACCCCCATGCAACTTCGGTTGCACATCTCGCCCTTTGTCCCCAACAGTAGCCACGCGCAGCTGTTTATCCCCCTCATGGTAATGCTTAGCTATACTCTAGCATATGTTTCCATTTAAATGGCCGCGTGGAG
>JAWDGP010004585.1:15000-20569 GCA_033675545.1 Elysia crispata | reverse complement strand
CTGCTGCCCAGCAGCAGCAGCATTGCTGCTGCTGCTGCTGCTGCTGCTGCTGCTGCTAACTAGCTGCTACTACTGCTGCTGCTGCTGCTGCCTCTGCTGCTACTACTACTATTACTACTGCTACTGCTACAGCAACAAC
The DNA here is from genome assembly GCA_033675545.1 of Elysia crispata. Classification (NCBI taxonomy): domain Eukaryota; kingdom Metazoa; phylum Mollusca; class Gastropoda; family Plakobranchidae; genus Elysia; species Elysia crispata. Next base: position 20,430 of record JAWDGP010004585.1, on the reverse strand, counting down.
TACCACTGCTGCTGCTGCGGCTACTACTACAACTACTACTACTACTACTGCTGCTGCTGCTACTACTACTACTACTCTACTGCTGCTGCTACATACTGCTGCTGCTACTGCTGCTGCTACTGCTGCTACTACTTACTCTACTGCCACCACCACTCACTACTACTACACTACTGCTGCTGCTGCTGCTGCTACTACTGCTGCTGCTACTGCTCTAGCTACTGCTGCTGCTACTACTGATTATACCACTACTGCTGCTGCTGCTGCTGCTGCTGCTGCTGCTACTACTACTACTTCTACTACTGCTTCTACTACTACTATTCTACCATTTTACTATAGACCTTAGAAAGGTCTTACTTTTGTTTTTAACATGTCAAACCTCAAACATGAAAAAGAAGTCAATCAAAGTTAACGCCTCTGCAAAAAGGAAAAAAAAAAAAAAAACGAAACACGAAAATGAGAATAATGAAAAGATAGACATGCGTTACTTATCTACTCACCTTTTAAACCCTCACTGTCAAGAAGACGCAATGTTTATCAAACACGCCGCTATAAAATATGCATGTATTTGTCTGATGGAATTGAAATCCTAGACCTGAATAAGCGTTCTTTCAAAAGTAGAATCTTGACATAGAACTAGAAATCTTGAAAAAAATTGACACTTTATGTAATATAAAATAATGTTTATATTGGAATAAATTTGTTCATTGAAAAGCAAACTGTTGAACACCTTTAAATCTTGAAGCATAGACAATCAGCCGCCTTCTATATTGTAAGACTAGATGAATTATTATTGAATTGTTCACTTCAACACGCGGTAGATCTACTCTTCCTTGTTTCTGATGTCTCGAGTAATAAACCGCAGAGACTGTTCCAGACTAGTTTTATAGACCAGAGTACCAGCGACCTTTCGCCTCTGTGTCTCTATCTCTCTCTCTCTCTCTCTCTCCCCGCAGGTTGCGTTGTGTGAGCCAAGACAACTCGCACCAACTCGCACCGACTCACACCGACACTCACGGGGAACCAATGCAAGACAAAACGTCTTGGCCGCCGCGTGCGAATCGCGTAATTCCCAGTGGAAGCTTCTGGTCTAGGGTTCGGGGTGAGAAATCCAATGCGCGTGAGTGAGGTGAGGGAGTGAACTCTACTTCTAGACTCTAGTACTCGTAATGTAGATCTGGCTCTAGAGTTACTTAGCTTGGCACTGAGATGTGATGTTAGTCACTGACTCACTGTAGCAGTGCCGCTAGATCTAGCTGCCACGGAACAAAGAGAGGTGTACCATTAGTAAAGAGTGGGGGAAAAGGAAAAACCGGTATAACTTCTTCAGAATGAAAACCCTGTATATTTAGATTAGGGAAATCCGAGTCTGTTTTGGTTTCTACGTTTGAAAATTAACAAGAAAATTGTTTATATGAATATGGCGGTTTCATGGCATAGGTATGGCTCGAAAATTGTTTAAGATGGGTGGAAATTTAGTCTTCCTCGTGAATATAAGAGCGACGCATATATATATATATATATATATATATATATATATATATATATATATATATATATATATATATATATGATTGTTCCAGATATGTATATACATATCTGAAACAATCAATTCTGAATTATTTCTCAAAATTTATAAATAATTCCAGTCTCTCTGCATCCTGCAAATTGGTCCCTGGATTGTACTAATACCCAGGCTATAAGTTTTTTCTCTGTCTTCACTGTACAAAAATCTACCTTATTATCACTCTCTTGCCCTGATTTATTACTGTCTATTGAGTTTGTGATTGTCTCTGTATTTTAAATAGTTATATTGACAGTAAATTGTCCTGTGGGCTGTCTCTGTATCTTAAAGAGTTATATGGACTGTAAATTGTCCTGTGGGTTGTCTCTGTATCTTAAATAGTTATGTCGACAGTAAATTGTCCTGTGGGTTGCCTCTGTATCTTAAATAGTTATATGGACTGTAAATTGTCCTGTGGGTTGTCTCTGTATCTTAAATAGTTATATGGACTGTAAATTGTCCTGTGGGTTGTCTCTGTATCTTAAATAGTTATATGGACTGTAAATTGTCCTGTGGGTTGTCTCTGTATCTTAAATAGTTATGTCGACAGTAAATTGTCCTGTGGGTTGTCTCTGTATCTGAAACAGTTATGTCGACAGTAAATTGTCCTGTGGGTTGTCTCTGTATCTTAAATAGTTATGTCGACAGTAAATTGTCCTGTGGGTTGTCTCTGTATCTGAAACAGTTATGTTGACAGTAAATTGTCCTGTGGGTTGTCTCTGTATCTTAAATAGTTATGTCGACAGTAAATTGTCCTGTGGGTTGTCTCTGTATCTTAAATAGTTATGTCGACAGTAAATTGTCCTGTGGGTTGTCTCTGTATCTTAAATAGTTATATGGACTGTAAATTGTCCTGTGGGTTGTCTCTGTATCTTAAATAGTTATGTCGACAGTAAATTGTCCTGTGGGTTGTCTCTGTATCTGAAACAGTTATGTCGACAGTAAATTGTCCTGTGGGTTGTCTCTGTATCTTAAATAGTTATGTCGACAGTAAATTGTCCTGTGGGTTGTCTCTGTATCTGAAACAGTTATGTCGACAGTAAATTGTCCTGTGGGTTGTCTCTGTATCTTAAATAGTTATGTCGACAGTAAATTGTCCTGTGGGTTGTCTCTGTATCTTAAATAGTTATGTCGACAGTAAATTGTCCTGTGGGTTGTCTCTGTATCTTAAATAGTTATGTCGACAGTAAATTGTCCTGTGGGTTGTCTCTGTATCTTAAATAGTTATGTCGACAGTAAATTGTCCTGTGGGTTGTCTCTGTATCTTAAATAGTTGTGTCGACAGTAAATTGTCCTGTGGGTTGTCCCTGTATCGTGTGTCAGTTATGTCGACAGTAAATTGTCCTGTGGGTTGTCTCTGTATCTTAAATAGTTATGTCGACAGTAAATTGTCCTGTGGGTTGTCCCTGTATCTTAAATAGTTATATCGACAGTAAATTGTCCTGTGGGTTGTCTCTGTATCTTAAATAGTTGTGTCGACAGTAAATTGTCCTGTGGGTTGTCCCTGTATCGTAAATAGTTATGTCGACAGTAAATTGTCCTGTGGGTTGTCTCTGTATCTTAATAGTTATATCGACAGTAAATTGTCCTGTGGGTTGTCCCTGTATCTTAAATAGTTATATCGACAGTAAATTGTCCTGTGGGTTGTCTCTGTATCTTAAATAGTTATGTCGACAGTAAATTGTCCTGTGGGTTGTCTCTGTATCTTAAATAGTTATGTCGACAGTAAATTGTCCTGTGGGTTGTCTCTGTATCTTAAATAGTTATGTCGACAGTAAATTGTCCTGTGGGTTGTCCCTGTATCGTAAATAGTTATGTCGACAGTAAATTGTCCTGTGGGTTGTCTCTGTATCTTAAATAGTTATGTCGACAGTAAAATGTCCTTTATTGACATCTCTTGCCGCTTTTACTGCAGACAGCGTTCTCATGCCGTATTAGTTAAACACTGGGGAGCAGAAATGCTTCGTTTCTTGAAACCGTTTATTATATTGTGTTCAACATAATGTAATTCACAAATTCTTGTATTTTCCTTGCATGCGTTTTTTATTTTAGACGCCAAAACTTAAAATCCTGTCCTCTAACATTTGCCAGACCTGTTACTGTCTTTGCAAGAATGTGAGCGTTTACCCATGTATTAACATTGAATTCACTCCAAGCATAGAAACCGGGCAATTATCTCCATGAGATGTGACCAACTGAACACACCTCACAGCCATCTTATATAAAACAAACAGTTAACTAATTTTACACAATTTAAATCTATTTTCAGATTTTTTTTTAAAACATCCATTATCATGTAGGTTTAAATAACTGCGCGGCTAAGAATTCCCGCAAGGCACTGCACTCATATGCACCTAATGCGAAAATTCACAGCTTCCTAATAATCGTTTGAAAGGTTAAAAAAAAAAACAGATTGGGAGAAAAACCTTAGAATTAGATCGATTTTCTTTATTAATGGAATTCTTTGCCTCTCCACATCACACGCCTTCTCTATAAATAACACCGCAGTATTCGAGAAGCTTCTAGAAGATGAGAAAACCAAGATGAACTCATAGCTAGACTCAACAACAAGAACTGTAGATCACGTGATAGAAAGAAGAAGGGAGTGAGCATTAGTTGTAGATTGAGAGCGTAAAATGAAAAAAACAACAACGAAAAAAACAAACAACACCCCCCCCAAAACCAACCCCCAAAAAAAAATTATTTTTACAATTTCAATTTTATTGGAGCCTGCTAGTTTACATGCTCCACCTACTCTTGTTTATATAATATATAAATTATACATTTAGGGTGGATGCCAAACTTGATATTTTTTTTTCGTTAAAGCTGTGCTAATATGGAACTAGGCGCATCACAACTAATAAATTTGTTTGTCCTTAACATGAATACATCTCTAGAAATGTCTGCGGATTAAGGATGGTTAGGGAATAAATATGTCATAACCATAACATGCAACCACAGGAGAAATCTTGGGAAAGGTAGGGGAGAGACTGATAAATGCTAGATATATTGATAAAGATAGGTAGATAGATAGATAGATGATAGATAAAGAGAGAGAGAGAGTGAGAGAGAGAGAGAAAGAGAGATGCTGAGAGAGAAAAAAGAGAGAAAGAGAGAGTCAGAAAGAGAGAGAGATAGACATAGACAGAGAGAGAGAGAGAGAGAGAGAGAGAGAGAGAGAGAGAGAGAGAGAGAGAGAGAGAGAGACAGACAGAGAGAGACAGAGAGACAGACAGACAAACAGACAGACAGACAGACAGACAGACAGACAGAGAGGGAGACTAATCAGGAGTAATTCAGTTGTTGTTTTTTTCCCCCAGGTTCACATTTTTCATGCACATGTCGGATTTTTCCATCTGGCGCGAGACTGCGAAAACAAGATATTCTGTGTTTCACGTGACCCTCTTTTCTCCTCACCTTCCTTGAAACATTCGGAAAAATGATTGCTCGGAAATGCGCAGTTCATCACAGATGCGCATGTCAACTGGAAACAAGCGCCAACGACAATCAAGATTTAACTACAATGCTGTCTAGGAATATTCTAATAGCGAATGAAATTGAAAATCACTCAAAGTGGTTATTTTTTTCTTCCATTATCAATTATATCAATTTCCTTGTCCGACACATCCAGAACAACGCTCTACAAAGCCAGAGGTTTTGCTAGACTACGAAGCGAATCATTGTAAAAAACGATTGGATTTAGGCTGATGAGGATGTTGTAGGCAATTACATCAATGTTTTAACCCACAGCTTCTCTCGCCTTTTGGTTCTTTTTAAACAGTTTTTTGTTTGATACGAAAGACAAGTAGACTTTAAGGTTGAAATAAAGCTGTGTGGATGAAGTAAGTCGGAGAGCAGAAAAGGGTTGT
>JAWDGP010004585.1:5000-10000 GCA_033675545.1 Elysia crispata | reverse complement strand
TCTGACCTTTTTCAATCCCTATATTATTTTTTTTTCTAATGAACCTAAGATCTAAATCTAGATCTGCGCTTCCATTAGATGCACAAGAAACTTTCTGATTCGCCGAAAATATGGCTGCACATTGGCGATACTAATGAGCAGGTTGGAACACTCGCTTGTTTCACAAATTGATGAATCGGCATTTATCGTGATATGCTTTACTGACCCGAAAAAAAAAGAATTACAAACAGTTGGCATTTTAAAACGATTTATAATAATTCTATCCCGTATTTTAGCCATCTATCAGCTCAAGTGGCTCCAGATGCATGTCTGCGCATGCTACAAAGATTAGGCGCAACCTTTCATGTTCTTGAATGTATGATAATTTGTTACAACCCGCCAGATAAAAAAAATGAAATAAATTCTTACAAGAGACACACATGGCCTTGACCTATCATGTTTATCAGCAGTTTCCGGGAATTCCTCATGTTGCCCAGCCTCTTTTTGAGATATGGAACTGTTTGAAATGAGCGAATTATAGCGCCGGGGTTATCACGTGACTTTTGCTATACTAAACATTACATACTGTTTTACCTACATTTCATATCAAAGTTTTACCTACATTTCATATCAAAGTTTTACCTACATTTCATATCAAAGTATTAACGCATGAAAGAAAACTGTTTTAAAAGGTATCACGCAAAAAAAAAAAAAAAAAGATGATGTTGTATCCAAGAATTAGAAAGAAAGAAGGAAAGAGAGAAAATGATGTACCAATTTTGTTTTATATAAATAGCTCAAGTAAAGAGGAGATAATTCTGCTTCCGCAAGTTGTAATCTGATTAAATTACAGTCGCAAGAACGATAGATTCTTCACTGTAAAATAATAAAAAAAATCTCCTGTGTTAGATACGGAAGTATGAAATATACTGAATCCACCGTGAATAGAACAATTTGAATATTTATTTTTTTGTGTTCGAGCTGACGACAGTTCTCAACAAAGAGGAAGCATTTAACTGAAGTTTCTTATCTTAATTCTTGAACTTATTTTAACTATACCTCGCGTTATCTGCGTGTGAACTCTTCAAGATTTTCTAAACACTTCACTTCAGTATTGTCCTACAATTTAAACAGCTGACACCTGACGGGGTCACACTGGAACCTGGCCTCAGTTGTGGGTTCTGATCTAGTCCATACACATCCAGAGAGAGAGAGAGAGAGAGAGAGAGAGAGAGAGAGGCAAAGAGAGAGAGACAGAGAGAGAAAGTTAAAAAGAGAGAGAGAGAGAGAGAGAGAGAGAGAGAGAGAGAGAGAGAGAGAGAGAGACAGAGAGAGAGAGAGGCAAAAAGACAGAGAGAGATAGAGAGAGAGAAAGAGAGAGACAGAGAAAGAAAGACAGAGACAGAGACAGAGACAGAGAAGACAGCCGATTGTATACACCTGTCATTAGTCACTTCACCATCAAACTAAACGTGGAACTGTTAATTGTCTGTTGTATTAAGTAGGTCACGCTATCCGATTACAAGACTAAGTGCTCCCCATGTTAGTTTTCTCTGGGAATATGGGAAGCGGGTTCGATTGTCTTGAGAGAGGCGCCTAGAGTGGCCGAGTGGCTGACGTACTTGCCTTTGTATGGTTCAAATTAGATCTATCTCGGGTTAGATTCTCATATTAATAATGGTTTAAAGACTTACTGAGCTATTCTTTGCTTGACAGACCCTGATCTGAAGAAATCGTTATAAACATCAGCCATACTCTGATTCTTTGTTGCCTAAGTTTGTTAAAAGCCCCCCCCCCACACACACACACACACGCACACACACTCCCTTTAGAGCATTATTTGAGCTTTGATGCTTGTTTCTCTGGGCACAACAAGACTTGTCTTCTTGTACCTGTAGTCTCAGTTCTGAAGATCAGCAACCTGTTTTTAGAGTTCCCTGACTTGGGCTGATGTCAGCCGTTTTGTTTTTTTTCACCCCGTTCCCAGGAGCTCACGTGAGAGCATCTTTTTCTAACCTTTTCTATTTCGCGGGTGTCTAATCTTGTTGCCTCGCCCCCTCCCCCCCCCCCCCCCCCCCCCCTCTCCCCTCCCCTCAAACAGACACGAGCAAATCTGGAGAAGATCTAGCCGTGCCCTCTGTTGGAGTCTTGTCGCTCCACCTGCCTTACGTGTTATCAAATGAACCGATTCTAAAGGCGAAACTATCGGGATGTTAGATAAAGGTAATCGATTCTAACCATTTCACGAACATCTGAGTCTCCAAATTGATCCTCGGTTAGAAATCGAATACGGATTAGATTCGCTTTGGCAGAGGTTTCGATATCCGCATTGAATCTAAACAGAGGAATGGAAAGTTGCAGAATTGCGGTGAGTGGAATTTTCATCTTTAAATCATAATTATTGTAAATAACATAGAATAGTAAACACATAGGGGGAATTTCTGAGATAACCATTTGTGGTGGACTGGGGTTTCAAAGATTTTCCATCAATCAACTAAAAGACATAAGAGACGGTTTTGGCAATGGAGAAATATGTAGAGAGATTGGACTGAGACGGGACATGGACAAAGAGAGAATGATGAGACGAACTTGAGAGATAGAAAAATTAACGGAGAGCGATCTGGAAGCTGAAAAAAGATAGGAAAAGAGAGAGAGCGAGAGAGAGAGAGAGAGAGAGAGAGAGAGAGAGAGAGAGAGAGAGAGAGAGAGAGAGAGAGAGAGAGAAAAAGAGAGAGAGAGAGGCAATAGTAGAAAGAGGGAGTGGGAGACAGAGAAAGAGAGAGAAATAAAGAGTGAGAAGGAGAAGAAGAAGAAGAAAAGAAGAAGAAGAAGAAGAAGACAAAGGGTTGAAGAAGAAGAAGAATAAGGAAAGAAGAAGAAGAAGAAGAAGAAGAAGAAGAGAAGGAAGGAAGGAAGGAAGGAAGAAGAAGAAGAAGAAGAAGAAGAAGAAGAAGAAGAAGAAGAAGAAGAAGAAGAAGAAGAAGAAGAAGAAGAAGAAGAAGAAGAAGAAGAAGAAGAAGAAGAAGAAGAAGAAGAAGAAGAAGAAGAAGAAGAAGAAGAAGAAGAAGAAGAGATAAAAAAGACTTACCGTACAAGCATCTAATTATTAAATGTCCTCTCCCGTATTGAGTTCCCAAGCGTATAACTTCTTACCCCAGGAAACATTTGACTCGGGAGCACCTTCCCCAGCACTATGCCAGATAGATAGTACTGACTTACCTGCAGTCTGCGGCTCTGTTTTGGTCGGGTACTGGGATACCCTGAGAGAACCCAGGTCTGAGGGATCAGATAATATATAGGTCATGTATCTTGCCAGGCCCCGGAAACAGGGCTAGTGGCAGGTACAACAGAGCTACTGGCTGGCCACAAAGCATGGTTTGAGGGGGTCAAAGATGGGAGTCAAAGATGGGAGTCAAAGATGGGAGTCAAAGATGGGAGTCAAAGATGGGAGTCATGGACTGCAAAGGAAAGAAAAGGGAGAAAAAGAGGGAGATAGAGATAGAGATGAAGAGGATTCGAGAATGAAAGAAACAGAGAGAAAGGATGAAAAAGGAAGAGGAAGGAAATGGAAGAAAAAAAAAAAGATCTGAGAGAAAGAAATTGGCAGAGAATGAGTGAGAGAGAGAAAGAGGAAGAAAGAGAGAACAGAAGAAAGAGAGAGAGAGAGAGAGAGAGAGAGAGAGAGAGAGAGAGAGAGAGAGAGAGAGAGAGAGAGAGAGAGAGAGAGAGAGAGAGAGAGAGAGAGAGATGAAAGAAAAGAATCCGGATGTATCAACACTTGCCTTTAGACGCACAGACATCTTGGAGAAACGTCAACAATATGCATGCCTCAAAGTTATCGTAATTTATGAACCATACAAAATATGCGCAGGAAAAATAAAAACTAAAGGAAGCATTTATTATTCATGCGTTGCACAAACGCAACCAAATATTAGACACTTTTACTTATAGTAGCTCAATTAATGAAGAACGCATGTGACAAATCTATCACAAAAACATGCACGCGGCGAACCAGCGTTGGCTGAGATTGTGAAATAACCCGGAACATGCGACAACAGAAATATTACCTCCACTTTGTCCTCTCTGTATCTTCTCCGAGTCACGTTGTCTGTTCTACTTCCTGGTGAGGATCTTACTTTCGGTTTGGGTCTTCAACAAATCACCTAGCAGGTTTGGAGAACTAAAAGTACACCCTGTACCACATTGCTGCAGATCATCCGCTAGGGAATTTGGCGAAAGGAAGAGAGCGAATATTTCTCACTGACCAAATTTATTGAAAAAAAAATTAAAAAAAAGAAAAAGTACAACCCAATTGCAGAAGTAGATCATCGTATGTGCAGCGTTTTGCATAAAGGAACCTGCCGGATTAAAGATGTTGCGATTAACCGGAGCGACGATATGCAAGACAGGAGCGACCAATCAACGCTCGGCTCGGAACTACTCTAGCAAATTAATACGCGAAATATTGAGACATTTTGTAACCGCTGCACTCCTTCATTATTAGACAATAGCTGGGGGAGAAGTTAAGGTCTAGGGAAAAAAAAACCCAAGAAAGTGATAGAAAGTTTTAGTATTTTAGTATAAACCTGAATACCTCGTTGTTATATTGCTTTAGTATAGATGTAGAAAATCTCAAAAATCATTATTTGTTTTTTGAAGAAAAGAGCCTGTAAATTGATTTCTAAAAATTTACTCATGAAGGCCAGATTTAAAATGGAAATTTTTGGACAGAGAGATCACTGAAAAAATAGGGAGGTCTAGGATTAGAGACAGAAGAGATTGAAACAAAGATAAAAAGACAGACTGAGGTAGACAGAGAGAGAGACAGAGAGAAAGAAGAACAGGAAAGACATGAAAATGGGCACTCAGAGGCAAAGAGAGAGGGGCGGAGAGATGCTCCTACAAACAAACACAAGTCAGAAATGAGCAGAGAAGGACAGAAAGAGGAAGATTGAGAGAGAAAAAAGAACGAGGAAACTCAGAGAGGGACAGAGAGCAAAAAAAAAAAAAAAAAAATAAAA
>JAWDGP010004582.1:157500-163358 GCA_033675545.1 Elysia crispata | reverse complement strand
AAAAGTTTCGGGGCCGCCCTTTAACAACACTACCAGTCGTCCTCAACAAAGACCTATCAAGACTACAAGAAAACACACTACAACTCACAACTAGGGAAGACCTCGAACACCTAAGATGCATCGCCCAGAACAGACAGCAATGGAGAGAACTGTCGACGAGAATCCGAAAAGCTGCCGAAGCGCCCCCGTCGGACGACTGAGACGCGGAAGGCCCTAAGTCAAGTAAGTCAAGATGTAGATTTCAACTTTTTGTGATTGACTCCAGCTGCTGAAAGTATCTAGGCCTTTGTTAGTGAAACCTTTGCCCAATGAACTTTTTTTTTAAATCTTTATTTAGATCTTAGTCTGTAACATGTAGATCTATTCCACACCGTTCTACGGGTAGTATGCACAATGTTATTGTAAATTAGAATATTTTCCGCATTGCGTTTTGTGTGTGGATATATATATTATATATGTGTGTGTGTGTGTGTGTGCACAATCGGTATTTTCGACCTCTTCTCGCAGCTCAACAAACTTTATGTCCGTAAACGCCACTTAACGACCGTAACAACCAATGTTCCAGCGGCTCATAAAGTATCGGCACATGGTTCTAGTTATTCACCTAATTAGATGTCAATGGAGAATACAAGATTGATTTAATATTCCAAAGCAAAAATACCCAGAACAGGTAAATTATTTAAGAAATTTCACGTATTGTCAACATTTATAATTATTTGTATAAGTTGGCAGTTCGTTTCTGTATCTTTTACATCTATCTCCGTACTTTAGAATGGTCAGAGTGAGCAAAAGAGTGCCATTGTTAGAGAAGAAAAGCCGTCGTGAAGTAGAGAAAGTGGACGAGCCCTAAAGCCTGTCTAAGAAGGTAGGTGCTCTGCTATAGTTTGTTTCACGCCAAAAACTTGTTGATGTTTGTGCATCCCATACTAGAGCACTGGTCTATCTAGAGTGTTTATTCACTTATTACAGGAAAGTTTCGTTAATTAAATCGTTTGTACGGGACTAGACAAGGATTAGTGGGAAATCCAAAACTGAGATAGGCGAACAAACAAAACAGAGAACGACTTAGTATCAAGTAGGTCACTGTTTAGACCCGTTCATCCCAGCATCTCTGTCTAGCCAGATGGTACTGGTTCAAATGTTCATCGCCCATCTTTAGTTCAGTGTACCATGCACTCTCCACGACGTGCTTTGCGCAACCATCCTGTAAAATTTATGTTGATTTAATAAACATTTCTCAAGTCTCTCTCTCTCTCTCTCTCTCTCTCTCTCTCTCTCTCTCTCTCTCTCTCTCTCTCTCTAATATGTGTAAAAGCTCTTTGTCATATATACAACGCTTAGTTGACATTAAATCAACGAATGTTTTATAGGATGCTTGAGCAAAAAAAAAAAAAGAAAATATATAAAAAAGGTCTCTCTCTCTTTCTTTCTCTCTCTCTCTAACATGTATAAAATTATTTGTTCTATACAAAGCTTAGTTGACTTTAAATCAACGAATGTTTTAAAGGATGCTTGTGCAAAAAAAAAAGGAAATAAATAAAAAAAAAGGTCAAAGGCTGGAAAATCGTTAGAATTTAATGATATTTTATTTACTCTTTGCAACCGCTTTGTTTTTGTTTCTTTTTGATCTTTTCTGTGGTGCCGAGTGCACATGAAAAGTTTACATCGGCATTACATTTAAACCAGTCCACGATCCATTAAATTTTGACCTCATCCACAGTTTAACTTAATTCTTTTTTATTTTCAGAACTCTTACATCCCAAAAACTATGTCAAAGAATCATTGAACTATTCTGCAATACTGAAACCTTCCACTCTGTTATTCTTTCACATCTATCATATTTTAAAATGGAAAATTCTCTCGATCCTGACAATTTTTTTTATCCGATAACTAAAGACAGCAACATAACTGACTCATCAAATTGAGATGAGGAAACTGAGGAGACTTTCCTAATAAACTCATTTCAAAAGACCATGATTGAAGGATTAGATTCTCATGAGGCGATCAAGTGAGTGTTAGACGCATGTTTTATCCACCCAGTCACTGGGAAAAGCTAAATTTCGTCAAAGGAAGAGAGTCAAATGTTGACATGATCTAGATCTAACTCAATGCCAGCCTCAGAATCTCACCCACAATAACTCCAAGGCTGAAGCTTCAGATAAGGAAAACTGCTTTTTATCCTACTCCAAAATATAATTTTGCAATTTCAGTGTATTTACTTACCGTCAATGTTTCACAGAAGCAATGACTCAAATCTAGATCTAGATTATGTCTAGACAGGAGCAAAGTTTAGTTCTGCCTTGTCTAGACAGTAAACGGAAGTAAAGATAATGATTTGAAAATTATTTTAACTACATGAAGTGTAATCCAAATTTAAATCTACACTGGAGTGGATAGATGATAATATTGTACAGTGTGCTTATAATGGTATTGTCTAATCTTGAATCTAAATCTCAATAAACTGCTTGATTCTAAAACAAGGCAGATCCCTCGAGGAATCTCATGTCAACTATTGGTAATTGCAGAAATATAAAATGTGAATTACTCAAAGTTGTTTCCTAATTAAAAAGAAACTTACATGATTATACTTGCTTCCTCCATCTCTCCGCAGCAGCTTTAGAGGAACTCACACCGTACTGGGTAGATGATTTATAGGTAGCGGAGATAAGCATTTAAATTTTTAAGGTGATACCTCTTATTGTCTTATGACTTGCAATATCTCATTCTCAATCTTTCCTTTCAAATGAGCATTATTGACTGCTTGGTATCTCATCTCTCTCTCTCTCTCTCTCTCTCTCTCTCTCTCTCTCTCTCTCTCTCTCTCTCTCTCTCTCTCTCTCTCTCTCTCTCTCAACACACGCAGCAACTTTATCAGTGGGTTTTTTTTTTCAAGAGGGCCTACTCATTTTTGCATTATCATTTGTATGTTTCTTTCAAATCTCTTTGATTTTATTTTGATTTTTTTATTTGTCATGGTTAAATAAGACTTGCATATTCATAGTCATTACATTGAATTAGAAAAATTCTTTTATTTTCTAATCTGTCCCCACCTCTGTTCTCACCCTAAAATTCAAACGCAAAATAATTTCAGATCAGCATTTCACTTTGGTGTAGGGTTTGGCTTTGTCAACTTGTGGATGCATCCCTTTCTAACTCAAGATGAAGAAGCAGCTGTATATAATGTAATTATTGGGGATGGAAGGTTGTTTTAAAAAAAAAAGATATACCGGTACGCTTAGTAAGCTTGAAAGCAGGACACTAAGTGTGAGGAAGGATCATACAGTAGGACATTAACTTTGCCCATTTTTTTTATAACATAAGGGTTGGAAACGTAGTTCAAATTTCTTAATTTAAACGTCCTTTTAGACTTATTCATTTAATGCTTCGGGACAGTTTGAGATGTAGTCATATCAGATTTTTATTAATAGTTATTTTCAAAAGGATCATCAGCTACTGCACCAATTTGGTATCAAACTTCATTTTAACACTACACCAAATTAGGAAGGCAGGAGCTTTTAATCTACTTTTTTTGTACAAGATATAACTACATGTGTCAATTCAATATGGAATCACTCATTTTGATCGAAAAGAAGTCTTTTGCTTGTATATATATATGTATATATATATATATATATATATATATATATACAGATTATAATTCCTGAAAATACCTACACATCCACTTTTCTTTTATAAAGAATTTACAATTTTCAATGAAATGTAACAACTTCAGCCTTTGGAATATTATTAAATTATCAAATTTGTCTTTGTTCTCTTGATTCCTTTAATGTCTTTTTTATTTATTTTTTTTTTTCCACAAGATATTTTTGGTTTGCATGACTCAAATTGCTCTGCAAATTTGCACAAAATAAGCAAAATTTAGACAATGAACCTTAAACTCTTCGGCATTTTGGATATTTTTCATAAATCTATAGAAGCTCAGTGCTTCTTCCTACTCTACGTAATTGCAGGCCCTAATTGGTTATGGTAGCGTGCCTAGCAGCCGTGCAATACTAAAGAGTTCACACTCACGGGTCCTTGAGTATCAGTGGAGTACTAAGGCCACTGTTCCCTAACTAATACGAGCGATGTCGAGACAAAAATGGCTACACTCAAGAAAGAAGGAACACAGCAAGAACAAATTAACGTTACCAACAACTATAATAAGTTTATTACACGAATGCTCATTTACCAATCAATGAAACCAATTCTCAAAGAATAAAATACTAAATACAAAGATGATCCAAAAGCAACAAAGAAAATATCGAACCAAAATGCCCAATAAAATTGCCTTAGTAAAAATGGTCAGAATAAAAATACCTAATAAAAATGCCTAATACTAGAGTCTAGATCTAGATCTAGTCAAAATACCCAATAGTCAGCCAACGCTGAGAAAGAAAAGAAAGAAAACATAATATTAGACATACAGCGTAATCAACAAGATAATCATCAATCATTCCATTTAACCTTCAGTGAAAGTTCAACCTAGCAGAACAAGCATAATTAAATGTCATGTTCTAAATCTAACAATAACACTACAGTCAAGGTCAACCTAACTCACTCCCCTGTATCAGTATGATCTCATTTACATAATTTCGACCGCCCATGGCTTGGCCTACCGTACCACGTGGTACCTCGCCATTGGTCCAGTCTCAGGTAAATTAGAGACTAGAAAGGGGAAGATGAATCTAAGATCGCCCTGGCGCGAAACCGAGAGCGTGACCAACGCCTAGCACTGACGCAATCACCCGACTTCTCACATGAGAGCGTCAGTTCAAAGAGGCCGTGGCCAGTTACTCTCCATAACTGGGAGAAGGGGTGATAATCACGTAGAATTAAAACAAATGATAATCCAACACAAGTAGCTTTCACAATAGTTCAATAATATCCACTAGGAATGGTCACAATAACTTCTCACTGTAATTCCAAACAATACTGCTATTCAACGTGGCCTCCAGATACTCCAGAAAGGTACTGACAGCGAGTCTTTCCGAACTCTACAATTTATAGTATAAACTCAGTCGGCATGGTCCCCCGTCAAAGACTTCCCTGGTTTACCAGTTCGTCCCTAGAACAAGGGTCAATGCCGACCGAGGAGAATTTACTCCGTCGAACGGAACAACCCGTTTCCCCAACTAAAACACCACCCGACCAAGATCATAGAATCTACGGAAGCCATCGTTACATCTACGTACGATTCCAGCATCCTCCGAATCAAAGTACGTCCAAAACCGACCGAAGAAAAGCTTCTCTGGCCAGCTGGACAAGAACAGATGAATAGATCGGCTAGACAATGTAATCATTACAACAAAGTATCTTTCGAATTATTGAAGAAATAGGAATAAGCCGCAAGAGGGGCGGAGACTAGTTTCCCGCCATTAAACTAAGTATAATAATATTAAGAAGCTAGAAGTGCACTTGGCTCCACCCACAAGCTGATAATTGACACACTAAAGATCTGTTCTAAAGGCCTACTGCTTCTGCCACAAATAAACATAAGTTCTATACCAGCCTCCCTACACATGTATTAAGCATCCTATAAAACATGCATTGATTTAATGCCTCTTATAGTCTTAAGCTTTGATCCTCTACGTCACAGTCTGATAATTTTGAATACCCCCCCTTGGGTACAAATTTGAATAAAATAAACATGCTTTTTCTTAGTCCATTGACCTTAAGAGGTGTAGTACTAGTAATGAAGCATTTTAATGTACAAATTACATGCAATTTAATGGATCTTCAAATCCACATGTATCTAGATTAGGACTAATCCTAATGAAAATGAAAACAGACATACTGAAACTGGAAGAAACGGCAAGTCTTTTTCAGGTGGAAGGTTTTACTATATTTTATAGCTC
>JAWDGP010004582.1:137500-152500 GCA_033675545.1 Elysia crispata | reverse complement strand
CATACAGTGTTTTTTCAGATAAAGGGATAGACACAATTATTGTAATAAAAATGACAACGCAAAAATGGGCAGGAAGCATTTTAATATTTTTTTTCCTTATTTGCGTGCAATAATGTCAATATGAAGGTGAAAATAGGCAAAGCAAAATAAAATTTTTACAATTATTTTGTGCATAATGAAAAAAAAATTGGGGGGAGCGCACATAAAACGTATAGATCTATAATTGTGTATGAAGTTTACACGAAAAGTGCATGAATATAATTTTTTTCAGTATTATATCAGCTGCTAAACTACATTGTTTGCGGCCTGGGCTTGGGGTCCGCTGATGATTTTGTACGCTCTTTGTGTCAGATTTTAACTCATAAATTATTAAATTAATGTTGTTTTGATTCGTCTTATCAGTATGTTTTTACACCAGCCTTCATTAACACTTCCTCAAGCACTTTCTCACTCCCCTCCCCCCCCCCCCTCCCAATAGAAAATGCTCTCTACTTTTCCTTGATGAAACAAATACGATTTGGTAAAAAAGTTAATTTGAATAGTCTCTAGTTCTTTACGGTCTAGAAAATTCATTGGTTTGAGGTGACAAAAAAAAACCACAAAAAAAAGTTTGTAATTTTAGTCAGTGAGATGCATACTAGGTCTAAGGTTATATAATACTTGACAAAAGCTACTGACTACTTTATGTCAACATATAGGGCTTTAAAGGAGACTTAAGTAGAAGGCAAGTAAAGCAAATTGAAAGTGTCACTAGCTCACTGCACCTTTTCCTGTTCCTTTTCACTGAATTTCATTCCAGGACTTGTAGGAGAATGTGTCGTTTTGGTTAAAACACCAATAAAAAAGGAAGGGAAAGATAATGTTTCCTCGAAACGGAAATATCTCCTTATTCTTTTTCAAGATCTTCTTTTACAAGAAATAAACGGAAAAAGGAGGACACTCCATTAGTTCCATAAATCTTGAAACTTAAAATTAGAAAAAGAACATTCAAGGAAAATGTTTAAAATTAAGAGACTCATCTTAATTTTAAAAACTACAACGTTGTGCTGCTTAAAGTGAATCAAAAATATTAAAACTGCATCATTGTCAGCCAATGAAATGACTTTTCTGGAATATGAATGAGACAAAGATTGATCTATATAATTATAATGCATTAATATATAAAACATATGTAGAAATAGTTGCGGTGTAGGTGATAGTACAAGATGCGTGTTTTGAAACTCACTTTTTAATTTCATATCATCGAAATAATAAAAAAAAACAATAATGGTAAAATCATTAAATCAGGAAGTACGCTACATTTTATATTCACGATTATTTCAGCAAAAAATTTTTTTTTTTTCATTTATAACGTATAATATGTTTTTATTCGTTCTGTTTACATGTACAAAAAACCTTTTCCCTCGCTGATTTTTTTTAAGAAATTAAAATCATTATGTTGCACGAACAATACTTTTCTCCGATTGCCCATTTCAATTTTACGATACAGACCTCCTTACTCAGAGATCTTGTATCAATTTTCCAAAAACTAAATTTGTGAGAAGCCTCCACAGACTCCAACATAGAAAGATGACATCGTTTCTGAACATAAGTCTATGCAAGTTCAGACTATCAGCTGATCTGACGTGCCGTAATTAGCCGTAACTGGCGGTCCATGATGGAAGAGAGGGACACTAGGATCTAACAGTAGGGCCTGATACTTCCGCATTCCTATTCTACAGTCAACTTTAACAGCAGATCTCTGAATATGCTTGGATAAAAAAAACAACAACAACAACAACAACAGTGAACCAAAATTCAGGATCAATTTCAGTAAGTCAAACATTTTTAAGATTATTTCTATTTTTCGACAAGTTCAAGAATCTTGATCTAAATCAAACTTTGAGTACTAAAAACAGGTCCTCTTTTTCATCAAAGCGAAGCGTCTCGTTATTGGGGCAATTCTGTAAAGAATGACTCAGGAATATTTCATTTGATGAAAATAAAATTGGCAAATAACAAAGGTTAAAGAGAGAGTTTTATATTCATTCTCTAACATGTTTAAACATGATCCACTTAGGCGGTCAAAAACTGATAGAACGTTGTGCTAATGATAAAACTTTCAAACCTTGCCTTCATTCATGTTAATGAATTTTCTGATTACATTTATAGTTTACCCTTCCCACTACTAGCTACCGTTACACATTTGAATGAACAGTGTATGAAAACTTCTAAAAGTACCAAAAACTGATTTCTTTTCAATATCCAGACTTTTGTAGACTTTGGCTGCTAAACCTGCACATAAAGTAAGCTCCGTGGAAGACAAGAGGTTGTGTTACTCAAGTCTCGTCAGCTGCAGGTCTTGCTCAATCCTCCACAGAGTTAATGATATCCATCTCTCTAGTTCTCAGTGTGGTAAGCCACGGTCAGGTCGATACCAGTGGGAGCAGCTCCTCTTCTCCAAGGTCTCCATGTCTTGATCCGTTCTCTGATGTCACGGAGGAAGAGAAACGCAAGGGGGAGGAGAGCGCTTCTAGACGCTGATACTGCCATGGAAGCAGAAATGAAGATGAGGCTGCGAAAAAGATGGACGAGGAACAACATTATTTGAAAGCCTTTAGTATCACCAAAATATAAGAAAGAGATGGTGAGGCAAATACTGTTCGTCACAGGACATTCCATTTTTACATAATTATGTTGGTCTCAAGACAAAGAGTAATCCAAGAGAGGTGCATGAATATTGAACAGGAAATACACCAAAAATACAATTTTGGTTGAAACTTTTAATATTTTCTTGTACTTCATAGTGAAAAGGTTTCTAGATAGTACTAAAAGCTTAATATGACTCTACAAGACAACGTTTTAATTTTACGATATCGAGAGAGTTTCTAACCATAAAAAAGTATAAAAACAAGTTTTTTTCGGTCATCAAGGTTTCGTTGGTGGAAGTTTTTGCACAAAACGATTTACAGTAACTCTTTTCATTAATGAAAGTCAAATAAAGGCATAAGAAACGTTCTCTCAATTTTCTTTAAAAAAATGTCAAAGATTATTATAACTGTTATAAATGTCAAAATGACAAAATGAAAGCTTTATACATTTCTTTATTAAGGTGTGAAAAACACTTGAGTTCAATTTTTCTTAAATTGATAGATATTTTTTGTTTTGTTTTTCGTTTTCATCTTCATATAAATTGCTCCTCGTAGTTAAAAAAAATAAAAAAAAGAAACACCAAGAAAAAAAAAAACATTTTTTTGTTCTAGTAGAGTATTTGTGACTACCTAAAACTTAACTGTAAACAAGTTTGCTATGGTACCTACTCAAAACTTAATCATCACGAACATTGTTATGGTACTATTTAAAGCTTAACCGTAACTAACATTGCTATGTTACAAATCAAAATTTGATAATAATCAATATTGTTATGGTACCTACTCAAAACTTAATCGTAACCAATATTAATATGGTACCTACTCAAAACTTAATTGTAACCAATATTGTTATGTTACATAATCAAAACTTAAACGTAACCAATATTGTTACGGTCCTAATCAAAACTTAATTGTAACCAATATTGTTATGGTACCTACCCTCTATACTTTCCGCTGCCAAACTCGAAATATACCAAAAGGAGAGTAATCTCACACAAAGCACTCACACACACGGCTGCTATGTATGTAAGCGAGTTATCTATCTCTGGACCACTTCTCCTCATTTGGGCATACATGATGCCCTGGGCTGTGATGCTGTCCCGAGCAAACCTGATGCACCGGAGCGTGACGGCTGCAGCAGTGATCATAATGGCCAAACATAGAGGAACAACAGTGTATACTGTCTCCAAAATGAAATACCGTGACAAGTCAGCATAGTGGCAACGAAAGCGTTTATATTTAATCGCGTTTAACGAGAGTGGAGCGGCTATTCCAGCAAATACCCAAGGGAAGGCAAGGAGAATAAATTTCCCAATTTTTTGTCGTCGAGGTTCGAGTTTCGAAATTGGGTCAAAGTCCAAAACTTGTGCAAGGAAAACGCTTGCCAAAGTAGCAATCAGAATATCTGCGATAGCACTAAATATGAGATTCATGGTTTCCAAGTATGGGTTAAATGAACACTTATTATACATCCAGCCTTTAAGGGAGCTAATCCAGAGGATGATTTCAACTGCATTTATAAAGAAGGCATCCAGAAGATGTAAAATCGCCAGGGAGCATATCAGCTGGTTTCTCACCTTGTGCCTGAGAGTTTCAGATGTGAGAATGCTCGCCAAGAGCCATGAGTTGATGGCCGCAGTCAAGACAAAAAACACGGAATCCGTGGCCAATAATATTGTGATAGCCTGCCGAAGTTCATCCGGGTCATGGTAGCTGCGGGAACTTCCGTTCGTTTTGTTTGCCATTTCCGTCTGACCTGAAACTTCTGATCTATAGCGTAAGCTCTGGCCAAGGCGTAAATTTCTGTAATAAAGGGATAAACGCGGAGAAGCTAGAAGAAGATTTCCTTTTCCGTCCTTCCCTTCTTTTTTTGAAAATCAGGTGAAAGATGTTGCTCTTGGGGCGTCGTTATTTCTTCTCAAATATCATTAATATTGTTGCATCCTTGATAGAAGCAAAAAGAAAATGAATGAAAATAAGAGAACAAAGTCGTTTCTTCGGTTCAGGTTGTTTTCGAGTAAACTAGAAGTCCAATCTAATAAGGCAAACGGTTAAGGATTAATGTTTTGAGACTGTCTTGCAGTGAAAAAAGTTAAAAGTGTAATAAAAAACAATCATGCTGGCCTCTAAAACCTGAAATAATATGATTTTCGAGGTTTCCTTTCATGCACAGGAAAATAAATTAGCTGCCTTACATACTTTCCCTCCACTATCTAGGGCGCAATATAAAAATTGATGGATTCAACCATTGTGCTTTGTCGACAACACATCTGAACGTTAGACTTAGAAATGTCAGAGATAAAACTCCAGTCTTATAGCCTCATTCAAAAGCTAAAATCTCACAAAGTGGCGAAATGTTATCCAAATAGTTTAAAGGTTGTTAGCATATTTTTCAACGCATCCGACGAATCGTCTTTTTTTTTCAACCTAACGAACAGGCTTCCTGAAATATTCGCCTACTGAAGACAAAAATACACAGCTCAAAGCTTTGATGCAAATCTCACGAAAAAGCCTTACGCAATAAACGCCACATGATGCGAGTAAAAAAAATGTATACTAGCGATTAAAAAACTTCTTTTTTGTTGGGTCCATTACTACCAATACTACTACTACTACAACTACTACTACTACTACTATTGCTACTACTACTACTGCTACTATTACTACTACTACTGCTACTACTATTATTACTTATACTACTACTACTACTACTACTACTACTACTACTACTACTACTACTACTACTACTACTACTACTACTACTACTACTACTACTACTACTACTACTACTACTACTACTACTACTACTACTACTACTACTACTACTACTACTACTACTACTACTACTACTACTACTACCACTTCTTCTTGCCAGAGCTTATAAAAATATCTTATTAGCTTGGATCATTCTACACTTACTGAGTCTTTTCTATACCTATGACTGCTTAGGACACATAATAATAATAATACGACCATTGTACTGATGATAACCCGAAATGTTTATAATAGATCAAGTCAAAACTGCTATATAGAAAACGAAGAGAATCCAACCCAACCTCAAGACCTTCAAGTGATTGAAGTGCAATGAAGTGCAATGACGCACCATAGGAAAGTGAGCTTCAATAAGTCTGTCTTCGTCATACAATCTCAAACAAAACTGAAGCATATACGAATGAGTGTGCGCTAAGGGGGTGATACAAGGAAAATCCAAGAGAGCAAACAATAGAAAAGATGCTAAGAGGAAGAGAAACTCAGAGCAGGAATACATCCCACTTAAAACATTGAGAGCAACGCCTGCTTGTATTTTCAATGACATATGTAATTCCAAAGCATGTACAAATAGTGAAACATTGTTTTATCATTACCGAAGATTCAAGGATCTCAATCTTTATGGAATGTTAAAAACTTTTTGATTTGTAGCTGCAACATGAAATCATCGACACAACTGGAGCCACAACTGTTTATCAGTTCTCTGATGGATGCTTTGGGTAGAATAAAAACTCTACTTCGCCCTCGGTAATGTTATACATGATGAACAGTTTACCGGATATGAAGGAGATATTTTGAATCCTCTCACGGTCAAAGTGAGGAAGACTCTGTACATAACAATAGGCACAGCTGTAAGACGCTGGTAAACTTAGCTCTACCTTGACTCTGGCTAGGAGATAGAAACCATACATAGTTCAACCTCTTGAGTACAGTGATTTCTTAGGCTATAAAAAGCTGTCCTAGCACTAGCAAGTGTTGAACAGGACACAGAAAAAGGAATGTACCAGCATGGTTATTTTCGAAACGAGTCACACCAAAAAAAACGTGCAAATCTTTAACTGTGAAACTTCGACAAGCCTCGTTTCAACGCGAGAGCTAAATCCATCAGGATTAGTGAGGCCAAGGACAATGATTAAATGTCAATGTGCGCCGGTCCAACCCAATTTGTTCGGCATAATGATACACATCTTTTTATGCAATGCGATCCCACTGACATGTTTTTAAAACAATGATTTACGCTGCATGTTGTTCCAACAGACTTTAGACGTTGCCCCTGTATTGTTACTAATATTTATTGTGAAATAATAATATTTCTGCCACATTATTTTGCCATCTTTTTATAAAGACCCTTTATTGCTAAAACTAAAATAAATACATGAATCTTTAAATAAGGTTTTTCAACAAAACATATACATGCATTATTTTCATTTTACTGCAGACTTGAGGCACCAATCAATCAATAATTTTTATCTTTACTAATTTGGTTAAATAAAATAAATTTGTTGTTTTAAAAACACTTTTTTCTTTGCATTGCAATCAATGTCATACTGATTATCTTTTGTGTTATGTACGCACAGGACCATAGGATGAATGAAGTACAGCTATAAAAATAATTTCATACAAAACTGCGTATATGGGGCGTTTGAGCTGGGCTTAAATAACAAAGATATGCACAGTACGACAATCTCATAATGAGGCCTATACGAACTTCTCCGTTATTTTCAAGAACTTTTGTGGAGATTTCGCAAAATGAATATATAACTAGCTTCTAAAGGATATAACAGACATTGCTGCAAAAAAAGTAAATAATTCCAAAACCTTGCAGCGCAATCACACATTATTATATTTCTTAGAAATAGCCTACAACATCTTTAAGTGGCTCTCTTGAAAAAAGGAAACTCGCACACACACCATTTTGTGAGATGGGCGACGATCTACTTGGCATACAATTATGTTTTGATATATGTACTTTGTTATATATTATATATATTCGTGTGGGTACATGTGGAATTATTGTCCAGTTGTTACGCATTGCGGTCTTTAAGCTTCATACCAATCAAGGAACAAGGATAAAGAGACAAAAGAGTTAATTGTACAAATGTAAGAGAGAAAGAGAGAGAGAGAGAGAGAGAGAGAGAGAGAGAGAGAGAGAGAGAGAGAGAGAGAGAGAGAGAGAGACAGACAGACAGACAGACAGACAGACAGACAGATAGACAGATAGACAGACAGACAGACACAAAGAGAAAGAGAGAGAGAGAGAGAGAGAGAGAGAGAGAGAGAGAGAGAGAGAGAGAGAGAGAGAGAGAGAGAGAGAGAGAGAGAGAGAGAGAGAGAGAGAGTTAAAGATTATAAAAGTTTATTTTGTTTAGAGAAGTATACAATTAAAAAGAAAAGAGTTGGGTATGGACATGTTACAAAGGGGAAAAAAAAAACAAACTAAGCACTTCCTAAACAAAAAATAAGTAAAAAATGACATCATGAAATCCGGTACTCTCCAGTTAAGAAATTTTAATATACCAAAAATCCTTAAGAATTTTTCCGTACGGCAATTGTAGGCACCTGTTTATCCATAGATCTGGTGTGACCTAATATGATATAACGAGGCGTCGGTGATAAAAGTAACCTTGCAGTGTTGCCTAACATTTCTGCATTCGCATTTAGCAGACAAGCTGAGCAGTCCGTGACACGGGGAAAGAACTCTGGTGTGAGCTGCTAAGGCTGGGGTGCGTGTATGCATTAAACAGGCTGTTTTAATGTCTATCCTTTACTTAAATTACCCAGGTATATGCCTCCACCTATCTTTAGCCAGAATTTAGTTGTTTCTTTAATCCTAAACAAATAATCTGATTAAGATCATATATAATAAAAATCCTAATTTTAATATCTAAATGAATATTTTAATTTTGTGTTTATTGAGTGTATGTGTTGTAAGAATCTAGCACGTTCATCTAGAACCTTTGTCCACGGAAAACTCTTTTTAAAAACTGTACCTGAATCTTGCTCTGTAACATGAAGATCAATTCCACACCGTTCTACAGGTGGTGTGCACAATGTTGTAGAAAGTCGGAATATTTTATTGGCCAAAATTCTAGATATCTCTATAATTCTTAACAAAAACTACCTTTAGGCATTCGAATGAAAGAGCCGTAAATGCAGATTTTTTTTTTTTTAGATTAAATCTAGCTGCTGGAAGTATCTAGGCCTTTATTAGGGAACCTTTGGCCAAAGAACTTTTTTTAAAATCTATACTAAAATCTTGCTCTGTTACCTGTAAATCTGTTCCACGGCGTTATACAGGTGGTATGCACAATGTTCTAGTAACTCGGAAGCTTAGTCTTGAAGTAGCTACTTTTTTCCTCTAAGACTAGCAAAAATGCGTATGCACAATCGATATTTTCTACCTCGTCTACAAGCGACAAACTTTATGTCCGTAAACGCCACTTAACGGCCGTGACAACCAATGTTTCACCGGCTCATAAAGTATCGGTACATGGTTCTAGTTATTCACCTAATTAGATATCAATGGAGAATACAAGATTGATTTAATATTCCAAAGCAAAAATACCCAGAACAGGTAAATCATTTATGAAATTCACGTTTTATCAACACTTACATCTGGATAGTCCGGCTGTTAGATTCTGCATTATTATTTTAACATCTCTCTCAGTATTTTAGAATGGCCAGACGCAGCCACAGAGCCCGCAAGCCCTTCTAAGTAGGTCGGTGCTTTGCTGCAGTTTATTCCACGCTAAGCACTTGTTGATGTTTGTGCATGCCGCCCTGGAGCACGGGGCTGTCCAGGGCGGTTCAGACCAGAGTCTAAAAATTAACTGCCACTTGTGCATGCAAGCCCAGAACTGCACTCGCCTACATTCTAGGTCAATTTCAGTTTCATTCTTGCTATCTCTGCACAGCTGTGGTAACGTTAAGATATTTGCACATTTCTTTATCTTCTTAGAAAATAATACTACAGAAAAGAGGGGTGCCAAAAAAAAAACCCAACAACAAAAAAGCACAGGCCACCTGTCACCTAACATATTTGGCCTCTAACAAGTGTCTTTTTGACAAAATCTGACGTATATCAGCCTTAGACTTTTTTATGTTTTTCAAAATAAAGAAGTGATATTGAAGCACATTTTCTTTTATCATCAAAATACAAAGCTATATGGTGGAGTATATTTTTCTTTTCTATTTTTTTTTTACATCAACAAAGGTTTGGAACACATTTATCATCAAAATACAAAGCTATATGGTGAAGTATATTTTTCTTTTCTTTTTTTTTTTTAACATAAACAAAGGTTTGGAAGACTTTCACAATTGTCACACACACACAATTGTTCTGTTACCGCTTTTGTGAATTGTTCCGTGTTTTGATTTTTGTTCCCACAAAAATGGAAATAGAGACCTTATGACATTGAAGAGGATAAAGAACAAAAAATCAGCACATTTTAAACAAAGAGGAGATAGGACTATTGATCTGTTCTTGATCCTTTCTTCATCTTACAAAAGTATTGCAGGGGTGTTGCGGCCTGGGCTTGAGGTCCGCTGAGGTCCGCTGAGGTCCGCTGAGGTCCGCTGAGGTCCGCTGAGGACTTTGCACGCTCTTTGTCTCAGATTTTAACTCATGAATTGTTAAAATGGAGTTGTTCTGATTCGTCTTATCAGTATGCTGTTAGACCAGACTCCATTAACTTTCTCAAGCTATTTCTCCCTCCCACCCCCAAATTAAAATAAAAGCTCTCTTCTTTGCCTCGATGAAAACAAATACGACTGGGTCAAAAATAGTTTAAGTAGTCTTTAGTTCTTTACGGTTTACAATGTTCATTGGTTTCAGGTGAGAAAAGTGAATAATTGCAAGACTCTTTCAAGACATTAAGAAATTTATCCCAAAAGAAATGATAAATGCATTTATTACTGCATCCAAATTTAATCTTTAATTATCTAAGCTTTAAATTTTTTTCCCTGATTTCAACATGAAGCTAATATTAAGAGAATTACTTTATTTTTTTTAACATGGACAAAAAACACAAAAACAGTTAGTAATTTAAGTTAGTGAGATGGATACTAGATCCAAGGTTATATAATACTTGACAAAAGCTACTGATTACTTTATGTCAACATATAGGGCTTTTAAAGTCGCTTTGGCAGAACACAAGTTAAGCAAATTGAAAGTGTCACTCCATCTTTTCCTAATCCTCTCCAGCAAAGTGTGCCCGCTTGATTAAAACACCAGTAAAAACAGGTAAAGATAGTGTTATTATTTCCTTATTTTTTATCAAGAAACAACGTGTTTAGTCAAAGGCAAATTATTGCCTTATTCTTTATGAAGGTAAACAGTGCATCCTCAAAATGAAGCTATTCCTGTTTCTTTATCACGATCTGCTTTTACTTGAAATAGACGAATAAAAAACGGGAATCTTGTTTCGAACTATACAAATTGAAACTTTGAATAAAAAGTGGAACATTCCTGGAGCAGAATTTATTAGGTGCTAAAATTAAGAGTCGTTTTCAGGCAAAAATACAATATTCTGGTTCTTAAAGTACAATCAATAAATTAAAATGTTTAACTTTTCAGCCAATGAAGTGATTCATCTTGAATGAGTAAGAGACAAAAATCAATGTACATATGACCATGTATTAATGTTCGAGCGTATATATAGAATTGGTGGCGATGGAGCTGATAAAATGAGATGCGTTTTTCGAATTTGACTTTTTTATTTCATATCATCAACATTAAGAAAAATTGTTATACATCTTGGATAAATCATTAAATGAGGAAGTACGCTACATTTTATATTCACGATTATGTCATCAAATAAATGTGGGTTTTTTATTTATAAGGTATAATATATTTTTATTTGTATTATTTACATCTGCGAATACCCTTTTCCCTAACTGACTTTTTTAGAATCAAATCATTGTGTTGCACGAATAATTTTTTTCTCCAATTGCGCATTTCAAGTTTATGATAAAGACCTCCTTACTCAAAGACTTTGTATCAATTTTCGAAAAACTTAATTTTGAAAAGACTCCACAGACTGCAATAATGAAACTAGACACCGTCTTCACAATTTAGTCTACGCATGTTCAAGCTATCAGCTGATCTGATTTTGAAGAGAGGGACACCATTATCTCTACAGACCTCAAAATTTAGTTTTGTTTCGACGAAAACACTAAAAGCCAACATTCTGTTTTGATCAATAAAGTAATATCAACTTTTTACGATTATTTCTATTTTTCGAAAAGATCCAGAATCTTGTTCTAAACCTACATTAATGTTTTAAACACGACTCCTCTCTTTCATCATAAGGAAGCGTCTTGTTATCGGGAACTGTGCAAAGAATGACACAGAAATATTTCATTAGAAGAAATTAAGGGTCAGATTAGGCAATACCAAATGTAAAAGAGAAAAGTTCTATCTTTCTTCTCTAACATAAGGTTAACATGATCCATTTAGGCTGTCAAAAACTGAAACAAGGTTATGTTGTTTTAAACTTGCGTTCATTCACGTACAATGATGTTCTTATTATATTTGTAGTTGATCCTTCCCAATATTATCTACCGCTACTGCCAAAAAATATATTGTTTTTAATTTAAACTTTTGTAGACTTTGCTAAATCTGCACATAAAGTAAGCTCCGTGGAAGACAAGAGGCTGTGTTACTCAAGTCTCGTCAGCAGCAGGTCTTGCTCAATCCTCCACAGAGTTAATGATATCCATCTCTCTAGTTCTCAGTGTGGTAAGCCACGGTCAGGTCGATACCAGTGGGAGCAGCTCCTCTTCTCCAAGGTCTCCATGTCTTGATCCGTTCTCTGATGTCACGGAGGAAGAGAAACGCAAGGGGGAGGAGAGCGCTTCTAGATGCTGATACTGCCATGGAAGTAGAAGTGAAGATGAGGCTGCGAAGAAGAGGGACAAGGAACAACATTTGTGAGCCATTATTTAAACGCCTTTTGTATGACCAAAGTATGCCATAGAGATGAAGAAGCAAGGACTGTAAGTCACAAGACATTGCATTTTTACATATTGGTTTCAAGACAAAGAGTATTCTAAGAAAAGTGCATAAATATTGAACAGGAAATTCACTAAGTGCAATTTTGCAGGAAATTTTCAACATTTTGCTCTTCTTCATAGTGAAAAGGTTTCTAGATAGTACTAAAAGCTTAATATGACTCTACAAGACAACGTTTTAATTTTACGATATCGAGAGAGTTTCTAACCATAAAAAAGTATAAAAACAAGTTTTTTCGGTCATCAAGGGTCTCTTATTGGAGCTTTTTTGCGCTGAACGTTATATACAGTAAATCGTTTCATTTAAAAAAAAAAGAAGAGTCAATAAAGACAAATGAAACGTTCTCCAACACTTCTTTCAAAACATGTCAAAGTGTAAAGTTCTAAATGCCAAATGAAAAGTCTCATACATGTATTTACTGAAGTTTTGTTTTGTTTTTTCCAGTTAGCCTTCATATAAATTGCTCCTAATAGTTAACTGAATAGGTTTAAATGGTGACAAAACAAACAAACAAACAAACTTAATCATCACGAACATTGCTATGGTACCTACCCTCTAAACTCTCCGCTGCCTAACTCGAAATAGACCACAAGGAGAGTAATCTCACACACAGCACTCACACACACGGCTGCTATGTATGTAAGCGAGTTATCTATCTCTGGACCACTTCCCCTCAGTTGGACATCCATATTGCCCTGGGCTGTGATGCTGCCTTGAGCAAACCTGATGCACCGAAGCGTGACGGCTGCAGCAGTGATCCCAGTAGCTAGACAAAGAGGAACAACAGTGTATACTGTCTCCAAAATGAAATACCGTGACCAGTCAGCATAGTGACAATAAAAGCCTTCAAGTCTGATCGCCATTAGTGAGAGTGGAGCGGCTATCGCAGCAAATACCCACGGAAAGACAAGGAAGATAAATTTCCCAATTTTTTGTCGTCGAGTATCGAGTTTCGAGATTGGGTCAAAGTCCAAAACTTGTGCAAGGAAAACGCTTGCCAAAGTAGCTATCAGAATATCTGCGATAGCACCACAAGTGAGATCCATAACTTCGAGATAATCGTTAAGTGAACACTTTAACATCCAGCTCCAGCCTTTAATGTAGCTAATCCAGAGGGCTATATCAATTGTATTTATGAAAAATGCATCCAGAAGATGCAAAATCGCCAGGGAGCATATCAGTTGGTTTCTCACCTTGTGCCTGAGAGTTTCAGATGTGAGAATGCTCGCCAAGAGCCATGTGTTGATTGCCGCAGTCAAGACAAAAAACACGGAATCCGAGGACAATAATATTGTGATAGCCTGCCGAAGTTCATCCGGGTCATGGTAACTACGGGAACTTCCGTTTGTGTCGTTTGCCATTTCCGTCTGACCTGAAACTTCTGATCTAAAGCGCCAAATCTGGCCAAGCGGTAACTTTCTGTACTAGTGCGGATAAACGCGGTCAAACTCGAAGCAGAGTTCCTCTTTCGTGACTCCCTTTCTTCTGTTGAATGTCTGGTGAAAATTCTTGTTCTTGCCGGGTCGTTACTTCGTGTGAAATATCATTGATTTAGTTACATCCTTGATAGAAGCAAAAAGAAAATGAATCAAAATGAGAGAAAGAAAAGTTCTTTCTTCAGTTCGAGTTTTCTTCGAGTTATAGAAAGAAGCTGAAAATCCCGTTCTATAAACAAGACCCTGGTGTCAATTTGTCGGGGCAGGGGTGCGTCTGTGTATTTGAAGAAGCTTATAAATGGTCGAGATATCTCACCTTTTCCTTATATCATCCAGATATTTTGCCTCCACGTATCAATCTTTACCTAGAATCTAGTTATGTCTATTGTTAGATAGCTGTGAATTTTCACGATAAGTGCATTAAAACGCACTACCTTGCGGAAATTCTTAGCCACGGAGTTATGTTAAACCTAGGTCTACACTTAAGGTCGATTGAGAAATATTTTTTTTATTAAGGAATGAAAAAATGGTGCGCGAAGATGATATATATATATATATATATATATAGAGAGAGAGAGAGAGAGACAGATAGAAAGAGAAAGAGAGAGAGAGAGAGAGACAGATAGAAAGAGAAAGAGAAAGAGAATATAGATAGATAGAGAGAGAGAAAGAGAGAGAGACAATATAGATATATATATATATATATAGAGAGAGAGAGAGAGAATATAGATAGATAGATAAATAGATAGAGAGAGAGAGAGAGAGAGAGAGAGAGAGAGAGAGAGAGAGAGAGAGAGAGAGAGAGAGAGAGAGAGAGAGAGAGAGAGAGAGAGAGAGAGAGAGAGAGAGAGAGAGAGAGAGAGAGAGAGAGAGAGAGAGAGAGAGAGATCCTCACTATAAAGCCAACGGATCTGGAATTCGAGTTCTGGGGCTTCCGTGCAGTAAATAGCATTGGGACATTGGAAGAGGAATCAACAACAATGACCTTTAACCTCTAAAATCTATAACAATATGATTTTTATGGTCTGCTCTCGTGGAAAGGAAATACAATAACCACCAAACCCCATCCATAAAAAAAAATGTAGAAGCCTTGAAGAACTTTTCGTCCTATGACTCTGACACAGCATAAATGTTGATAGATTTAGATTTTAAC
>JAWDGP010004582.1:125000-132500 GCA_033675545.1 Elysia crispata | reverse complement strand
AGGGAGACAGAGAGAAAAAGGGAGACAGAGGGAGGAAGAGAGAGAGAGAGAGAGAGAGAGAGAGAGAGAGAGAGAGAGAGAGAGAGAGAGAGAGAGAGAAAGGTGAGGGCGAAGGCACAAAGAAGAGAGGGACAGAAAAGACAATAAAGAGAAAATTTACGAATATTTCTATTTCAGGATTAACTAAAGTAAATTATGATAATTTATAAAAACGTGTAAACAAGCGTCATTATTAGTAAACGAATAAAAAAAAAACCTTAAATATTACAAATCAGAGATAGAGGGAGAATTAGAAAAGAGAAAATAGTAGAGAGAGAGAGTGGTAGAGAGAGCGAAAAAAAGGGGGGGGGGGGAGGAGAGGGGGGCGGACACACACACATACAGAAAAAGAGACAGAGAGTGTGAGAGAAAGTGAGATAGAGAGACACGGAAAAAGATATATAGATAGACGGATAGGGAGAATGAGCGAGATATATAGAGCGATAAAAAGAGATATTTGATTACCGCTGACACAGCCGCCTGTCTGCAGTGCATGCCAGCAGGCCTTGTTAAGTGCCGTCACGTCCATGGCCCTGACTGGGTACTATTACAAAAACACCAGACAAACCTGGTCAGTAAAAGAGACCGCAAAGTTCTATTCATCACTTTGGTAAGGTAATTCCTTCGGGTGCTGATTGTAGCAGCCTGTATACCATTTTTTTTATTTGTTTTAAAGAATGCTCTCTGAAGCATTACTTTTTGTTTACAAAAGTTGTAATATGATCTTATTTATAAAAATACAGAGCTGGGTTAAAAACAACCAATTAACATAATAGATATGATCACCATTATCATTTGCAATATATGAAAAAAAGCAACAACAACTGACAGCCATCATTCAGTATAAAAAGACGAGGACGATAAAAGCTGCTAGTTCTAATCCAACTATAATCATCTTTATATGTATCTTTCGTATCCTCAGAGAACTGACCGAGACAACTGACCTGTGTCCAGCATGTCCAACACCAGCAGTAATGCAACCACAAAGAGTGGCCGCCTTCAGCTTCCAGACCGGCTGTACAATGCCTTCACCACACTGGTCGCCTCTGAGATGTTGTTTGTCGCTGTCGGCGTGTCCATCAACGCATGGCTCTTGGCTAGCATTCTCTCCTCTCAAGAGTTAAGGGTTAGGATCAGAAACCAGTTTCTTTGCTGCATTGCGATTCAGAACATTTTCGATGATGTTTTCATAGCCATACCTAACATTGCTTGGTACTTCTCCATTCTGAATTCCAAACCAATTATATCTTGCCCCATGTATATGTTTACCAAAATGATCAACGTCATATGCAGCATCACATCCGATTTTCTAATCGTCGCCCTGGCCTGTGTCTTCCTGGCGCAAGTGCTGGACTTCAAGCCGGGCTCCAGGTTGAAGGTTGGACAATTGAGAGTTGGGAGAGTTATTGCCCTTACTCTGCCCTGGACGTTAGCTGCTGTGGCAGGTCCGCTATCTGTGTGGAGCATCAGTTATCAAAGGCGTTCGTGCTCCGTTGTGAACGTGAGAAAATACTTTATTTTGGAGTCGAGCTTCACGGTTTTCCCTCTGTGCCTGGCGACTGCAGTCATTGCTGTAGCCGTCACGCTACGCCAACTCAGGTTCGGTCATGGTCGCCTAACAGCCCAGGGTAACATGGATGTCCAGCTGATGGGAAGTGGTCCAGAAATAGACAACTCGTCTGCCTACATTGGGGCCATACTGGTGTGTGCGGCTTGCGAGGTCTCTAGACTCGTCGCCTATTTTCTCATCGGGAATCAGAAATATACCCAGTAAGTGAGAGATATCGGAATAGCCTGCCGCTCACTGATCTCAGGATCTACTATTCTTGTAGAAAACTATGCAATATAGAGCTATCGAGGAAAACACTCAGTGAATAATTATACCTGTTATATATTCGGTATCCTCTTTTTTTCATTTCATTTATCGATTTCAGCAATATTTCTTAAATAAAATTTTATCTTATTAATAAAAAAACATAACAATACGTTCTATTCTCTGCAGATACAAACAAGTAAGGACTTATTAAACATAATTATTCTTAAAGCTCATATCCCAAACAGCGATGCAGAAATCTTTTGGACAAATCAAAGCTGCAGCCGCTAAGGGTAATTCTACGTGCATCCTAACAATTTCTGTATGAGTCTGTAATACTAAATCAAGATGAATTATTCAGTTCGTATTGTTCTTTGCTCTGCAGGCTGGAACACATGGTTGCGTCAATAGTGCTGGAATGCTCTAGGGGCGTGTTCCTTCCCTTGGTGTTCCTGTTCCTCCGTGACGTCAGAGAACGGATCAAGACGTGGAGACCTTGCAGGACCGGAGATGCGCCCGTCGGTATTGATCTGACGGTGGCTTACAGCAAGGAGGTGTGACTACCACACTGTGGACTTACAGCAAGGAGGTGTGACTACCACACTGTGGACTTACAGCAAGGAGGTCTGACTACCACACTGTGGACTTACAGCAAGGAGGTGTGACTACCACACTGTGGACTTACAGCAAGGAGGTCTGACTACCACACTGTGGACCATCTTTCTTGGACTAGCAATTTATTAGCTACTTTTGTAAGAAAAATCCTAATCTATAAATCTTTTAATATATGCGCAATTCTGTATTCGTGAAAGGCAGTGTAACGCTAGGAAACATTTTGTGGGAGTTCAAATATTTGAAAAGATGTTTAAAAGAATCTGTAAAAAGATTTGAAAAATAGAGAATCAATTATATTCTTAATTTTAACGTCATCTTGTATTTGAAATGATATGAAGATTGGAGTTTACAATGTTGTTGCACAAGACAAACACTTACAAATTTATATTGTTGGGCTTGCAAAAAAAAAAAAAAAACCGCAGTGGTACAATACAGTAAGCAAACATCAGTTTGAAATACTTACAACGTTTTTATTTATCAATCTAAATGTTGCACACGTACAGATATTAGAGCTCTAACGTGCTGCGACTTGGATGATCAGCCATGCCATAATGGAACACATCTTTATTATATAATCGAAAACAAGTATTCTTAACTAAAAGTTCTATTTTGCAAGATTGGACTTACATTTATTTTTAATCTATATTTCGGCGACACCAATGATATTTGCGTAATACAATATTTAAAAAAAATCAATTCTGTTCAGAAAGCATTTGATCAAACTTAGAGACATTCACAACCACACGCGATATTCTTTTGAGACAAGCAGTGTTATTTTTTTCTTACTTATGAACATTTCTGTTATCTTAAATATTTTTGTAGTCAGATTAAAATAAGACAAAGAACCATTTTACTGCCATTTGCAGAATTAAAACAAACCAAGACACAGAAGATTGTTGATGTTTGAAATTGTCCTCGTGAAATGCAAAAAAAAAAAAAAAATGGCTCTTCGCTGAAAACACCAACTAGTGGTCAGCGCCACTGAGTGCAGGTTCTAACGATAAGACTGACCATTATGACGTGTGTCAGTCCTCGCTGAAAACACCAACTAGTGGTCAGCGCCACTGAGAGCAGGTTTACTGATAAGACTGACCATTATGACGTGTGTCAGTCCTCGCTGAAAACACCAACTAGTGGTCAGCGCCACTGAGTGCAGGTTCTAACGATAAGACTGACCATTATGACGTGTGTCAGTCCTCGCTGATAACACCAACTAGTGGTCAGCGCCACTGAGTGCAGGTTCTAACGATAAGACTGACCATTATGACGTGTGTCAGTCCTCGCTGAAAACATCAAATAGTGGTCGGCGCCACTGAGTGCAGGTTCTAACGATAAGACTGACCATTATGACGTGTGTCAGTCCTCGCTGAAAACATCAACTAGTGGTCAGCGCCACTGAGTACAGGTTCTAACGATAAGACTGACCATTATGACGTGTGTCAGTCCTCACTGAAAACACCAACTAGTGGTCAGCGCCACTGAGTGCAGGTTCTAACGATAAGACTGACCATTATGACGTGCGTCAGTGTCACATTTATGTCTAACTAACACTCGTCAAAGATAGTATCAAAAATTATTAGTGTCGACACATAACAAGTATTAATATTTTGTGCAATAGTCTTTTAATATTGCCAAATGAGCACTATTTGTATTTTTTTTTTTTTGGCATCATTATTAAACGATTATTTGACGATTATTATTCTTGGAAAATCAAATGTGTCGTATTTACTGTTTAAAAAATTAAATCTTTATTTAAATTTCCCTGCAATCTTGTAAATCAAAAGGTTCACGTCTTAAAATTACCTTCTTTACTAATTCTGTGATGCCCATGGGTATGTTTGTGTATACAAATCACCTTCCACGAAAAAAAATTGTATTATTAATCTTTAAAATAAAATAAAAATGCACAAATTATTACATTGATCGAAATTGGTTTTTTTTTTTGCCTTTTTTAAATTCAACAGATGTAATTGTTGTAAATGTTGATATTCATTAAGGCTCTTGGGTTTTCTTCTGCGCCGAGTATGTAAAGATTCTGTTTAGTTCATGTTTAGCTTTCTACAGAATTAACTTATTTTATTTATCAACTTATGTGGCGTGGCGTTGAATGCTGCAACTAATCTAACACTATGGCCGAGCAGTTCCGCACTCGCATTCCATGTTAGTGTTCAAGAAAATATATCAAATCTGATTCTATTTAAATTGAAAAACATTATATCACATATTTTAGGACTTTTTCGTGGGAATCAACGTCTATGTTCAACTTTTTTTTCAGGTTAATTCTATTTTACAGGATCCAG
Source organism: Elysia crispata (assembly GCA_033675545.1). Lineage (NCBI taxonomy): Eukaryota > Metazoa > Mollusca > Gastropoda > Plakobranchidae > Elysia > Elysia crispata. Next base: position 127,733 of record JAWDGP010004582.1, on the reverse strand, counting down.
AATCTAGACAAAGATATAATTTTAAGTACTAGGTACAACTGCTCTCTCTCTCTCTCTCTCTCTCTCTCTCTCTCTCTCTCTCTCTCTCTCTCTCTCTCTCTCTCTCTCTCTCTCTCTCTCTGTCTCTCTGTCTCTCTCTCTCTGTCTCTCTCTGTCTCTGTCTGTCTGTCTGTCTCTCTCTCTCTCTCTCTCTCTCTCTCTCTCTCTCTCTCTCTCTCTCTCTCTCTCTCTCCCATCATGGTGAAGCTTCTAGTTATCGGCAGGTGTGTACAGTGAGACAGACCTCCATTATTGGACAAAGTGAAAAAGTTGAATCGGTCAATAATAAAGTAAATTCAATGTCTAAAACAAATTGCTCTCTTGAAGCAACATCTTCATGAAAACACAATTTCCAGTTAATCACTCAAGTAAAAGTGGTTTTTACAGCAAGATTGCCTCCATCAAGATGATAATAATATGCGCATAATGTCTTTAAGTAATTTTAGATGTTAAGAAATAAAAAGGTGATTTTTAAAAATGAGCGGTACTTCTATTTTCAATTATAATAGATGTCATTGTGTTTAGAGTTTTGTTTTGTTTTGTTTTGTTTTCATGTTTTTTTTATTTGTTTTGTTTTCTTGTTGTTTTGAAAAGATGGTTGATCTGATAAAAATCAGAAAAATTCTTGTGTTGATAAAAATTAAAGAAATTTTACGTTTTCTTTGACTAAAATTCTAAATGTTCTGATGAAACGTATTTTGCTCGAAAGTTCCATTTTAATTTACTATTTATCATATATTTTTTTTACGAATACCACAAATATCTTCAAGAAAATTATTATTTTAACTATTGACACATATACGTATTTCACATAAAAAGATTTTGACAGATGCTTTATCACGGCAAAGAACACACAGACAGAAGATTCATAATCGAAAATAGACCAAACACATAATATGTAAGGCTACATATACATATATATATATATATATATAGTTTGAAGATAAGTTGGAATAATTGATAAGAGTGCTTAACTGTGGGAGCATTTCATAGATATAGAAGATCTTACCTTAAATACCAGTGTCGTATGAAGAGAATTTAAGGTAATATCTTCTATATCTATCTATCTATCTATCTATCTATCTATATATATATATATATATATATATATATATATATATATTTTAATTTCTGCCCAATACATTTTTAGGACACCATCCAAATTGGCAACTGACTCCACAAAGTCTTTTCATCGTATTTTTTGTAAAAGCTGCTTCTCTTGTTACTTCTTACAGCTAGTGTCACTGCTACTACTACTGCTACTACTACTACTACTACTACTACTACTACTACTACTACTACTACTACTACTACTACTACTACTACTACTACTACTACTACTACTACTACTACTACTACTACTACTACTACTACTACTACTACTACTACTACTACTACTACTACTACTACTACTACTACTGCTACTACTACTACTACTACTACTACTACTACTACTACTACTACTACTACTACTACTACTACTACTACTACTACTACTACTACTACTACTACTACTACTACTACTACTACTACTACCACTACTACCACTACTACTACTACTACTACTACTACTACTACTACTACTACTACTACTACTACTACTACTACTACTACTACTACTACTGCTGCTGCTGCTTCTGCTACTACTACTACTACTACTTCTGCTGCTACTACTACTACTACTACTACTACTACTACTACTACTACTACTACTACTACTACTACTACTACTACTACTACTACTACTACTACTACTACTACTACTAGTACTACTACTACTACTACTACTACTACTACACAGCAGCAGCAGCTTTTGCGATAGCACTTCTCTCCATATATTTTACAATATTTATTAAGACCCTACTTGCTTCTTACAGAAGCTTTATATCACACCGATGCACAGCCGTGCAGAAAATTTAGATAGTAGTGTCTTGCGTTCTAAATAGAGAGGATAAACTGTATCGCAATTTGTTAAAAAATTTTCAAAATGTTCTTTATTATTCTGGTGCTGATAGAATATTAAAAGACTCAAGCAAATTCCTTCCTTGCATCCAGTACGGGTAATGAAGTTTTATTATCAGCGTAAAATATGTTTTATGCTTTTTTTATGCTTATTTTTTTTACAGCTGTATCTAAATATACGCTAGTTTACCATCTATGGATTTTAACAAAGATGGAATAACAATGTGAATTCTGATGCTCAAGGTTTAATCCAAGTTCACAAGCCCAGAGTTGTAGTTGGAAAAATGATGATTGCGTGAGTCTTGAAATACTTTTACATCAATGCTTGTTTATTTTTTTCACCCTTCACGCACCCGAATTGCGTCCAGTGATTATTTAACAACAATTTTACCTTTTTCTTTTTTTACCGATTATTTTTTTCCGCGGTTTCAAAAATGGTATAATCTTGTAAACTTCTTTCAAAGATGTTTTAAAAAAAATGTATGCACTGAACAAAACTGTGCAGCGTTGTTTATACGTGAGAGTGGTAGCAAGTCGTTTTGAATGTATAAGAAATACACTATTAAAGCTCTTGACTGTGCAATTAACCCATCTCATCTTATAGTTTGTGAATGTCCTTGACTGTATAATCTATTTATAGCTTGTCAGGAGCCACTAAAACTCGTGCAAAATTTCACTTAAGTAATACGGTGTGGAAAGGAAAGGATTTCAGTTTTTCCCCTTTGTGGCATG
>JAWDGP010004582.1:12500-105000 GCA_033675545.1 Elysia crispata | reverse complement strand
GAGAACGAAAGAGCGAAAGGTTTTAGAAATGGAGATATAACGGTGAATAAAAAGAGAAGTGGTTTCATAAATATTTCTCTTCAAAGTATGTTTGTGTAATTGATAGCTTGAATTAACTGTAGCATTCAAATGCATTTGTGTGGGCAAGGTTTTTAATGAGTTAGCTTGGGTTTTGTTGTTCTTTGTTGTTGTTTTTTTTCATTTTTGATGTGATTTAAGAAATCACAGCGGCCATGCATGGGTGTCTAGAGTTTGATTAAAAGTGCTGGTTTTTCACATTTATGTGTAAGAAGTGTATAAAGTGACAAGGATATTTATAGACTGCACTACAAGGTGCGATAACTCTATTCAATTGTCATGCATGGCAGGACGTTGTGAGTTGCTGTCCTTTTTCTTACATTAAAAGCCAAAAGGGGCAGATAGATAAAGAAAGGACAACTTAGAGAATCATGTTTAAACATGTAATGTTAACATGTTCTTGACAGAATATCTTTGTCCAATAGTGCATCTCGTGTAAACATGTTCTTGATAGTAATAGATTTACACAAAAGTGCATCTCGTGTAAACATGTTCTTGATAGTAATATCTTTGCACAATAGTGCATCTCGTGTAAACATGTTATTGATAGTAATATCTTTACACAAAAGTGCATCTCGTGTAATCATGTTCTTGATAGTAATATCTTTGCACAATAGTGCATCTCGTGTAAACATGTTATTGATAGTAATAGATTTACACAAAAGTGCATCTCGTGTAAACATGTTCTTGATAGGAATATCTTTACACAATAGTACATCTCGTGTAAACATGTTATTGATAGTAATATCTTTACACAAAAGTGCATCTCGTGTAAACATGTTCTTGACAGTAATATCTTTACACAAAAGAGTATCTCGTGTAAACATGTTCTTGATAGTAATATCTTTACACAATAGTACATCTCGTGTAAACATGTTATTGATAGTAATATCTTTACACAAAAGTGCATCTCGTGTAAACATGTTCTTGACAGTAATATCTTTACACAAAAGAGCATCTCGTGTAAACATGTTCTTGATAGTAATATCTTTACACAAAAGTGCATCTCGTGTAAACATGTTCTTGATAGTAATAGATTTACACAAAAGTGCATCTCGTGTAAACATGTTCTTGATAGTAATATCTTTACACAATAGTGCATCTCGTGTAAACATGTTGTTGATAGTAATATCTTTACACAATAGTGCATCTCGTGTAAACATGTTCTTGATAGTAATATCTTTACACAATAGTGCATCTCGTGTAAACATGTTGTTGATGGTAATATCTTTACACAATAGTGCATCTCGAGTAAACATGTTCTCGATAGTAATATCTTTACACAATTTTGCATCTTGTATAAACAAGTTATTGATGCTGATACCCATGCACATTAGTTTATCTCGTGTAAAGTTCTTGATAGAGATTCCCCTACACTAGAAAGGATTCTCTCGAAATTTTTTCTCAATAATAATATTCAGAAACACCAGAGCATAGTGTACTGGTTTTTACTACTTTATTGTCTTCCTATGGCCTCGGGGACAAAAAAATTTTTCCTATATTTTAACAAAGAAAACGGGGCACAGTCCGTCTCCTCAAAATCATTTTAAAGTCTCTATTTTGGCCACTTTGAGTATTGCTGCATGTAACTTCTCACTGATCATTAAAATTGTTCTGTCACACAATAAAACTTCATGTCATCCCATCTTTTCATCCAGTTTGAACTGATTCAGGAGGATCTCATGGGACGGGAAGTGTATGTAGAATTTGCAGTGAAAGCAGAAGTTGTCGAAGGTAAGTAAAAAAACTCCCTACTAAAACTGATTGCCTTTTTTAACGAGCAACTTACAGAATTAAGACATAAGATAGGATGTCAAGTACCCTACAAAGGCTTGATAAAGAATTATCGTTAATAAAATCAGCGGTGAGAGACTGTGAACCTTAATGAGTCAAGATGTGTACTGATCCAGTAACAAATCGATATTATAATTGCCTGCTACAGAGAGATGAGGGCCAAAGGCGTCTTCATTGATGGACTAAAACTGTTTATTATGCAATATGTATGAACATCAGTTGCGCCAACCAAGTGAAATGGCTCCGACTGTCTCTTGTTTATATCACATGTTTATCTTCAATGTATCTGTGCTATTTCTGTTTCTTTTTTGTAAATCTGTTTTACTGCAGAAAATATTTATAGATCCAAAATATAAGAAAAAATACCTTAGAAAATCAGTGATAGTACTTACAGAGACATTAACCAAGATTTGTTTCGGTTAAGATTTTTTTTTGCGCTCAAGTATTTGGTTGAAATAACTCTAACGATTTTTTTTTTTGAGGGGGGGGGGGGGAGGGGCGAGAGGGAACAATAGCTTTTTAACATAAACTATCCACATAAAAAAAAAAAGATTTCAAGCCAATTTTTGGAGTAATATTTTGCTCCCATTTTATGAACGCTGGAACTTATTATGGTACATGCAAACCGAAAAAAAAAACCACTCACACATACACACGACAAACAGAAATAATTAAAAAAACAACAACTAATCAATCGATTTTTTCACACGATACTACGAACATAAGATTTTAGGCTTCCTTCACCCATATTGTGCTCCCTCCAAAAAAAAAAAACCTCTTATCTTCCCAACATACCCCCACCCCCCTTTTTTTTTTTTCCCTCCCCCAGGCCAGTACCGCTACGCCGTGAAGTCACGCCAGTCTAAAGATGCCGAGCTGGAGCACCAGACCTACATCAGCCCGGAGGCTGGGCCTCGTAACGCGCAGACGATCACCATACCACGTGACAACTGTGACATCATCTTCCGGTTGTTTCAGGGGAACGTGTTGTCCGTCAACCTGGCTTGCTGTGGTATTCGGGTAGGGCTGAGGCCTTTCCACCCTGTCTACCAGGAGTCGATTCCAGGTACGGCCTGGTTAAAGTCTCACCGCAGACATTACAATCTTCTTTGTCTAGAGCACAAGGATTCTAAGGATTAATTTTGTCTGTTGATGAAAGCTCTCCTCTAAAACGCCACCTGGAGGTCTTTGTAATTTAAAAAGCAGCCTGTACTTGCATTTTAAAAGCTGTTGACTTCTAATGTATTATAGACAAATAATGACTTTAATGGAATAAGACACTGGCTTGTTGCTGATAGTAAAACTAAAAACATGGAGAAACATATTTTACATAGTTTTAGAAACTTTTTATATTTGGAGAGAAAGCAAGACATGCCCCTCTCTTCTATAACAAAAGCAAAGAATCGTAGCCAAGTGGTATTAGTTACCCATAACCAAAAAACCTCAGACTGACATATGGTTATTAAGATTCGGTTACAGGATTAATCCTTGTCGATTACAGCCGCCGACCGCCCGGTCTAGTACGTTAAATCTATCTTGTTGATTCACAGACAATATTGCTAACGGCGCTATCATAAATATGGGAATCGATTCGGATAGTTCATATAAATTCTTCATTCACTGATGGGTTATTTTGACTTAGACTGGACTCAGTTTTCCTGTACATGTAAATACAGATCTAAAAAAAGTCAAAACAGGTTGATCCTAAAAATTATCGCAACTCGTTTGATTGGTTTGTCAGCATTATTTTTTCTTGTACATTTTCAAACACTTTCTTTTTAAAGCCAAATAAAGATGAAGGTGGCCGTGGAGCCTTCTTCATGACATTAAACTATACTAACCAGCCATAATTAACTTCTAAACAAGAAATAGACCATTTCAGCCGAATCTTGTTTTTATTGTTTTTATTGTTTTTATTGTTTTTATTTGCACGAATCAAAGATACTTTTCCCATGTTTTGAATTCTGGTTGATGTGACGTATGTGTCTGGTGTCTGACACTGCTCTGCTGTGTGTTCTCCGCCAGGTCTGTGGGTGATGGTGAAGAAGATCTTCCATCCAAGGTTCCCCTTCTGGGAGCCTGGCCAGCAGCCTCTGTGTCTGAACGCTGACCCAACCATCTACAACATCAAAGACGTCGTGGACGAGACGGGTCTCAGCGACACACGCTCCGCCATGAGCTACCAGGCTCTGACCAACCCAGGCCGGCATTTCGACACGACCCCAGACGACCAGCGCCACCTGGCGGAGGTCCTCAAGGACTGCCCAGCCGAGAGGCTTCAGATGTTCTACGACGAGGCGGGCTTCGTGCTCGACTCCCCGCTGTTTATCAACTGCATCTCCGGCCATTCCCAGGGTCAGGACAACATTGTGGGACTCCTGCTCCACACGGCGCGCTACTTCTGCTACGGCTGGAGGTGGGCGTGTCGCTGCGCCAAGCAGATGGTTCTAGACCGGTGCGACAGGGTGCTATCCAACCCAGCTCGCTTCCCCAGGGTAGCTGCCTTCATGCGGCAGACGTGCGAGGCTTTGTAAGGTCAAGGTCTCTTCTGTAAAAGAGGGGAGCGGCGCATAGGAGTTTTGATAGAACAGAAAAATTATGGAAGGGTTTCAAAGATGGACAGATAAAACCGAGGCAGAGGAGTCGAACAGAATGGCTGAATCATGCAAGACAAAAGAGGACCTCAGCTGTGAAAAGCTTTTGGATAGTTTTGTATCGAGCGACCGAAGTTTGCTATCTTTCTAAAGACTTGGCCGATAATGTTTTTTAATCAAATCAATGAGCTTTTTTTAAAAATAAGTATTAAAAAATAACAAATCATTATAAAAAGGCGATTATTTAGAGTCAACAGATGCCATGTGAAAAATATATCTGAGGAAAAAAAAGTATTCAAAATTGAAAAAGAAATGAACCACGTGAGACTAAATATTGAGTTTATTTATTTTTTGCTGTACTAACCTTCAAGGCGAAGATTAAAAATATCAGTTCTCTTTATCTCTTGCAGTATGTTGGCTTCTTTTCTCTTTATCTCTCTTCCTACTGTGCTAACTTCCTATCACTGTGACTTAATTGTCAAGACCTTGCTCAATATAAAAACAATAAAGCTTTTAAAGAAACTGTCATCTTCCAGTATCCATTTGCATATCTTATCCGATCAGGTATCTAATCCTGAAGTAGATTTATGATGATTTATGATAAAAACTCATAACTTCTTTCATTTTTTTTTGGATACTGATTTATCATAATTAGGATTTTTTCATAAATCTAGAAAAGTTACGGATATACTTTACACGGTGGTAACAGGCTGAAAATACGGAGCTGACAAAAATTTAAACACACATGGGAAGCGTCTCGTTTTTGAGATCGAAAGCAAGATTCAGAGTACCATAAATAAAGCCACTGTGCTTTATTTTATAGCCTATTCATTTCTATCGCCATGAAAAATATCATTACTGTCATCATTATCATCATCATCATCATCGATATCATAACCATCGCCATCATTATCACCATCATGATGATGATGATCATCATCATTATCGATATCATAACCATCGCCATCATTATCACCATCATCATCATCATCATCATCATCATCATCATCGATATCATAACCATTGCAATCATTATCATCATCATCATCATCATCATTAAAATCATCATCATCATCACGATCATCATCATCATCATCACCATCATCATCATGATTATCATTATAATCATTACATCAGCATCATCATCATCATCATCATCATCATCTTTAATATAATCATCACCATCATCATCGTCATCCTTGATATAGACATAACCATCAGCATCATCATGACGATCATCATCATCATTATCATCATCATCATCCCCAAAGCCCTATAGTGAAGTTAGAAACAAACCTTACCATACAGACATCGACCGCTCAAGAAGGGGTTATACTGTCTATATTTTCGGCTTTATCATCATCATCATCATCATCATCATCCTCATCATCAGCAGCAGCAGCAGCAGCATAATCATCATCATCATCATCATTAGCATCATCATCATCATCATCATCAACATCATCATCATCAATATAACATATCATAATCAAGATACTCGCCATCATCTTCTTTCTAAAATTTCATAACAAAGTTCCAGTCATCATCGCAAATAACTTGTACTAATTTAACGATTCAACCATATTCGTCGCCTTTAATTATCCATGTATCAAATTTAAACTTTTCAGAGGTTCCGATGTCAGTCTTCCATAAGAGCATTGTTACCATCAGGTTACTAGCTGCACTGGATATGATTTCCTTGATAACCAACCTCATCATTATCAGTACCACCTTCTGTACCACCAGCAGCAGTTGTATCGTCATCATCATTTTAATATACATTAGCCGCAGCATGAAGATGATTATTGCTTATTATTATCATCATTATCATCATCTTGACCGTTATATATATATATATATATATATATATATATATATATATATATATATATATATATATATATATATATATATGTATGTTTATCAATGACGTAATACCTATATTATAGTCACCGTGATCAGAAGGTGAGGCAGTTAATTCTGACATTATCGCTTTTCATAATTAGAACTCATAAATTTATCGCCATATCTCACAGCTGACCAAATTAACTACAAAACTTCTATAGATGACATTTGATTTCCTCGCGCCATCCTCCAAACCATCGATATAAGTTCCAGCTAGCGGAAACAAACAGTAAAAAAAAATCACGAAGCTCACAGCCATGCATCTTTTTTATTCCCTTTTTTATACCTTTCATTCCCACAATGCTTGAGCGATCATCTTTTAATCGCGCATTTTTAAATCAAATATTTTCTTGTTAAAACACAAATCCTTTATTCCGCCTTGCGCAGTTCACTGCTGTCACAAGATATTCGCGGGAGATAAGAAAATGAAACCTCCTACGCAATCATATTCTGAAAGTTTCCAGAAAACAGCGTCTCTCCGTCTTATCCAATCAATCGTCCAGAATTGGTCAGTTGGACGGAGCTTTCTGGTAGCCCCGCCCTCTTAGCCTCGATCTGATATATTGCAAGTTCTTAGCGCCAACCCCCGAGTTAGAAGTCACTAAACTATCTGAGTGCCCAGCTGTGGCGCCTTCTGTATGTCCAGACGTATCAGGCCTTTTCGAGGATTCTTGAACCCTGCGTCTCAGTTCATCCAGCCAGTCTCCAGTCTCTGGGTTCTCCCGATAATAGAAGCACTGAAATCTGCATCGAAGTCTTGTCCTAGGTGCAGCATCTAAGTTCTCTCTGATGGGTAACCTCCCTTTGTTTGACACTGAGGATGACGGTGATGGCGGCGATAAAGGTGGCGACGAGACCAGAAATGACGAGGTGTGAGATGATGTAGAGGGTGATAGTGGCGGTGCGGGGACCTGGGGCTGCCTCTCTGCTAGAGAAAGCTCGTACAAGAAGTCTGTCACAGGTGGCTGCAGTGGTATCAGGATGTGAGGTCTCTTGAGCACAGTACTCAGCAGATCTTCATCAGAAGTGTTCGTCCAATGTGACGGTAGGTCTTCTCTTGCACTATTTGGATCGCTATTTCCTTGGACCACCCTAGAGCTGTTGTTAGTCCTTCCAGCTGCCTTCACACTCCCGCTGGCCACCATGTCAAGACGCATGCCAGAGCTTTGTTCTATGGAACTCTCCTTGCCTTCTGGGACTCCAGCACTTCTGTTGGTTCCGGTCGGACCCCCCGTCAGGCGAGGGTCACGTGAGGCGGCGACACGTGATCCGCGCTGCAGGATGTAGTCGAGAATTGAATCCTCCGCTTGGCCAGGTCTTTTGGATATTTTAGACTTCACAGCTTTCGGAGTGGAGCCCGGAGTTATGTCCCTTGGGTTTCCACTTTGGGTATTTTCAGTCGGCATTCCGTGTTGGGTTCGAGCTTTGCCGTGAAAATTATCTGGAGAAATATCAGCACTGTCTGGTTTTCCTCTGTTTTCTCCTACTTTGACGTCCGCTCCTTGTGTTGCGCTTTGCAATCTTCGATATTTTCTATCGATAGAAACAGAAGAATTATCGTTATTACTATTTTCGGTGAGCCTAGAGTTGTTCTGTTTCGCAGGACTCGTGTGTAGCCGAGGAAAATCACTTGTTACTCTAGTGAATTCGAGTTCACGAGGCAGAGAACTGATCGTCTCAAAAGGGATTTCTCCGTGCCTGGGGACAATCTCATTTCCTTTCAGATATCTGTCTTGCTCTGGCAACTTGTCAATCAAATCATAGAGCGTCGGGTCGTAGAGGCCAGGTGGGTTATCGTGAAAAAGTCTCGACTCGTTTTGGACCTGTACTTTACGGAAAAGCTCATTGTCAGGGGATATCCCTTCACCTTGCGAGGAAACCATCTCTTGACGTATCCGTTTATCCAATATCTTGACTTTGTGTCCGGAATTTACTGCAGGAATGTCTTTCACCGATCCACTTACATCTGTGAGAATAGAATCCGTTGATAAACTACTGTTGATTATACTTGCCTTGATATATGAACTATTTCTTTCTTCGTAACTTCTATTGTCGATTGAGCTTATGCTATTTTGTTCTATATTCAAACGCGTTGTCTTTTTGTTTTCCTGCTTTCTATCATCACTCGAAAAAACAGACGAGGAATTTGTCTCACTGGCTTCTGGGATAATCGAATAGTCCTTTTGATTTTGATGATAAGAACCATATGTTTCATCTGAAGCAACTCCTGGAGTTGTTTGGATATGGAAGTCTGCTGTGAAGTTCGACTCTATAAATACTTGGCTAGCAAGATGAGGCAGCAGTCTAGAATCATTCTGTATATGATGAGGCAGCAGTCTAGAATCATTCTGTATATGATGAGGCAGCAGTCTAGAATCGTTCTGTATATGATGAGGCAGCAGTCTAGTATCATTCTGTATATGATGAGACAGCAGTCTAGAATCATTCTGTACATGATGAGGCAGCAGTCTAGAATCATTCTGTATATGATGGGGCAGCAGTCTAGAATCATTCTGTATATGATGAGGCAGCAGTCTAGAATCATTCTGGATATGATGAGGCAGCAGTCTAGAATCATTCTGTATATGATGAAGCAGCAGTCTAGAATCGTTCTGGATATGATGAGGCAGCAGTCTAGAATCATTCTGTATATGATGAGGCAGCAGTCTAGAATCATTCTGTATATGATGAGATTCGGGCAGAGGATAGTCACCATCTCCTTCATATTGCAATAGTTTGTCAATGGTAGCTGCCTGAGAATGCATGATGTTGTGTCCAACATTTACGTTTCTTAATCTTAAGGTATCAAGCAGCTGAAAAGGTGAAAGAAATGACCATGTAGCTATGCTGTTTGACTCAGCTTCTGTGAGCATGGATTTGGGGTTTAAGTCAGTTTCAGAAGAAAGGATTAGAGACGGGGGCGAAGTCTCAAACTGTGAACGAAGGATATCTAAGATGGACGCTCCGTTCTTGAGATCACTCGATACATCCAACACGTCAAGTATACTGACTTGTCTTTGAGTAGACACAGAACTGCGATCTGGCCGCTGAGTAATATGAGTTTCCTCAGAGGTCAGTTCGGTTTGAGGGTATGCAGGTCCTGCCCTCATCAACTGATCAGCGTCTGGTGGTGCTACTGTTACCGTGGGAGGAGCTGCAGTGTTGATTGAGGTTTTTAAGGTGTCTGTAGTGGTAGAAGTGATGATATTGGTAGCCTCCCTTGACAATTCCGTATCGGTGGGTGTAGTTGTACTCAGATGAGGATGACTGTCTACTAGAGGTGTTGTGTTTGTGTGGACAGTTTTACCAGTTCGGGCTTTTCCGCCGTCGTATGGAGGAAGCCCTTTCTCCATGGAATGCATTGCTTGATTAGTAAGCTCACCATTGCTTGTGCTAGACTCTGAAAAAAAAAATTCGAGAATAGAATGCTGAATAAATCTTTGAAAATTGAGAAGCTAATTAAATAGAAGATAAAGTCTTATCTACGCAAGTAAAACAAGCATTTTCCTTAACAGATCCAATTGCTATTCCAAAAGTAAACGAATGCAAAAGAACTTTATGTAAAGATGTTTTAAAACATTAAATTTTCAAAATAGGTTCAACCTCTGAACTTTGTTTATCTCGACAGCAATAACAACAAAAAAAATTCTATTCGGCGCTCCTATTCAAGATAGTTCCTACTTAAGAGGACTGTAGTTTGTTTTTAATCACTTAAGATAGAGACTTATACACTTGAAAACGATGATTTAATTTAAAACTAATACAAAAAATTTTTCAATTAATTAAAATTCAAGAAGAAATTTGTCAGTAATAGTGTTGTAAAAATGAGAATTTTTGACGTTAAAATTCAAATGCGTGACAATTGAAGCATAACCATTTCAATCTTAGAAAACAGAAAAATTTACACTTTCTAAACTTATATTTATCAAAAGTGAAAAGCCGCATGACTTTAAGAGTTTGAAGATGTAAGTAATAATTTTTCAAATACCAGAACAACTTAGCGTTTTTAAAAAAATTGTTCAATATCATTAAAGTAAATTATAGCAAAAAAAAAACCGAAACAATTGAGACAGTTAGATTTGAGAATATTGCCTCTTGAGGATAAACTCCACAGCTTACTGTTTTTTGTCGATGTGAGACCATCAGAGTTGACCTCAGTAGTACTGTTGTTGCTGTTGGTTAAAAATGTATTGGTGGTACTCGCTCGAGAAGCCTCTGTAGTTGTCATTAATGATGCTGTTACTGGCAAGAACGGTAGTGGTACAGCTGATGTGGTGAAGATTGCTACTCTGGGGGGCTGTGATCCTGATAAACTGTCTGATTTCGATGGAAATGGTGCCGGTGATGAAAATGTGGATGATGATAATGATGGTGATGATGATGATGATGATGATGATGATGATGATGATGATGTTGATAATGATGATGATGATAACGCTGATGATGAATTTGATAATGACGATGGTGATAATAATGGTGAGGATGATGACGATGATGATAACGATGATGTTGATGATGATAAGGATGATGATGATAATGATGAGGATGATGATGATGATGATGAGGATGATATGGATGTTGATAATAATAAGGATGATGATGATAACATTGATGACGATGATGTTGATGATGAATTTGATAATGACGATGATGATGGTAACGTTGATGATGATGATGTTGATGATGAATTTGATAATGACGATGGTGATGATAATGATGAGGATGATGGTGATAATAATGATGAGGATGATGATGATAATGATGATGATGATACCGCTGATGATGATGATGATGATGATGATGATGATGACAATGATGATGTTGATGATGATGATGATGATGATGATGATGATGACGATGACGATGATAATGATGATGATGATGACGATGATGATAATGATGATGATGTTGATAATGATGATGCTGATGATGGTGGTGGTGGCACTTTTGAGGGTGATGCTGGTGATAATGATAGCTCAGGTGTTCTAGAGAGGGAATATTCCGCGGTAATCTGAAATCCTGTCACAACGGACTCACTTGGGATTGGAGATGCTGTAGGAGGCGTGGTGGGCTCGCTCAAGAGTAAATGCGTCTCTTTCCCTAAGATGTCACGAACCTTTGGCAGTATGCTCGGGTTTTGCTGATCTGTTTCTAGCGGTTCCCTCTCAGGAGTAAAAGACTGGGTAACCTCTGAATAAGCATTGCGGTCAGCATCCGTCATTCTCACAGGTTTGACTTCGGAATTTATCAAAATATTGTCAGCTAAAAAACGCAGGTATTGCAAGCCAGTATTAGTATGTGGTGAAGATGTTACTAACTTGTTATTTGCTGATACATGAACTTTTTCCTTCGTTGTCGTGGTGTTATAAACCTCTGTATGCATTAAAGATGGTGTTTGTAATTCCCAGTCGAGAATTTCACCAAGTATCTCGTTTTGATCAGGCATCGGTGATGTGTTTCTTGGCAAAGGATCAAAGGTGGGAGGCTTTGGTTCTTCATCTTCTTCGTCGTCCTTTGCTTTCTTTTTGTCATCAGTATCTTGGGATGTATTATTCGCTTGTTGCAACGATGGTGAAGAGGAAGCTAAAATGTCTAAAGTGAATAACTGTGGCAGCAAGGGAGTTAATTTTGGCGACATCGTTGTCTGTGATGGTTGGGTTGAATTGTAGGACGAACGTAATAATGACGGTGTTGTTTTCATTGTCGTTGTTGGTGACGATGAAGTTAATGAAAATGATGAATTTCCTGTTGATGGTTCTTTATTGGTTACTGATGACGACAACAAATTTGATAATGAAGGGGTTGATGGTGATGTGGAAGATGTTAACGGCAAAGGTAGTGATGGCAGTAAAGGTAATGATGATGATGATGATGATGATGATGATGATGATGGTGATGATGATGATGATGATGATGATGATGATGATGATGATGATGATGATGATGATGATGATGATGATGATGATGATGATAAAGCCGAAAATAAAGACAGCGTCAAGTTCGTATGAGAACCCCTTCTTGAGCCGTCGATGTCTCTAAGGTAAGGTTTGTCTCTAACATCACTATAGGGCTGTGGGGACGCAGTTGGAGTTCGTATTGGTCCTGCTCCTGATGTTGCTGTTGTTCTTCTTTCTGCTGCAGCTGACCCTGTTGCTTTGACAAGTCCTCTTGACGTTTGCGACTGAGATGAATCTGGTTCTGTACTTTGGCGTAGGTCAGATTGGTGCCTGCGGGCAACAGGTGATAAAAGTTGGGGTGATTCGGCTGTGTTTTTATTTTGTATGGTGTTTGTTGTTGCGGATGTTGTAGTAGATGGTGTTCGGGGTTGTTCGGCATCCGGTACAACCTTATTGTATGTGAGCTTGAGATTGGTATGTGGTGGAGACGTAAAGACGGCACCCGGAGAGCTGTCAAATACTGCTGAGGTTGGTTCGGTGGAGGATGTTGTTGCTGCTTCTGGTTTTTCAAATGCATGATGATGTACTGTGGTTGGTGCAGCTGAATCAATAGTATTGCTTTCTGTTCTTTTGGTGTCAGCTGCGATATCAGCTCTTGAAGTTCTTGTTGCTGCTGATTTTGTAGGATCGGTTGTTGTTGTTGTTGATGTTGTTGTTGTTGCTGTTGCTGCTGCTGTTGGTGCCTGTTTTTCGATGATTGAAGATGTAGTTTGCTGTGTTGCTGGTGCTTTTGGCTTTGGGTCGACTGTTGTTGCAATTGGTTCGTCAGTATTTTTTGCCTTTGCTGAAATTGTTTCTGATAAATTATCTGTAAATATTTTTGCAAAATAGCCATCTGCTGTAGTTGTTGTTGATGTTGCTGGTGCTGTTGATGCTGTTGTTTTTGTTGTTGCTGTTGTTGGTGCTGTTGTTGTTGTTGGGTATTCTTCTGCTTTTCCTGAAGGGGTGCATTTGGAGCTGATAATTTCTGCCGCTGTAGCTTCTGCTGTTGTTGTTGTTGCTGATGAGGACTGTATATCTGTTGTTGAGGATGGTGCGGCTGCTGTTGCTGAAGATGCCACTGAATTGCTTTTAGTTGCTGCTGTTGTTGTGGAGTGAGCATCGCCAGGGGATGTACCGGAAGGCTCAGACCAAGCGGATACGGCTTCTATCTATGGAGAGGCCGAAAAGCAAAGGTGGTAGCAAAACTAGACAGGAAAATATTGAAACAGACAAAAGTATAACGCTCTTTGAGACTAGAAGAAGGGGTGGTAGCAAAACTAGACGGTAAAATATTATCTCGCACAAAAAATATAACGCTTTTTTTAGGCAAGAAGCAAAGGTGGTATCAAAACTAAACAGGAAAATATTAAAACGGACACAAAAATAACGCTCTTTGAGCGGAGAAGGTGGTATCAAAACTAGACGGTAAAATATTAAAGCAGACAAATATATAACGCTCTTTGAGACTAGAAGAAGGGGTGGTAGCAAAACTAGGCAGTAAAATATTAAAACGCGCAAAAATATAACGCTCTTTGAGTCAAAAAGCAAAGGTTTTAATAACACTAGACAATAAAATATTAAAGCAGACAGAAATATAACGATATTTGAGGAAAAAAGAAAAATTTAAAACAGACAAAAATGTGACACTCTTTGAGCCACTCCCAACAATGGATCTCCCACTCCCATCAATGGACCTTCCACTCCCATCAACGGACCTCCACTCCCATCAACGGACCTCCACTCCCA
Organism: Elysia crispata; assembly: GCA_033675545.1. NCBI lineage: Eukaryota > Metazoa > Mollusca > Gastropoda > Plakobranchidae > Elysia > Elysia crispata. The sequence continues at coordinate 90,944 of JAWDGP010004582.1, read as the reverse complement.
TCAACGGACCTCCCACTCCCATCAACGGACCTCCCACTCCCATCAATGGACCTCCCACTCCCATCAATGGACCTCCCACTCCCATCAATGGACCTCCCACTCCCATCAACGGACCTCCCACTCCCATCAACGGACCTCCCACTCCCATCAATGGACCTCCCACTCCCATCAATGGACCTCCCACTCCCATCAATGGACCTCCCACTCCCATCAATGGACCTCCCACTCCCATCAATGGACCTCCCACTCCCATCAATGGACCTCCCACTCCCATCAATGGACCTCCCACTCCCATCAATGGACCTCCCACTCCCATCAATGGACCTCCCACTCCCATCAATGGACCTCCCACTCCCATCAATGGACCTCCCACTCCCATCAATGGACCTCCCACTCCCATCAATGGACCTACCCGTCGGACGATCTGTGTATCTGAGATTCCGTTAGAGATCAGGCCCAGCCATGGCGCCGACGAGAGTAGGTGAGAAGGTAGGGGAGGTGGCGCCGGTGTAGGGGGCGACGCACGGGCATTCAGACACGTCTTACAGCAGTAGACCAGCTTGGTCCGCACTGTGTAGTAGGGGCAATCCTCCCTGACGCATGGCGCAGTAGGGTCGTCCCCCTGCGGACACGAATCCCGCAGCCGCGGTGCGGATGCGTGCGGGACACACTGGCCCAGCTGGCACCACTTGCCGTCTCCGCAAGATGTCTTCTCCATGGCGAAGATAGCCTGGTACAGGCCTGGCTCGTTCGGCACGGCGCAGAACAGGCGCCGACACATGCTGGGGTAGCCCTCCCGGATCTGTAAGCTCTGGTGGAGATAGGAACCGGTTAAGAATTTCTACCGCTACCACTTGGTTCACGAACTCAGTATAATCATTATAATCAGAGCGGGGTGCGTGATTGAAATACGGAAGTAGCAGCAGGACAAATATTGGAAGATAAAACTTTAGGTCTATCTTGATCTATCTAGACCTCCCACAACAAGCCAGTTACACTAGAATGACCCGATAATATAATCATGACTTATAACAAAACAATCACATTGTATTCAACTTTCGATTTTAATTCTTTCAAACACTTGCCTAATGGATGTAGATAAAAAAAACAAAGCATTGTACACGTGAAGAAAGCTCACCCTGCCGAAGTATGAACCATTGCCCAGGGCCAGCTGACACTGGAGGTCAGCGGAGAAGACTTGACCAGGGCTGAGACTAGTGGACAACACGGACAGACCGCGCGCTGATTTCTGGGTACACTTCACCCTGTTAACAGATGTTGATAGAGTTTATACCTTGAGGATTCATTCTAGGCCGTTTAGAATAAACCAAGTTCTTGGAATAATTTACAGGCTTAATCTATAGCCTACCGTAAACTTGTAACCACCTAGTTAAATATCTCAAAGCTTTGATTAAGTTAGCACTCGATGAAACCAATCCTGTGTTATTAAAAACTCAGATGATTTGAATCATGTCATTATATGATTATGCTAGGACCCAAATCGGCATTTACACACAAAGTTAGATCTACTAAAATGTATGAATGTACAAATTGAAGGAACAAACGCCATCAGTCTAAATATATTAATTTTATTATTGTATTATCTTCTATTCTTGTGTTGTTTGTTTTTTGTTGCTGTTTACTACATGCTTCTGTCTCATTTGCAAAATAATCACAACAACCAGCATCTATATATATAAATAAATTTTCTCTATTTTATGAGACAAATGATGGAGAGGATTATTGTTTCTGTTTCCGGTTGAAGAGAAGGGGAGCTCACTGTGATGTAAACCGCTTGAAGGCTCGCACTGAGCAGGGAGAGAACTGCCACGGCCGAGAGGCTAACAGTTCATCATCCGGGGTCTTCAACTTCCGGGACATGATGTAGTTGTCCTCGTCGAAACAATCTTTCTCCTCCCCATCGTGGAGAGCGCTCAAGCTGTGACGGTAGGGAAAAATTTGGCAAGTTTTAGAGGGAGACAATGGACGGATTGGGAACGGCTCTTGTGAGCTGTAGTGAGTTAAAATACACACGGGGAGGACAGGGAGATGTCTACGACAAGGACGCGGAACTAGATATGTTATCGAGATATAGCTCAAGCTAAGAATGGCACTATTTTAACGGTAACAGAAACAAAAGCTAGAAAAAGCGCTCCATGAAAAGAAATTCAATAATTCAATGAAAATTGAATGACGATAATGCAATAAAAAATTGGACGACATAAAATTAATTTTCGCACAACTCATTGAAAGATTTGTAAACCAGCGGTGAAAACTAACATTGGTATGTAGATGTCCGTGGACAGTACAACTTTTGGCATTATCACTTTCAGGTAAATAATGGGGAAAATATTAATTCTGAGTGTAGGTAGAAAGCTTACTTTGTTATAAAGATACAAGGCAGGCATTGCGTGAAGTTTACCGCTTTTTCAGCTTTACGAATGCGTCAGGAATATTCAACAAAGTGAACAAATTTTTGTTCTTTTCGAATCAAAACTTAGATATAGACGCTGATAATAACGTAGGTTTTAACATCAGTCAAGTTGTAAAAAATAACTTGTTCAACACATTGAAACCTTTGAAAGATGCGAGACTGGAATAAGAAGGCAACAGACACTGATGATTCCAAGATAAAGACAATTTACTCTAAGTTATAATGAAAATTTTCACGTCGAATTGAAAAAAAAAATGAAGAACATTGACTGAAAGAATCTCACATTGACAGCCGTCGGTACCCACTCACCTATGCCCCAACTCGTGTGCGGCTGTAGCCCCTACACTGCCTGTGCTGTCCTGTTCTATGATGGATACAGACGAGAGCGAGCACATACCCCCAAGCTTCGCGAGGCCTGTAAGACAGGAGATATGGAGGTGACGCGATGACGTCACCTACATTGATTATATCCTTGAAGAATTGGATAGATGATTGGTTGGTCAGTGGTTGCTTTTGACTGATACAGTCCGCCTAAACCGGTGACTTCAGTTCTTAAATTTGTTTAAATGAGCCTCGGTGAAGATTTACAAGTTTCTGCCCAGAAGGCATCTTACCAAGGCAGCCACAGATCTCTAACGTCTACATAGGTTTATGGTAGTGAAGTTTAGAAGTGCAGAGTGCATTAAACTGAAGCTGTTTTGTTTTGTTTTTTGTTTTTGCTTTTGTTTTTTTTTGTTTTTAATTTCAATTCATCTTTTTATCCTACATGAATACATTTTCTGTTCTCTGTTTATCCAAAATATATGACTTTCCCCTGTCACTTGTTGCAAAGAACAAAGATCTTGTCTTGCAAATCATAACTTTAATCGCACACCTCATCAACTCTTACTTGACATTATTTTCGAATTCAATCCTTTGTGATTGTCAGTAGCACAGAGATGATTACTATTAACTATAAAGGTTTATTTTCTGCGTACGATCTTAACATATAACTGTAGTGTAATAATGGTTTGTAGTAAGAAAAAAATAAATTATACATTAGTGAAATTGATGAGACGAAGCAGTTGCAATTATTTTTCTTAATCTCAATGCCTAATGAATAATTTCAGATTTAAAAAGATAAATTCATACCAGCGACGTTCGGATTTCTGTCGGTGAAGATATCGTAACTGAAACAGAGAAAGTTTTCCTATATAAGCCACTGAGTATTGAGTAATTTGAGTAATTTTTCTATATAAGTCATTGAGTATTTGAGCAATTTGAGTAATTTCCCTATACAAGCTACTGAGTATTTGAGCAATTTAAGTAATGTCCCTATATAAGCCACTGAGTATTTGAACAATTTGAGTAATTTCCCAATATAAGCTACTGAGTATTTGAGTAATTTGAGTAATTTCCCTATGTAAGCCACGGATTATTTGAGTAATTCGAGTAAATTTCGCTATATAAGCCACTGAGTATTTTGTAATCGCCTGCCATTTATGCATGAGTGGAGTCGCCAAAGTCTGCTAGCTCTTACCTCTAGAAATCTGGAGGAGATGCATGTTAGTACTCAAAATATTCAACAGAGTCAAAGACAGATTAGCATAGATTACAATAAAGTTAGGGGAATGAGCTTTAAGAATTCTGGAAATTAAAGAAGTCACAGGCAATGCAATCAAAAGTAAAGGAGATTTGTGGAGCGTGTTTTTTCAGCAGCTATTGATAAGTTTAAAAAAATCAAAGAGGAAAACCTAGAACTATACATCAATTGCATGACTTTGTTTTCTTTACCGTGTGAACATGAGCAGATATATCGAAATTTTGCCTTTGTCTATCGAATTAGTTTTAAAATGTTTATAGAATAGTTTTTATCTCTGCCTATCTCTCTCCTCCTCTGTCTCTCTCTGTCTCTCTCTCTCTGTCTCTCTCTCTCTCTCTCTGTCTCTCTCTCTCTCTCTCTGTCTCTCTCTCTCTCTCTCTCTCTCTGTCTGTCTCTGTCTGTCTCTCTCTCTGTCTCTCTCTGTCTCTCTCTGTCTCTCTCTGTCTCTCTCTCTCTCTCTCTGTCTCTCTGTCTCTCTCTCTCTCTCTGTCTCTCTCTCTCTGTCTCTCTCTCTCTCTCTCTGTCTCTCTCTCTCTCTCTGTCTCTCTCTCTCTCTCTCTCTCTCTCTCTCTGTCTCTCTCTGTCTCTCTCTGTCTCTCTCTCTCTCTCTCTCTCTCTCTCTCTCTCTCTCTCTCTCTCTCTCTCTCTCTCTCTCTCTCTCTCTCTCTCTCTCTCTCTCTCTCTGTCTCTCTCTCTCTCTCTCTCTCTCTCTCTCTCTCTCTCTCTCTCTGTCTCTCTCTGTCTCTCTCTCTCTCTCTCTCTCTCTCTCTCTCTCTCTCTCTCTCTCTCTCTCTCTCTCTCTTCCTTTCTCTGTCTCTTTCCCTCTTTCTCTGTCTTTTTCTCGTTCTCACTATATAATAGCATATGTATTATTCATCTAACTCTTAATCTGCCAATATATCTACTAATCTATCTTTTTAACTATCGATCTACAAATCGATCTATCTTTCTGTCTATCTACCAATCTATGTATCTATCTACCAATTTATCGATCTTTTGATCTTTCTATCTACCAATCCATATATTATATATAAAATCTATGTCTTCCTGTTTATCTATCTACTTATCTATCTATGTATCTCTCTTTCTCTCTATCCTTCTCTGTCTATGTCTCTACTCCAAACCTCCAACTCACCCAGTAAACAACATCCAATGGTCACTGGGAGGAAGGTCAAACCTTGTGGCCTTGACCCAGTGTCTGAAGGACTCCAGAGCTTCACTAGCGTCCACGTAGTGCGATCCTGCCCTGAGCGTGTAGTCCTCTGTCCAGTAACTGACCGCTCTCGACTGCTACGACAACGTTTAATAATGGATATTTCTAATTATGTTATCACTTATCATTGACAGGTAAAGTAAAAAAAAACATAAGCGGAAATCCAACTGATTCGATGATTGAAAAATTTTTTTTTTAAACTTCTGTTGTGCATACCCGTCTTTGTTTCTCAGATTGTTCAGTTTTCAACACTGAAGGCGGAATGAGATAAAAGTGATCTTATCTTTTGTGCGCCTGTGTGCACAACACAAAATGATTGATTGAATGCTCGATTGATTAATTTGCGAGCCAGAATTTTTTTAAAAACTTTTTAGGGATGTTGCCACACGAGACTATCAATTGTTTCTCTTACGTTGACAATGAGAAGCCCAGTAATGATGATGCTGAGGTGAAAACTGGGGTCAACCAGGGTCACACTGCTGTACCTCACGTTCATCTGGATTAGGAAAACATGGTGCAGGTAAAGGCGATCGTTGGCATGGCGGGATAGGGGCATGGTGAGAAAAAAAATATGGAAATGTAATGCTAGAAAAACTATTAAAATAAAAACCTTCAGATTTAAAAAGATCAAAATAATAATGGTTAATAACATAATACAAAAAGTATGAAGTCAAAAAGCGTTGACAAAAAATGGTATGGGAATTGCAATTCAAGTTTTGTTCTTTGTTTGTTTCTTTGTTATTAACTATATAGTGTTTACACAGGTCTGTTGAGACAATGTTAATCAAATAATGTCGAAAGATTTATGTGGCAGTTATTTACTCGCCATTCAAAAATTGAAATCAACTTTTTTTTAATGTATCAGCTTAGAGTATGTCGATGTAACCATAGAAATGTCCAAATTTGCATTGGTGTCAGCTTACTTTAATTTTTTCTTTCAAGAGAGAAAGTAAGACTTTTGAAATTATTATTTTTTATTTTATTTTTTTTTAAATTAATTTACTCTTATCCTCAACTGCACATTCTCATGAACTGCTTGCTTGATAGTTGAATCAATGAAGAATTCCTGTAAACGGTTCTAAGAGAGGCCCTGTGCAAGGAACTTGAGAAATCTACCAAAATAATAACTGAAAACCTCAGCTGTTTGACCAACTCAGTTGAATATAAAAAAAATTAAAGATGAAAAATGAACAGTGTATAAAAATACGGTAATGAAAATGTAGCGAGTGAAAAATGAAGAGCACTTGGAAAACGTACCGAATTGGCGATGAAGCTGTAGTAAAGATTCATCTCGATTTCTGTAAGAGTAGAGTTGTAGCTGTAGTACTTGAGCCACCTGGGTGCACAATGTGAAATAAAAACAAAACAAAATATGATTTATCATAACGTTCATGGGCGTAATAAAAATAGACTAAAAGATGTTGGCCATTTGTCTTATTCGTCGTTAGATTTTAAGTAGGTGTATACTCATGATTTGTGGGTGAACTTTTGTTAATAGATATGAACTTAGTATTTTTCTTTACGTGTCTTAATAATATTTTATAAGTTTTATTACTAATCGTCATTGAAGCAGAGCAACATAACAATCTAACAATAGCAAATGTAACAGTATCATGGCGAAAGTGACGCAAGATAAATCTTCCACTGACAACTTGAATGCTGCACCTCTTGCGAGATTTTGAGATTGAAATTTACACAATAATCTTTCAGATATAAATAATAGAGCTTCGCAAATAGTTAAAAAAAAATATTTCATCACATTATCCTAATCTATCCAGACTGCCTTACGTCTGAAAATCCTTGTTGTCAGTCATCATAGACATCGTAACCTATTCAAACTGCCGTATGTCTGATAGTCCTTTCTGTTTACTACTAAAAACCCTAAACTATCCGGATTACCTTAAGTCTGACAGTCCTTTTTGTTGACTATCATAAACCCTAAACTATCCAGACTGCCATATGTCTGATAGTCCTTTTTGTTGACTACCATAAACTCTAAACTATCCGGATTGCCATATGTCTGATAGTCCTTTTTGTTGACTATCATAAACCCTAAACTATCCAGACCACCTTACAGCTGATAGTCTTCCACTATATATATCCTAACATATCCAGACTGCCTTATGTCTGATAGTTCTCCTCCATAAACTCTCTAACCAATCCAGATTGCCCTCTGTCTGATAGTTCTCCACCATAAACTCTCTAACCAATCCAGATTGCCCTCTGTCTGATAGTTTTTCTCCACCATAAACTCTCTAACCTATCCAGACTGCCTTATGTCTGATAGTTCTCCATTATAAAGTTTCTAGCCTATCCAGACTGCCTTATGTCTGATAGTCCTTTACTATAAAATCTCTTACCTATCCAGATTGCCTTACTCCAATAAACATCCACTTTAAACATCCTAACCTATACAGACGGCTTTTTGTCTGATAGTCCTCCACCATATCCATCCCAACCTATCTAAAGTGCCTTACGCCTGATAGTCCTCCACTATAAACACCCTAACCTATCCAGACTACCTTACGCCTGATAGTCCTCCACCATATACATCCCAACCTATCTAAAGTGCCTTACGCCTGATAGTCCTCCACCATATACATCCCAACCTATCTAAAGTGCCTTACGCCTGATAGTCCTCCACCATATACATCCCAACCTATCTAAAGTGCCTTACGCCTGATAGTCCTCCACTATAAACACCCTAACCTATCCAGACTACCTTACGCCTGATAGTCCTCCACTATAAACACCCTAACCTATCCAGACTACCTTACGCCTGATAGTCCTCCACCATATACATCCCAACCTATCTAAAGTGCCTTACGCCTGATAGTCCTCCACCATATACATCCCAACCTATCTAAAGTGCCTTACGCCTGATAGTCCTCCACAATATTCAGACCTTTCCAGACTGTCTTACGACTGATAATCCTCCACTATAAACACCCTAACCTATCCAAAGTGCTTTACGCCTGATAGTCCCACCACAAGAAACATCCTAACCTATCAGTAGTGCTTTACGCCTGGCAGTCCTCCACTATAAACACCCTAACCTATCCAGACAGGTTTATGTCTGATAGTCCTCCAGTACAAACACCCTAACCTATCCAGACAGCTTTATGTCTGATTGTCCTCCACTATAAACACCCTAACCTATCTAGACTGCCTTACGTCTGATAGTCCTCCACTATAAACACCCTAACCTATCCAGACTACCTTAGGTCTGATAGTCCTCCACTATAAACACCCTAACCTATCTAGACTGCCTTAGGTCTGATAGTCCTCCACTATAAACACCCTAACCTATCTAGACTGCCTTACGTCTGATAGTCCTCCACTATAAACACCCTAACCTATCTAGACTGCCTTAGGTCTGATAGTCCTCCACTATAAACACCCTAACCTATCTAGACTGCCTTACGTCTGATTGTCCTCCACTATAAACACCCTAACCTATCCAGACGGCTTTATGTCTGATAGTCCTATACTATAAACACTCTAACCTATCCAGACTGCCTTAGGTCTGATAGTCCTCCACTATAAACACCCTAACCTATCCAGACTGCCTTACGTCTGATTGTCCTCCACTATAAACACCCTAACCTATCCAGACTGCCTTACGTCTGATTGTCCTCCACTATAAACACCCTAACCTATCCAGACTGCCTTAGGTCTGATAGTCTTCCACCATATACATTCTAACCTATCCAGACTGCCTTACGTCTGATTGTCCTCCACCATATACATTCTAACCTCTCCAGACTGCCTTACGTCTGATAGTCCTCCACCATATACATTCTAACCTATCCAGACTGCCTTACGTCTGATAGTCCTCCACCAAATACATTCTAACCTATCCAGACTGCCTTACGTCTGATAGTCCTCCACCATATACATTCTAACCTATCCAGACTGCCTTACGTCTGATAGTCCTCCACCATATACACCCTAACCTATCCAGACTGCCTTATGTCTGATAGTCCTCCACCATATACATCCTAACCTATCCAGACTGCCTTATGTCTGATTGTCCTCCACTATAAACACCCTAACCTATCCAGACTGCCTTACGTCTGATAGTCCTCCACCATATAAATCCTAACCTATCCAGACTGCCTTATGTCTGATTGTCCTCCACTATAAACACCCTAACCTATCCAGACTGCCTTACGTCTGATTGTCCTCCACTATAAACACCCTAACCTATCCAGACTACCTTACGTCTGATAGTCCTCCACCATATACATCCTAACCTATCCAGACTACCTTATGTCTGATAGTCCTCCACCATATACATCCTAACCTATCCAGACTGCCTTATGTCTGATAGTCCTCCACCATATACATTCTAACCTATCCAGACTGCCTTATGTCTGATAGTCCTCCACCATATACATCCTAACCTATCCAGACTATCTTACGTCTGATAGTCCTCCACCATATACATCCTAACCTATCCAGACTGCCTTACGTCTGATAGTCCTCCACGATATACATCCTAACCTATCCAGACTGCCTTACGTCTGGTAGTCCTCCACCATATACACCCTAACCTATCCAGACTACCTTACGTCTGGTAGTCCTCCACTATAAACACCCTAATCTATCCAGACTGCCTTACGTCTGATAGTCCTCCACTATAAACACCCTAACCTATCCAGACTGCCTTACGTCTGATAGTCCTCCACCATATACATTCTAACCTATCCAGACTGCCTTAGGTCTGATAGTCCTCCACCATATACATCCTAACCTATCCAGACTACCTTACGTCTGATAGTCCTCCACCATATACATCCTAACCTATCCAGACTGCCTTACGTCTGATTGTCCTCCACTATAAACACCCTAACCTATCCAAAGTGCCTTACGTCTGATTGTCCTCCACTATATACATCCTAACCTATCCAGACTACCTTACGTCTGATAGTCCTCCACCATATACATCCTAACCTATCCAGACTGCCTTACGTCTGATAGTCCTCCACTATATACATCCTAACCTATCCAGACTACCTTACGTCTGATAGTCCTCCACCATATACATCCTTACCTATCCAAAGTGCCTTACGTCTGATTGTCCTCCACTATAAACACCCTAACCTATCCAGACTACCTTACGTCTGATAGTCCTCCACCATATACATCCTAACCTATCCAGACTGCCTTACGTCTGATAGTCCTCCACGATATACATCCTAACCTATCCAGACTGCCTTACGTCTGATAGTCCTCCACCATATACATTCTAACCTATCCAGACTGCCTTACGTCTGATAGTCCTCCACCATATACATTCTAACCTATCCAGACTGCCTTACGTCTGATAGTCCTCCACCATATACATTCTAACCTATCCAGACTGCCTTAGGTCTGATAGTCCTCCACCATATACATCTTAACCTATCCAGACTACCTTACGTCTGATAGTCCTCCACCATATACATTCTAACCTATCCAGACTGCCTTAGGTCTGATAGTCCTCCACCATATACATTCTAACCTATGCAGACTGCCTTACGTCTGATAGTCTTGCACCATATACATTCTAACCTATCTAGACTGCCTTAGGTCTGATAGTCCTCCACCATATACATCCTAACCTATCCAGACTGCCTTACGTCTGAGAGTCCTCCACCATATACATTCTAACCTATCCAGACTGCCTTAGGTCTGATAGTCCTCCACCATATACATCCTAACCTATCCAGACTACCTTACTTCTGATAGTCCTCCACCATATACATCCTAACCTATCCAAAGTGCCTTACGTCTGATTGTCCTCCACTATAAACACCCTAACCTATCCAGACTACCTTACGTCTGTTAGTCCTCCACCATATACATCCTAACCTATCCAGACTGCCTTACGTCTGATAGTCCTCCACGATATACATCCTAACCTACCCAGACTGCCTTACGTCTGATAGTCCTCCACCATATACATTCTAACCTATCCAGACTGCCTCACGTCTGATAGTCCTCCACCATATACATTCTAACCTATCCAGACTGCCTTACGTCTGATAGTCCTCCACCATATACATCCTAACCTATCCAGACTGCCTTACGTCTGATAGTCCTCCACGATATACATCCTAACCTATCCAGACTACCTTACGTCTGATAGTCCTCCACCATATACATTCTAACCTATCCAGACTGCCTTACGTCTGATAGTCCTCCACCATATACATTCTAACCTATCCAGACTGCCTTACGTCTGATAGTCCTCCACCATATACATTCTAACCTATCCAGACTGCCTTACGTCTGATAGTCCTCCACCATATACATTCTAACCTATCCAGACTGCCTTACGTCTGATAGTCCTCCACCATATACATTCTAACCTATCCAGACTGCCTTACGTCTGATAGTCCTCCACCATATACATCCTAACCTATCCAGACTGCCTTACGTCTGATTGTCCTCCACTATAAACACCCTAACCTATCCAGACTGACTTATGTCTTGTAGTCCTCCACCATATACATCCTAACCTATCCAGGCTGCCTTACGTCGGATAGTCCTCCACTATAAACACCCTAACCTATCCAGACTGCCTTAGGTCTGATAGTCCTCCACCATATACATTCTAACCTATCCAGACTGCCTTACGTCTGATAGTCCTCCACCATATACATCCTAACCTATCCAGACTGCCTTACGTCTGATAGTCCTCCACCATATACATTCTAACATATCCAGACTGCCTTACGTCTGGTTGTCCTCCACTATAAACACCCTAACCTATCCAGACTGCCTTACGTCTGATTGTCCTCCACTATAAACACCCTAACCTATCCAGACTGCCTTACGTCTGATAGTCCTCCACTATAAACACCCTAACCTATCCAGACTGCCTTACGTCTGGTAGTCCTCCACCATATACATTCTAACCTATCCAGGCTGCCTTACGTCTGATTGTCCTCCACCATATACATCCTAACCTATCCAGGCTGCCTTACGTCGGATAGTCCTCCACCATATACATCCTAACCTATCCAGACTGCCTTACGTCTGATTGTCCTCCACTATAAACACCCTAACCTATCCAGACTGCCTTACGTCTGATAGTCTTTGTTGTCAGCTACCATAAACAGCTGAATCTCATGTTCCGTGCCCTCTCCACCTCCTGCAGAAGACACTCTCCTTCTCCTCCTTCTCTTCTTCCTTCTCTGCACCAGATGGACCTTTCCCGGAGATGGATAATTGTGGGAACCAACATCAGTTTTACCATTATCCACTGGAGATGAAGCACAACAGAACAAATTGAGGTCAAGTTAAGAACATCATTCACATAGCTGGCTTGTAAATTCTTTTCCAGCATTGATAAAATTGAATGGCCAAATTTGCAGGCCTAGTCCAGAGAGTTTACCACTAACGGAGATCTCAGATCTACCGTTTCTGCGTTAGTTGTTCTAACTAGAATCAGGTAGCAAAACTCTTATTAGCCATGGGTAAACTCCACAGCAACAACCTTCATTGAGGACAATGCAAAATTGCCATAGGAGCGAGAGGGTGTTTTTTTTTAAATATTGTAGCATGAGGCAAGAAGAGAGTGCATAGAAGCATATTATTTTTCTTCTTTGAGATTCAATATTTAGCTAACACTTATGACAATAAACAACATAGACATCTAAAAGAAACAAAAGTTGCATCATGGCTTATAAAATGGTAGCACTAGCTTAATAAAAGATAAGGAATTAGAGTCCCTGTTTAAATCTTTGAAAACGACTAGAGACAAAAACCAGGCCTTACATTCATTGGTAAATATGTTGACATAATCGTCTCTGAAGTCCATCACCCTGGGCTGTTTGTGTATCCTGTGGAGCCCCCCTTGAGCGTCTCTGGTCAGATGGAGCTGGTCAAGACCCTCGTAGAAAATCCCTTCCTGTGGACAGTATGTTAGTTAGCATACAGGTTATAAAATAATCCAACCGAGGCTTCCTAAAGTACATACAGGTCAAGCCACCGAAGTGAACATATTTTGCAGTGGTGTAAGAGTAAGCTTTAATTATTTGGCAGAGTTAGGACAGTTAGAAGTTTTTGTGATGCAGGCCTGTAGACTCAATTATAAGTGCGTTCTGTGTACAATTTTGTCCAAACTATGCCCAAAAGTTATAAGAAATAGATCACTAGAACTCAGACATGTAAAAGTTTGTTCACTTCGGTGTCTTGGCTTGTATTTTAGGAAGCCTCGAATTCAGTCCATCGATTGATTTATTTGGTGATTGATTCATAGGCCAATACATCCACTGAAAAAAATGAATAATTGTTTAATTGTTTGAAAAGCTAGTAATTCATTAAATAACTGAATTCTTCAACTTATCGTTTAGTGAATAGTTTATCAATTTTTTCTCGGTAATATGATTTAATGTTTGACGCATGGGCAATAAAAAAGTTTACTTTCAAATGGTTTATACTTTAATTCTTTAAAGGACGGGTATTATGTTAAAGTGTAAGATGTTGACCAAGCTTGAAGTCAACTGACCAGGATAAAATCGTAACGACTGCTTGCTTTCCTCACGACAAATGAGCTTCCGTTTGTCTCGTTGGCGTAAAGTCCGATATTCTGGTGAGGAGGAAAAACGAATTGGGTCCGTACTAAGTTAATAAGTTGTCATTTCAATATACTGTAATGAGAGAAAGATGATCCTGTGTGAGGTAAAGGATGCTTGCTGAGGATATGCTCTTTGTTTTGTGTCTGCTTGTGCACAGCAGGGCAGGGACGTTAAAGTGAGAAACCAGAATAATGTGATGTGTGTTTTTTTTTATAATATTTTGGGATAAAGGTTATCCAATAATGACTTTGAGGAATAATTAATTATAATTTTATGGATGCAATCACTAAGATAGGCAACAATCGTATTCAATTAGGATGCATTTGGCATTGACAGCTGCAAAAAGAAAGAGGCAAAAAAGTTGCATGTAAATAGATAGGTAGATGGATAGATAGATAGGCAGATGGATAGATAGATAAAGAAATAGATAGGTAGACAAATAAAAAGATATATAGATAAAAGAAACGGACGCAAGAGAAAACAAAAATACAGAGAGAGAGAGAGAGAGAGAGAGAGAGAGAGAGAGAGAGAGAGAGAGAGAGAGAGAGAGAGAGAGAGAAAATAAAAAAAAATAAGATAATAGTGTCGGTGAATGATAGAGAGATAGGCAGACACAAAAACCATCGCGGTTTGCGGAAGAAAACATGATAGACTGAAAACTTAGGTCAGTCTGACGAAAAAAGAAACAAAAAAAAAAAGGTGGGAAAAAAGAGAGATTCAGCGACAAAGAAAGAGAAAGACAGATACAGGAAAAAAGACAAAGAAAGGAAGAAATAATAATTGCAGGTAGGTATGAGTTAGTGTGTGTATACACACACACACGCAAGTTTAACAAAGTGGGTAAATAATTGTCCCCAAGGTCAAATAAATAAATAAAAACCACGAAGCTTGTCTTCTGCTTCAAGCCAGGAACGATAATTAGGACATCTCCAGCACTAGATAACCTTGCGCCCCCCCCCCCCCCCCCCCCCTTTTCTTTGAGGTACTTTTGTCTCTAATCTTGGCGTAAGCTGTGGGTTATGTTAACAATTTACCTGTCCACGCTCTATTTTATTATTCTGTCTTCTTATGACTGGAGTACAATAAATAATGAGTTGCTTCCTTGGCATCCTTTCCCCCTTCCTGAAATCATGTTATCTAACATACTAAGGTCTAACAGATACTTTTTTTCTTTAACTTATTTAAATGATGAAGCTGGAAACAGATAGGTAAGAAACGATACATAGTTGTTGTTGTTTTTTATTTCACTGATGATACACCTAGATAAGTAAACATACACTTGTTAAATTAAAAAACGTGTTCATTGTTTTTTACTCTACTGCAAGAAGCTTCTGGAGAGAAAGAGAGAGAGAGAGAGAGAGAGAGAGAGAGAGAGAGAGAGAGAGAGAGAGAGAGAGAGAGAGAGAGAGAGATAAAGAGGGAGAAAGAGAGAGAGAGAGAGAGAGAGAGAGAGAGAGAGAGAGAGAGAAATAGAGAAATTTAAAGGCCTAGGAGAAACGTAGAAAAGAGAGACATAAACGTAGACATAAGAGGCAGATAGACACCCTGACACACAGACAGACAGACAGACAGAGAGAGAGAGAGAGAGAGAGAGAGAGAGAGAGAGAGAGAGAGAGAGAGAGAGAGAAATTTAAAGGCCTAGGAGAAACGTAGAAAAGAGAGACATAAACGTAGACATAAGAGGCAGATAGACACCCTGACACACAGACAGAGAGAGAGAGAGAGAGAGAGAGAGAGAGAGAGAGAGAGAGAGAGAGAGAGAGAGAGAGAGAGAGAGAGAGAGTATAACCTCACCGGTTGACGTGGTAACCGCTTCCGCTTGATGAGGCCATTCTCAATGACAAACACCGGGAAATCAGCCACGTCCTTTTTCCCGTCTTTGTTCAGAACGGAGACGCTCCTCTTGACCCGGAGGTCAACTTCGCGTGACCCCAGCTGCACCCGGAAGTGCAAGTTAGTTGGCATGACATCATCATCATCATCATCTGTAGCTTCCCGCGCATAGCGACCACTTCCTGTTCCGTCTTTGGCATGCGCATGGCTGCCATAGGTTGCCTCAACAACAACAACATCCACGGCGTCTGGCGGACAGAAACTTGATCATCAAATTTTGTTGTTAAGTTGGAAAATCCAGCTATGAATTTTTTTTTTAATTCCGGTAAAATCGTCATTACTGGTTAGTAGAGGAAAATCTGTGTTTAGAGGCCCTATTTTTGTCTTAGAAATTCATTTTCTAAAATACCTTTTACTTTTGTGTTCCACCATAGTTTTTAATCTTGCCATTGGGGCTTGATAACTCATTGGACTGACAATTAACTAGGTCAATTCCATGGCTTGGGCAATATCGTAGTGATATTGGGTCCCATCCAACCAGCGCTACCCTTGGCTTGGCGTATGGGCCACTCATCGTCTGGTCCCTTAAGTGTTTCTATGGGATACTTCAGGGGTGAAAAACCAAAAGCACCACAATAATTATTGCTCCGTGTAAATATTCAATAAACCCATAATTATTATTAGAAAAAAACTTTATTTCGATGCTATTTATTATGATCCTTTATGATGCTATTTATTATGAAACCCAAAAATTGTCCAGATGTATTTTCTTTCTCATATTTTCAACCATTCGATTCATCAAAATCATCTCAGAAATCAATCACTCACAGGGGTTATTTCATTCATATAGTGAACAGTCGGTCTATTTTTTGGGCCACTGGTGAGCTCTCTTACCGTAGAGGAGAGTGGCGCCCCTTGGTTGCTGTGGCCATTGAAACGCCCTCGTTGTGAAGCGAAATATTACAAGTAGAATCAAATACTTGTGGCAGTAATACATGTCCATAGTCGCTCGCTTGATTCAGCTGCTCAGATTAATGACATGGGACACAAAATGAAAAGAAATTATGAAATTCAAAGATTTATGTTTACTTTGAGAGAGATTGTGGGATGTGACATAATTTCTCTACTGCAAGATTTCATAAAAAAAACCTCATAATTTTGTTAAATTACTGCTTTATGCACCACGTTCTATTATACACAAGTTGTCAGTAGATTGGTCATTGTTTGATATAGCTCGTGCAGTCCAAGATTATATCAGGTATGGCCAACATTTCAAGATAAGCCTCTGTCCGACTTGGCTGAGAAATAAATACGATCTTGATAAGTTATGATCATTTTTCTTATACTGAAATCGTCAACAAAAGTGAAATAGAGACAGAGACAAATAAAGAGAAGATTGATGAGACTCACGGAGAAGGAGAAAGAGAGAGAGGGAGAGAGAGACTCAGATAGACAGAAAGCAGCCGTGGGATTGAACGACACAGAAACGGGAGAGGAGGGAAAGAAAGGTTATGAGGGACAGCAAGAGAGAGAGAGAGAGAGAGAGAGAGAGAGAGAGAGAGAGAGAGAGAGAGAGAGAGAGACAGACAGACAGACAGACAGACAGACAGACAGACAGACAGACAGACCGACGTCTAGACAGATAGAATGAGACAGACTGAAAGAGACACTGAGAGAGAGAGAGAGAGAGAGAGAGAGAGAGAGAGAGAGAGAGAGAGAGAGAGAGAGAGAGAGAGACAGACAGATAGACAGACAGACAGACAGACAGACAGACAGACAGACAGACCGACGTCTAAACAGATAGAATGAGACAGACTGAAAGAGACACTGAGAGAGAGAGAGAGAGAGAGAGAGAGAGAGAGAGAGAGAGAGAGAGACAGACAGACAGAGAGGCGTCTAGACAGATAGAATGAGACAGACTGAAAGAGACACTGAGAGAGAGAAGCGATGCTCTTGTCTTTCTTCACAAAAGAAAAACTTTTAGGATTATAAATGCATCAATTAACTGAACTTTACTCCTCCTAACCAGGCCTGTCGCATTAGCTTCTGCAGCACGATGGGCGCCGTGACTTGTGAGAAGTTCATACTTACAACAAATGGGACCAGAGCTCTGTAAACTTTCTTTGTTTTCACATTGTATACAGCGGGGTTCTATTCAATGTGGAACTAATGGTTTTCAGGGAAAAAAAAACGTATGAGGCGCCATACGTGGTTTATTTTTTTGTTTTGTTTTTTTGTTTTTTGTTTTTTGTTTTCTTTTTTTAATATTGAGAAATTGATCAAAGTCTGGAGTTTTTATTCTTTTTGGAATATTTTTTTTGTTATTTGAAATAGGAATCATGACTGCTGCAACAAAGATTTATGTCTGATAAAGGCTACATTCATAATATTTTTTTTATTCTTTTTGAGCAGACAATGTTTTTTGGGGTTGTTTTTTTTCCAATTGATGCGATAAATATTTTGTCATAAAGCCACTTAAATTTACATGCCGAATAATGATAAAGATTTATTTTTTTGCCACATATACGCCTGTCGTACGTAGTGTTGTTTAATATGTCTATAACTCCACCTGGGTCACAGTCAACGACGGAGCATAAAAAACGTGATAAATTATCTCCCTTTTTGTTAATGATATCGTTAGTAAATATTTGGGTCGACCTAGGACGCCATTCATAAGCAACAAAGTCAGTGGTAAAGTGTATCAATTCGCAACAAACACTTTGGTTTTCTTCTATTTCCTCTCCTTCGTACTTCTAAACTTGGGAACACTCACTAAATCTTTTCAAGGAAATTATAGTTAAAAAGGAAAAAAAAAACCTGTGTTGCCATACAGTATGAGAACATCAAAAGTCCATCCACTAAAAAAGATTCACAAGCATTATTCATCCTCAGCAATTTAAGCATCCTACCTTTCAGATTGTCAAGCAAAGCCGAGGCTGAGGCTCCTGACTTTCTAGAGAGAGAATTTCACTAACACTTGTAGCTTTTTTTTTAACAATTATATTAAATTAAAGTATTCAACTCACGTTATTTTCCGTTTCAACTTGGAAAAGCCATGATTTTTAAAAATCATTATTCCTTCAAAACAATACTCAAAACACTAAACGTAACTCGCAGAAATACTTATACTGGTAGCAATTGTTTGTTTTTTTAATTTGGCAAATGTAAATTCCGTAACATACCTTTACAGATGGGTTTTTGCTTTGTTGTTGTTTTTTTTCCTTCTTTTTTTTAAACCTACAAAAGAATTTCTCAACGCCTGTCCCTTTTTTTTAAGTAATTTATCGTGCACTTGAAAAACCAAATCCTAAATTTAGGGGGAGAGCACAAAACGACATGTATCAGAATACATGTTCCCACAGATACAGAAATCTTCACGTAGCAATGTAGCTACAGCGGTGTTATTCTTTTCCATAGTTCTTGTAGAAAACAGAGAAGTGAAGAAGGAAATCCGAAGCTAATCTTGGAAAGTCTGATTCATTAATCTTCTCGTTTGTTCCTAGTTGGTCTCATCTACCATTAGGACCTTCAAAAGATTCTGAGGGGTTAAAGGTCAAGGTAGGAGACAGTGACTCGTGGCAGGAAACGTGGAGGTAAGAGAATGGGAGTGCGGGCGAGAGAGAGAGAGAGAGAGAGAGAGAGAGAGAGAGAGAGAGAGAGAGAGAGATACAGAGAGATATATAGAGAGAGAAAGAAGAAGATAAAAGAGAGAGACAGTGATGCTTCAGGAACCTTGGAAATATAAGAAGTCTTAAATCTGAGATGGTTCTAAGAGAAGAGCTTAAGAAAAAAGAGATAGAGTGAAAGAAAGGCTGATTTTTAAGGGGGTGTTAAGGGGTTAATCTGTGTATAGGGAGAAACTGAGAGATATATTGAGAAAGAGCAATCATGAGACAGACAAAGAAGACTTAATAGATTTTGAAACAGATTTTTATAAAGGATTCAACAATTAAGACAAAACGAGAGAGAATGATATTTAGGGCAAGGACAGACATAGTCACAGCAGCTTTAATAACTGTACTTATGTTGGTATGTGGAGTCCATCTGTGATCGTCATTGTTCTCTCTATTTATTTATTTCTCTTTCTCTGTCTATTTATCTGTCCCTCTCTTTTTCTCTCACTCTATCTATCTCTCTTTCTCTTTCTCTCTCTCTTTTTCTCCATCTATAGAAATCTATCTTTCTCTCTCACCCTCTCTCTCTCTCTCTCTCTCTCTCTCTCTCTCTCTCTCTCTCTCTCTCTCTCTCTTCTGTCTCTCTCTTTCCTCTCTTCTTTATTTTACTCTCTCTCTCAAAACTAGTGCTTAAAATTGTATGAACAGAACACGTAGTCGTTTATTTAGTAATCATCCGACATCTGTTGGCCCGGGTTTTACAAGTCGACGCTTATCACACGTCTCTGGAGCGAGAACTTGTTGACATATACCGGGAGAAAACACTCAGCTGAAGAGGTAGTTACTCCATCCGGAAAAAAACACAAAAAAAACCACTGCATTTCTGTCAAGCGGATTTCCGTCATCTAAAGGAGTCCTACATTCTACTGAGAGTTTAGTGTGAAATGTGAGAAACAAAATAGAGAGCCAGAAAAAAAAACAGGGCTTAAATCAAATCCATAAATTAAAACTCCAGTATGAAAAGATGTTAGTTTCTTTATTTTTCACACTGTCATTTTTATTCTCTTACTGTCATCCCAATTTAAGTTGAACCATAATCACGATCTTCTTTGTTCTTTTTTCTTTCCTTCTTTTTTGCTGACCTTGCCATCCTTTTTTCTCTTTTGTTTTTTACTTAATCTTTCCCGTCTGTCTATTCCGTCTGTTTGTCAGTATCTCTGTCTCGATCTGTGCCTCTCTTCATTCCTTCCTCTCTCTCTCTCTCTCTCTCTCTCTCTCTCTCTCTCTCTCTCTCTCTCTCTCTCTCTCTCTCTCTCTCTCTTTAAGCCTGGAAAATGCCTGTCGATCTGCCTGTCAGTGTGTTATTTTGTCTGCCTGCCTGTCTGGTTTTTTGTCGATTTCTCTATATCTCTCCGTTAAGGCCTGTATGTCAGTTCCCCATCCCTGCCGGTCTGTTTGTACGTCTGTCTGCCTGTCTGTCTCTCTAGATCTAAAGAGACAGGCAGACCACTTTATAACTCTTTTTAGACCTTGTTTCACACTATTTACAGACACACGCGCGTCCTTTTTGGATCCTTTATAATTACCAAGTTGTTCTCCAAGTGTGGTGTTTTTGCTTTTCTATTTGGATTTGTCTGTCTGTCTCTCTTTTTCTCTGTCTCTCTGTCTGTCTGTCTGTCTCTCTCTCTTTCTCTGTCTGTCTGTCTGTCTGTCTCTCTTTCTCTCTCTCTCTCTCTCTCTTCCTTTGAACCTGACTTCCTCGCCTTATCAAAAATAATGACAAGAAGTGACCAAGCCTCTGTGCAGCCCCTGTTGTTGGTGACATTACTATAAAAGCAATCATTGACCACTCTGACAAAAAAGCTGTACATCCTTGAAGACTCTGTGACCCTGTGGCCCTGGCTTCAGAGACAGTCTGTCACTTACGGAGATTAAAATAATAGTAAACTTCATCTGCAGCTATCTTCTCCACCTGAAGACTTGGAACTTACAGCTACATGTGGAAAGCCTGATATTACTTTGGAGGCAAATCGTAAGACTACGGGTACCTTTCTTTATTTGGGTTAAACTAATCGCTCATATTAGTTGTTGCCTTATGCACTTTAGAGCTCTGTCGGCGTTTTTCTTCCAAGATCTTCTGTCTATCAATGACCTTAACATGATTTAGTGCCCACTCCACTGATGGGTGAGCTAGTGCTTTTAACATTTGCCGTGTTGCTTAAGGGTTGAAAAGTATGTTGAATTTAAAGCTAGAGTGCAACAGCTGTTTTTTTTTTTTAGCATTTACCATACCAATAAGATCTCGCAATAACTGTATTATTCGAACTATATATTTATTTTTTTTTTTCATTACGAGCGTCTGCAATGTATGTCAAAGAATGTAAGTCTATAGAATCTGGAAGAGGTTACTCCATGCGCAACATTCGGACACGCCTACGTGTTGCGCAGGTCACGTGACGTCAACTAAGGCTTCGGAACCTGTCATCTCAGAGACTAGATCGAGAGATTGGTGGCGGACAAAATCTCCCACTTTGACAAATTGTCTGTTTTCCGTGTGCAGACATATCGAGCTCTTTCCTTGTTCTTTATTCCTCGCATAGGTCTCGATCTCACTTTACAACGCGGCTTCCAAATCTATTTCTTGTGTCACTTTTCTTGGAAAAAATTTCAGGAGTGTTTGCATGTGTATGTGTAGATATTTTTAAAGAAACTTTTATGATATGGATTGAAATACATAAATAAATGAGGGTACAACAAAGAGGCTCAATTCGTATTGTCTATGATTAATGTTGCCTTCACATCTACACAGACGTACCCACATAGCATTATAGTTTGACGGGGTCACGTCTAATCAACCCTGGTGTGACAAATCGGAACGTTAAGAAAGCGTGCGGGCTATATCCGCGCGATTAATGTCCAACACTTGATGGTTACGTCAGGCATGTTTTAGAAGTGAGTGTCAGGAGAAGACAGAAGAGATGAATTAGTTTTACTTATCTAGGGATGAAATTGAAGGCTAGAAAAAACATCGCTCTCATTTGTAACTATGTTTACGTTTTCGATGGTTTTCCTTCCTTCTTAACATAAACATTCTATTTTAATCACTTTCTTTTTTTTTATCGTTTGTTTCAACTTATGTTTTGTTCTGGTGATTTTACTGTGATGTTATTTGTCCATCTCTTCATCACAGTCCTTAACTCAAATGGTAGACTATTAAAAACTTCTCCAGATCAGAGAAAGAGGGAGATTAAAAAAAACCATTCAGGAGTCTCAAAAAGAGAGGCTTAGATGAGATGGTAAGATAGAGAGGAATGTTATCGAAAGGTGGATAATTAGGCGTACACAGTGAAAACATACACTGCTGAAGAAAGGGAGAAGGTGTAATGGATAGTGAGAGATGGGTAAAAATGAGCAAAAGGGAGAATGAGAGAAGATGTAAAGGTAAAGAGGGAGAGAGAAACAGAGAGACACATACAGACAGATAGAGGGAAAGAGAGACAGACAGACTGGTAGACACGGAGGGAAAGAAAAGAGTGTGAGAGAAAGGGAACAGAGCGAGAGAGAGAAGAGACAGACAGACAGACAGAGAGAGCGAGAGAGAGAGAAGAGAGAGAGAGAGAGAGAGAGAGAGAGAGAGAGAGAGAGAGAGAGAGAGAGACAGACAGACAGACAGACAGACAGACAGAGAAAGGCAGACAGAGAGAGCGAGAGAGAGAGAGAAGAGAGAGTCAGATAGACAGAGAAAGAGAGAGAGAGAGAGAGAGAGAGAGAGAGAGAGAGAGAGAGAGAGAGAGAGAGAGAGAGAGAGAGAGAGAGAGAGAGAGAGAGACAAGCAAGTTTTTCTCACCTCCTGTTTTGGTGCATATTTGCATATTTTTAATGTGACAGCCTGTGACATGCCAGTGTTGGACACACTCCCCATATATTTTCCAGAAATTACAGAACTACTATCTCCTATTGTCAGGTCATGATTAGGTTTAAACAACTGACTTACCTGTACGTTTATTCTAGTGGAACAATATTTGATCGTATCTGATGAATGACAGACTGACGTGTATTTTACCTTTGTGGACATATGTGCAACCAGCACTAACAATAACCGTTTGTTATAGATCTAATGACAATGTAGAATCATGACAAAATTTTTGCATAATTTAGAAAGAGTCTAAACAAAACAACCATTTTGTTTTCTTTTTGTTTTGGTTGCTGTTTTTTTTAGGGCAAAAATAGTCATAAACATTAAAGGTGTAAATCTGAGAACAGCAGTAAGTTAAAAGGGACAACAAAAGAGTTGCGTTTTATGTTTTTTGTTTTTACTTTCCTATGAATCTAATTAAAATGGTACTTTCAAAGTTTATATATATATATATATATATATATATATATATGTGTGTGTGTGTGTGTGTGTGTGTGTGATATGATAAGAAATGTTAAGTATTATAGATTGTTATTGTTTCTTTACATAAATTGAATCCTCGAATTGTTAAATTCCATATTTTTTCAACGATTTCAAATACATGTTTTATTATTCCTTATTTTTTAATCTTATTCATGTTGCTCTAATACTACTTTATTTTCATTTTGTGACTTGCGGCAAAAGAAGTAAAGCAAATGATTTCCCCTTGCCCACTGATTCCGTTGAGTGATATCTACATAGTGATTTCATTGAAAGGAAGTAGGAAGAAAGTCAACCTAATATTTTTATGAGATATTTTTTTTTCTTTTTAGACACGCTCTTTTCATAGCGGCTTCAAGCGTCATTGATGGTCGTTCTTTTCTGCATTTGTTTTCAAACTGGAAAATGCGAAAATAAAAGCAATTAAAACTAATATTTAGGACAAGATCACTTGTTCACTGCACATATCTGAATCTCAAAATCCCATCCTTGAAAACAAAATCAATGAAGGAAAATCTACTCTTACATTATTCAAGACAAGATTAAAGTCAATCCCACAAGACATATATGCTGTAGCTGGCTTTGAGCTAGTATACAACGTGATAACTTGCACTAGATCTACGTCAGATACACTATATATATATATATATATATATATATAATTATATCAATTGTGAGGTATGATTCTATCAATCCTAACAAAATTTTTTTATGTGCATCACCTATCAATTCTTGTACAGTTTAGTTTCTGAATAGCAGGTTAATTTATTAGATTTAAACATTCAATCTCAATTGCAATGGCACTAGTTTGGTCTAATTTTTAAACGCGTGGGCCTAAAAAGGTGTAAGCATCTCTCTGAAAAGAGCTCTTGTTTATCTGCTTTAATACTTTCTACAACCAAAAAAAAAATTAAGATGTTAGCTTTCTTCGAATACTCATGTTTAACGTAGTGAAACTTACAGGGTATATAATTATTCCCATGAAAGAACTCTATCCGTAGCCAGGTTTGTTCTATCTTTTATCATGAAGAAGCGTCTAGTTACTGTTAAGAGTGTAGAGAATGTAACGGTAAAATATCATTGGATAGAGTTAAGAATACAAGTCGGCCAAAATGGAATCAACAGGCTAGACTCTTGATTCGCTAAAGTTTGTTTTTGCACAGAGAATATTTTCAGGCATAACTGGCTGATGCGCTGGTAGGAAAGAAACTAACTGTCGCATCTCGTGAATGAGATAAAAAAAAAATCAGCAAAATAATAAATCAGTTGGCAAAGTCATACGGCTGCGGGCCAGGCTTTCAGTTGCAGGTACTCCGGCCCAAGCAGACGATCTGGCACTCATATGATTTTTAAAAAGCCGAAGTAAAGCCTATAATAGTCAAGCAAAAAAAAAAAAAACCGAAACAAGCGCGTGGTGTCACATGACTTAATCTTTGCTTCAAAATAATCGAAAGTAGAGGACTATGGGTTATCCAGATCTATGAAAAACTTATTATCAGAGTAGTCCAAAGCTCATGGATTTGGGTTATTTTGGTGCAATGTTATTTTCTTTATCATTTAAGGGAGATAACTATTTGAGTGATAGGAGATTAATTATAAATATTATGAATGTTTATGTATTATGTCCTTTTGTTGCAATGTATGTTACGAAAGTGTACAATTTTAATTGTGTGGTGAGTTCAATTAAACTCATAAAAGGCCTTTATCTATAAAAGCACAATAAAACATAAAGGACCATAAATCTTTATGGGCAACCCTTTATATATAAGGTCACTCTCTTTTTCAACTTCTAGGTGTCTCTTATTTCTCTTCAATAACTAGCCATCTATTGCCGTGCCATGTATCGCGAAGTTCTGGGTGTCTCTTATTTCTCTTTAATAACTAGCCATCTATTGCCGTGCTATGTATCGCGAAGTTCTACGTGTCTCTTATTTCTCCTCTATATCTAGCCATCTATTGCCGTGCCATGTATCGCGAAGTTCTACGTGTCTCTTATTTCTCTTCAATAACTTGCCATCTATTGCCGTGCTATGTATCGCGAAGTTCTACGTGTCTCTTATTTCTCTTCAATTACTTGCCATCTATTGCCGTGCTATGTATAGCGAAGTTCTACGTGTCTCTTATTTCCCTTCAACAACTCGCCATCTATTGCCTTGCCATGTATCGCGAAGTCCTACGTGTCTCTTATTTCTCGTCTATATCTAGCCATCTATTGCCGTGCCATGTATCGCGAAGTTCTGGGTGTCTCTTATTTCTCGTCTATATCTAGCCATCTATTGCCGTGCCATGTATCGCAAAGTTCTATGTGTCTCTTATTTCTCTTCATTAACTCGCCATCTATTGCCTTACCATGTATCGCGAAGTTCTAGGTGTCTCTTATTTCTCTTCAATAACTTGCCATCTATTGCCGTGCTATGTATCGCGAAGTTCTACGTGTCTCTTATTTCTCTTCATTAACTCGCCATCTATTGCCTTACCATGTATCGCGAAGTTCTAGGTGTCTCTTATTTCTCGTCTATATCTAGCCATCTATTGCCGTGCCATGTATCGCGAAGTTCTGGGTGTCTCTTATTTCTCGTCTATATCTAGCCATCTATTGCCGTGCCATGTATCGCAAAGTTCTATGTGTCTCTTATTTCCCTTCAATAACTTGCCATCTATTGCCGTGCTATGTATCGCGAAGTTCTACGTGTCTCTTATTTCTCTTCATTAACTCGCCATCTATTGCCTTACCATGTATCGCGAGGTTCTAGGTGTCTCTTATTTCTCTTCAATAACTTGCCATCTATTGCCGTGCTATGTATCGCGAAGTTCTACGTGTCTCTTATTTCTCTTCATTAACTCGCCATCTATTGCCTTGCCATGTATCGCGAAGTTCTACGTGTCTCTTATTTCTCTTCAATAACTTGCCATTATATTGCCGTGCTATGTATCGCGAAGTTCTACGTGTCTCTTATTTCTCTTCATTAACTCGCCATCTATTGCCTTACCATGTATCGCGAAGTTCTAGGTGTCTCTTATTTCTCGTCTATATCTAGCCATCTATTGTCGTGCCATGTATCGCGAAGTTCTGGGTGTCTCTTATTTCTCGTCTTTATCTAGCCATCTATTGCCGTGCCATGTATCGCGAAGTTCTAGGTGTCTCTTATTTCTCTTCAATAACTAGCCATCTATTGCCGTGCTATGTATTGCGAAGTTCTAAGTGTCTCTTATTTCTCTTCAATAACTAGCCATCTATTGCCGTGCCATGTATTGCGAAGTTCTAAGTGTCTCTTATTTCTCTTCAATAACTAGCCATCTATTGCCGTGCCATGTATCGCGAAGTTCTAGGTGTCTCTTATTTCTCTTCAATAACTTGCCATCTATTGCCGTGCCATGTATCGCGAAGTTCTAGGTGTCTCTTATTTCTCTTCAATAACTCGCCATCTATTGCCGTGCCGTGTATCGCGAAGTTCTACGTGTCTCTTATTTCCCCTTAATAACTAGCCATCTATTGCCGTGCCATGTATCGCGACGTTCTAGGTATCTCTTATTTCTCTTCATTAACTCCCCATCTATTGCCTTGCCATGTATCGCGAAGTTCTAGGTGTCTCTTATTTCTCGTCTATATCTAGCCATCTATTGCCTTGCCATGTATCGCGAAGTTCTACGTGTCTCTTATTTCTCTTCAATAACTAGCCATCTATTGCCGTGCCATGTATCGCGAAGTTCTAGGTGTCTCTTATTTCTCTTCAATAACTTGCCATCTATTGGCGTGCCATGTAACGCAAAGTTCTAGGTGTCTCTTATTTCTCTTCAATAATTCGCCATCTATTGCCGTGCCATGTATCGCGAAGTTCTACGTGTCTCTTATTTCTCTTCAATAACTAGACATCTATTGTCGTGCCATGTATCGCGAAGTTTCAGACTAAAGCCGTGTATTTGTATCGTTTTGACCCAAGATGTGCAGGATTGTGTAACCAGTATGGACAGTCCATAGCGATATCTAATATAGCCTCAAATTATTGCTGTGCAGTATTTCAACGATGAATCAATACATTGTTTAACAGTATTACATTTTTTTTAATTAGTTTTCTCATGGAGTTCTCTTAATATCGTAATGGGTCAATCAGTTTTACACATTATTGCTCGGGTATTTAAGCTCATCCGTTCTTCCCTTGATTCGTTTTGTTTAGTTTAATTTGTGTTTTTTTTTTTTTTTTTTTTTTTTACATATTTTTTTCAATTTAGATAACTATTATGATTTAGAGGCAAACCACTTGTTTTCTTTCGTTCAAGATATTTCTAGGTCTATTGGCAACTTTTAGATAGTGTAGTGTGCAACTCTTCCATGGCAGTTATGTAATAATTGTTGAGTAATACGTTTTGTTATGAGCATAGAGTGAAACAGTTTAAACTATATTTTTTTTTCTGAGCGCTAAGGCATGGAATGCCGGCACAGCTTGTGTATAAGTCTAGGGTTGGAATTCCAGATACTTTTCGCCCAATTATTCTTAAAACCCATTTTAGATCACTGCTGAGGATTTCCTCAAGCCAAACAATTCTACTTCACAGATCTGCAGTCCAGTGTTTTGGAAAGCGTTCTAATATTTAAGAACTTAGCAGCTTTCTTTATTGTCATGACAAAATCCTAAAAGCAGCCCCGTGTTAAGCATATCGCTGTAGCCTCTACTCCTAGTACTAGCTGTTTAAGACCCACTACAGTTACCTACATCACATGGATCATAAGGAAAACAGCCATTTCTCTCCAGGAAAACACGGTCATGGAGGGCTTACAAGACAAACCTCACTGTAAATGTCACTAAAGCTAAGAAAACATTTCTGTTCGAGAGTGAGAGGAAAAAATAGCTGAGTAAGACGACAAGACAAATGTAATATGTTTTGGGAGTTTCCCTAACACTTGTTGCTTTTCTCCAAACATGGTGAGAGGTGCAGGAAATTTATTGGCCTCAAACCGTGCATTATGAGATACCTGAATATATTCGCAGAGACAAGAGCAAGAGAGAGAGAGAGAGAGAGAGAGAGAGAGAGAGAGAGAGAGAGAGAGAGAGAGAGAGAGAGAGAGAGACAGAGAGAGAGAGACAGACAGACAAAGAGGTAGAAAGAGAGAGAGAGAGAGAGAGAGAGAGAGAGAGAGAGAGAGAGAGAGAGAGAGAGAGAGAGAGAGAGAGAGAAACAGAGACAGACAGGTAAACAGACAGACTAAGAGACAAACAGAAAGAGCTAGGGAATCTGCGGAGCGACATCGGATGAAACAGCAATAGACAGTTGATTTTCAAAATAGGAAGAAAGAGCGAGAGAAACGAAGAAAGAAACAAACAAACATTATGACAGGATAGAAGCACTCTGGGAACAAAGAAGGGGAAGAAAAAGAAGGAGAGAGAGAGAAAGGAGAGAGAGAGAGAGAGAGAGAGAGAGAGAGAGAGAGAGAGAGAGAGAGAGAGAGAGAGAGAGAGAGAGAGAGAGAGAGAGAGAGAGAGAGAGAGAGAGAGAGAGAGAGAGAGAGAGAGAGAAAACTAGAAGATAGACCAGGGATGTTAATGTTTATAGTTCATTTTATATTCTGCGAGTTGTTTTGTTTTCCGAAATCGCCCATGAGCCTACCCCCAGATGACTGTAGATATCGTGTGCCATCGAGGTGAAACGCTGCGGACTCTAAAAAAATTGCTCTGGTTTTGATCGGTCTATAAAACAGGCAAGGGGAAGGACTTTTGTAAAATCATGTCCAAAACTATTTTGTTACAGTCACCAACTTGAACTCAAGGACAATAAACGCAGTAAAAACAATTATATTTAACATTGAAAACGTTTCACCTTTTGTCATGGATTCTTAAACACGTTTTTGGTAAAACCTAACTCAAGCTCATGGCCAGTTAGAAAGATCTGTCTTTAATCGAATTACGTCTGTCCAATCAATCTGCAGTTAGTTTGTAGATAATCAATATTATCAAATGATATTAAATCTAGAACAAGGCTAGACCGTACACAATCAATATTATCAAATGATATTAAATCTCTAGAAAAAGGCTAGATCGTAGAGAAACAATATTATCAAATGGTATTAAATCTCTAGAACAAGGCTATACCGTAGAGAAACAATATAATCAAATGATATTACATCTCTAGAAAAAAACTAGACCGTAGAGAAACAATATTATTTAATGATAGTAAATCTCTAGATTAAGGCTAGTTCGTAGATAGTCATCATTATAGAATATTAAATCTCTAGAACAAGACGCAATATCGAAATACCAAGCAAACCAGTTAAAATGCCGTAGATTGGACTTTATAACAAGAAAATGATTGCTAGAGTTTGGAAAATGTTTAGAAAAAAGGAAATACGTCCTTGAGAAAGTGAGAGGGAGAGAGGGAGAGAGAGAGAGAGAGAGAGAGAGAGAGAGAGAGAGAGAGAGAGAGAGAGAGAGAGAGAGAGAATGAGATGAAAGACAGGGCTTCGAATAAAAATTAAAAGAGACGCTAATCAGATAAAGTTAAAAGAGCGCAAAATAAAAAAGAAGGGAAAAAAAAACAATGATGAATACAGATGCGTCGTGGCTTTCTTTAAACGGTTCTCCTTGCTGTTTCTTCTAAAGCATTCAATCAGCTTTCGTTATGTTTCTTTCTGAGGTTTAACAATCCGAAAATCACAAAATCCAGAACATAATTAGGACATTCTCACCTTTCTGGAGGAAGGTTTTTAGTTTCTCTCGGACTTGACCTACGAACTTCAGGAACTAAATCCAAGATGCCTCCACCACCAAGCATAGCCAGACTATGCGCCCTGTGCTGTGCTGTTAAACCGGAGATTTACTTTCTTAAAACAGCTATGAAGAACTTGGAGAGACAGATTAAACAAAAGAAGGACGTTTGTTCTTCTTATAACTCTTGCCAAGAAGAAGTGGTCAATAACAAGTCCATGTGGTCACTGCTGCACTGGTCAAGACCAGACGTGCCATGAGGCGGCAGGCGATCAGATGACCGACTGACAAGATGACCATAGCCCATCCCTCGTCATAGAGCAAGTTGGCCACCAGGGCAGGGGCGGTAGCGGCAGTAACATGATGATGAATTACTCGTGTCAGACCGGACTTCTGGTGTCTTCACTCTGTTTACATGAATATCAATGTTCAGGTCTTTGTTTGCTGGTCTCAAGCCATGCTTCCTGGCTCTATTATTTAATAAAGTTATGCGGTTTTATATAATATTTTCAAATTTCCATTGTTTTCTTTACAACTCCTCCGGATTTTCTTAATCTTGGCCTTTCTAAATTTTCTTTTATCTTGAAAAATAATATTTGGCTGCCTTATCTACTTTCGTGTGGAGTTTTTTTTTTCCTAAGACAATTTATAATATTCGTTTAACAGTCTTTTTCTTTATGACTGTCTTTTCTCTCACTTGAAAAGAAAACCTTGGTCCCCTAGATGTTATGCCAAAACTCAAAATATCGTTACCTAAACCACCTCTACCACAACTACTAGGACGACAACTGGTTCGATGATTAAAACATGAATTATGAGAAACAATAATTGAATAAATATAAAAAATAGCATTATTTCCACCAGTTTACTGCAAGAAAATCTTAATTTAAATTCAAATTCCATGGAAAAACAGCCACTATTTGTGTTTAGAGGTCTTATAATCTCTTCAATAAAATCATTTTAATACAGAAAAGGAAAGTAAGGGGGGAAAACAACAGTGTACTCATAACTCTGCTGGAATACTTAATTTAACTGTAGGCTGGGGGTGTGGGAGGGAGGGTTAGTTTTTGATGCCGTAGGAGTAAAAAAAAATATTATTTTCTGTTAGATAGAACAAAGTGTTAAGTGACACCAGCTATGAATGAATGAATGAATGAGTGCGTGAGTGAGTTTGGAGCTATTTTTTTTATTAAAGGTTGTGCTTATCTGAA
The DNA here is from genome assembly GCA_033675545.1 of Elysia crispata. Classification (NCBI taxonomy): domain Eukaryota; kingdom Metazoa; phylum Mollusca; class Gastropoda; family Plakobranchidae; genus Elysia; species Elysia crispata. Next base: position 59,393 of record JAWDGP010004582.1, on the reverse strand, counting down.
GAAGAATCAATAATTTGAAGAAGTAAATATCCATACCTCTGTTTTTCTTCTACATGAAGAAATCTCAGTGTGTGTTCGTGATGCTGTAAGGAGAGTTTTCTTTTTTTTTGCAATTAAAAGATCACAGCAGATCTAAAGACATACATATACATAAAGAACAATTATTAGTATGTGCTACAAACTATAGAGTTCTCTATACTATCATTGTTTGATAAAAAATGAACGAAGAACCGATCTATATCTGCTGTTATAGTTGTAGTAAACAAAAATATTCAGAGTTGCATTGAGGAGCGAAAATGTGAGACTAACGTAAGCGAAAATACCAAACAAGTTGACCAGTTCACCGTCATGGTCAAAGTGTGGATTGACCACTCTGACAGTGGAGTACAGAATGGACGGTATCTGAGCTAGAATGAAGATGGAACACACCAGAACAACCGACTCCACAACATGGATCTCTTTCGAGGACATTTTATTGTCTGGGCTAGATGGTTTACTAGATGTGGCTGGACCGGAAGTGGTCATGCTGCTCACTTGCTGAGCTCTCACGTGGGATGCCTGGAAGAGTTTGAAACTCAGCAGCGCCACACAGGCAACCATGGTGATGAAAGAAATCCATGGCAACGTATTTCTATTGAGAATGTCATTGATTTTCACCATCATCTGGCGCCCGGAAGCTATTAAAACAGGATATGACGTATTTGTTGTTGCGTCTTTTCCCCACCCAATACTGAATATTGTTAAAACAGGTAAATGAAGAAAGACGGCTAAACCGAGAAGACACACAATGCCAAAGGCTGTTCGGCGCTTGGTGAAAGTTGACTTAAAGTGTAAAGGCATCGCTACGCATGCGCATCTGGTGACGCCAAGGAAAACAGAGATGTAGGATGAGAAATCGTAAAAAGTGAAAGCCGGCCAATAAAACAGGGTATGTGTGATTGCTGGGTCTACAGCCCAGGTCCACGTCGGCTGGAAGTGGAAGATGAGGAATGTTGACGCTGTGGGGGTGATGAGGAGGAGAAAAACCCCGTCAGACACGGAGAGAGACAGCAGCAGTAGCGAGACGCTGTCTCCAGGCCCAGCCCTCATGAACACCCAGACATTTGTCGCGTTGGACACCAAGCCAAGGAAGATAATACCAGGCCAGAGGGGGGATAATGTTTCCAGTGTGAGGAACTGCTCATGATAATAAAGACCCGAGGCGTCTCTGGTGTAGATGTTTAAAGACGTTTCGTTTGCCATTTTGAATAAAATTAGTCCAACAAAGATTGAAGCTCAAGTTAGAATTCTTTAAAAAGATGAGTCTAAAATCGTATATTGACTCATAAATTATTTCTGCTGTGGAAAACTGCGTGGCTTGTAAGATGTGACAGGCTGTCTTTGTCTTTTGGATAATTTGTCTGCTTTAAGAAAATGGGTGTCAGATGTGTCTATCAAACGATAGCAAATTAATTCAACGGTGTTAGCATTGAAGTTCGTTGTTTCACGCCAGGTTCTTTAACTAAGTTATCTCGTATACACATAGCCTCAGCTGCTAAAATGATGTAATTGTGCGAAAAAAATCAACAAAAAATCTTGAAGCTAATAATCTCCTAGGTTTGCTCTCATGCCCATTTCTTCAGCCAGTGGATAAACTCACTGAACTCCCCTAGTCCCCACACAAAGAGCGAAGATTGTCATGGAGAACGGAATCAAGAGAGAGCAGACAATTACCTTTGGCTCGACACGTCAGTGGCTTAGTCAAATAACTCGTTCACTCGGCAACTTCTCAAATATTTGCTGAGCGACTTTGACTTCTGCACCTTTCAGTAAAACATGCAACTGCAATGGAAGTTTGATAACTTCTCTTAACCAATATTTTATTTCCAATGTAAACAGTATCTATCTTCAAATTTCAGAACAAGTCTCATCTAAAGATACAATATTCGTTGATAATTAGCAAATGAGAATTTCAAACATAATAGCAATCGATGCTGCCTTCATTTACAAAAATTTAGAAATGTATTTCCACCTTTTTAGTACTTTTAGTTTGAGGATGAGAAACAATTTACAATTAGAAAATTCTTAATCTTTAAATCTCGAACTAGAATAATTGTCGAATATCATAATCCTTGACATGAATGACTGTGTTTCTGCTCAGATGCTCCGGTAAAGAGTATGATCTAAGTGTCTGATAAATTGTTTGAATATTTTCATTGACATCGAATCGATCTCACCATTAAGTTGACATGTGTAAGTCTAGGTTTGAACTCTTGCCTATTATAACACACACAGCAGAGCAGAGCAAATCTAAGGAATTAGACTATTTTAAATGGCATATTTTCCTTTACTGATGGAAAAAATTCGGGGCCCCACTGGATCTAAAACGAGGAAGCAATTAGGTTGCATGTATGCAGATAACTTTTCCCGTCTTCAAACTTTAAAACCGAAATTTCAAGAGGCTGCCAAAATCACTCCGGCTTGAACATCTTTTAGTTTAGTTGGAATCATACATCCTTGTAAAGAGCGATGGAACTTGGGACTTATTGGTCTCAACGTTTTTTTTTGTTGTTGGGATCTTGATTGTTATAAAAATAAAGAAAATTATAAAGCCTTGTGCTCAAAGCAAGGAGAACAAAACGCTAATACAATCTAGCAGCGATTGTTTCTTATCTAATTCATAAAACATGTTTTTGAGGCTCAGCTTGTATTAACGGGTAAAACGTGATAAGAACAGTAAAAACAAAGTTAACATAATATTACACGATAGTATCAATGACAAGAATAAAGATGATAAGAATATAATATAAAAGAGAAATTCCTTTATTTTACTTTTTTTTGTTTCTTGTTTCTTTTTCCTGCTAGAAAAAATATTTACGATCTCTAGAAAAAAAATTGAAATCTGTAACAGCCAATCCTTTTGTCAAACACTTGAGAGAAATACACGATACGTCTCAATTTTCACTCTCTCTCTCTCTCTCTCCATCTCTATCTCTCTCTTTGTCTCTCTTTCTTTCTCTCTCTCTTTCTTTCCCACTCTCTCTCCATCTCTATCTCTCTCTTTGTCTCTCTCTCTCTCTCTCTCTGTCTGTCTGCCTGTCTGTCTATTTCTCTCTCTCTCTCTCTCTCTCTCTCTCTCTCTCTCTCGCTCTCTCTCTCATTCTTTTCTTACTGTATAATCCACAATGGGCCTTTTACCCATCTTACACTCCTCGCACAGTTTCTGATTAGAGTTTTTATCAACATTTTGTCAACTCTTTTCACATTTGTATTCTGATAACAATCATACAAAAAAAAAACTTTTAAAATCTAGAACAGCTACTATATTTTCCTCTCATTCTTTGGTGCGTACCATACGTAAAAAACATAGGCATTTACACCGACACATGCACTCAGCCCTACTTCACGGGGGCTAACGAGATATTCTACTGAAAGGTCTAATGTATTCATGTTTTGAACGTCGCATATCAAACAACAAACAGAAACAAACCTTTGGAAATCTGCACATTCACCCATACGTCCTCGTATCTTCTATTGACTATGTAACTTGCCATTTTATCCACCTTTGTAGCCATTTTGAATCATCTTGGACAGGGATGTAGAGCTGTTTTGATTTGATGATCAATTTTTTCTTCATGAATCTGTGATGAAGAGATACTAACTAGAATAATAACTTCTAGTTTATTTCCAAAACTTCACTATCAAATTCTTGCAACCGGCTCGACATTTTCAAATTTATTTCCAATACTTCACTATTACGGCAGGGGAAATAATTCTCTCAAGTTCACAGTTATCTCGATGGTTTTTGGTCAAATCGAGGCTGGACACTGATGAAGCTGAAGTTGTAGGTCTCAGGAAGGCCCTGGTGGGAGTATTTGGAGAAATTTCCAGTCCAAGAAAACGGTTGTAGTCCAGAGCCAAGGGTAGGGCCACCTATGATGTCTGCTCGGTTTTGTCTGGCCATGGCCACAGTGGCCACCTTAGTGTCGTAGCAGCCTAGAGGTGTCGGTGTTTTACTGAGGTCCTTGCGGGAACATATGGTGAAAGTTGGGTTTCCCTCGCTGTACGGGTCATGCGTGTAGTCGTTATATTGAAGCAGGTCCTTCATGTCTTGTAGGGTCCTTACTTTGCCCTGGTCCCGTCGAAAGATCTTAGCTCTGGGAGAGAGCTCGTATGTGGCCTTGTTACCGACTATTTCTACTATAGCCGGGTACCCACTAATGTCAAAAATATTTTCGAAATAGGGAATGTTGTAAGAAGGGAAATAGCCTGACCTCAGCACATGCGTGAGATCACCTGACTCTACATGGCCTGGTATCTCCTCCGCCACCCACAGCGTGTTTTTCACTAGAGGCCGTTGGGTCTGAGCTAGGCGGAGGTCGAGGACCATGTACTGGTTGTTGTAGGTACCTGAGTTATGTCGGGAGAACAGCTCTGTCCATTCTTGCCCTCCGCGAGCCAGCCAGTTGGCTACCTGGACTCTCTGCCAGGTGAGCAGCGACTGAGGCTTGACCAAGTCGTAAAGGGAATAGTTGTAGATTTTGTTGGATGTTTGCAACATGGCCAGGTTTCCGCCAATGAGGTAGAAGTCGTCTAGGGACTGAAGGTTTCCGCCATAGCTGGAGAAGGAGATTTTCCTATTCACCGTGCCCTCCAAGTTCATGTCGTAGTTCTTGAAGATTCTCGCGGTACTCTCGTACCGAAACCAGGTGGAGTGGCCGATGAAAATCTCCTCAAATCCGGGCAGCAATTTGATGAGAGCTGAGCACCTCGAGTTGTCGGACATGCTGGCCAGTATCTCCTCCGCCTTGAGACTGGACCAGTCCGTTCTTGCAGGTATATACACGACCTTGATGAGGTCACCTAGAGACCCAGTTGCTTGCAGAAGTCTGAACTCAAACCACTCGCGAGTTGGCAGGGAGGGGTCCCTCCCAGCAGCAGATTTGTAACCCTCATACAGGCCGCTCAGCCATTGGCCGAGGTAGGCCACGTGACGCCAGAACGGGTCATCAATGTTTTCCAAAACGAGCTGATTGGTCCACTCTTCCTGAGAAAGCAACCAGTAGCGAAGTTTCTCCTTAGTCTGGACGCCTCTCTTTCCAGAAAAAAACACACTGAAGACGTTTGTCATCTGGTTGTTGATTTGATGAGCTGTGAGAATGCCCTCAGCGTAACCAGCGCCGAAGACAGTGTCCCCGTCCTTGAAGCTTGACGTCACGGCCTGCCTGGTAGGCTTAAGGCCATACCCTGCCTGAACGTCCAGAATCCCCCATCCCTGAAGAAGCAGCGTGTCGTTGAAGGATGCCACGGCCGTGGCGTGCTCGAAGTCCAGCACGTCTGGCTTGAAGGTGCAGTTGTAGAAATGACAGTACACGCTGCCGTAGTGGTACGTCCCAGCCTCCGCGCCTGCACAGAGGGAGTAAAAGATAAAAGAAAAATAGAAAAAAATGTAGTAAACAAGATATCAGTGAAATAAAGAAAAACTAAGGCGTACGAATACTTAGTGAACACAATTCCAAATATTGTGAAAATATTACTATATGTGCTGGGCAAATTTGAGTTAAACACGTGCCGTGTCATTAACAGCCAATTCTGCCACTTACATGCTATAGATATAGTGATAAAATATTGTCAAAATTGGATTGTGAGTGTTTTCGAACCTGCCCAATATCATCATAACCTTCTGTCTCCAGTCACTGGACTACATCTCCTTCCAGACAGTATTCTGAATATATACTAGCGGTAGTCAAGAATTCATCAATCAAAGTTTGGCATGTCATGTTTGGCGGAGCATGGAGGAAAACTTGATGGCTGGCTTGAAATACTTAACATCTGTTTAAATTTTCAAACTTAATAGTGTATTTCAAAACTTTGATGACAAAGGAGGGATTTATTTTTTTTTTCTTTTTAATAAATTCAACCAATATCTCAAAATCCTACGTGAAAAAACTAGTATTATTGTTGTTGTTGTTGTTGTTGTTGTTGTTGTTGTTGTTGTTGTTGTTGTTGTTGTTATTGTTGTTATTGTTGTTGTTGTTTTGTTGTTGATATTATTATTATTATTATTATTATTATTATTATTATTATTATTATTATTATTATTATTATTATTATTATTATCATTATTATCGTTATTAAAAAATATTGAATGTGGCAATAGATTGTCTTCCGCATCAAACTCAAATCGTTAACCAAAACATTGAAGAATTTTGTTCATGGAAGTGTTTTTTTTTTTGTACTAAGAAAAACATCAGTCTTTTGAGGATCTACATTAAACTTTAGCATTGTTATGTGGCAATGGTAAATCTTTTGGATAAAGGTGAAACATACGCAAGAACTGAAAGAGAAATGTGTACACTGTTACTAGAGTTAGATTATAGAAGGGAAACAAACCGCAAGATAAAACGTTTCAATCGGTGTTACCTTGTTCAACCGTTTCTTGGCCTTTAGATTTTCGGCGAGAATAAAAACGAATTTGGCGAATCAATTCATTCTGTGCATTCCACATCAAGATCTATTTAAAACTGATTATAAACGCTGAAAGTGGACTTCATTCTAAAAGGTAAGCTTAGAAGATTTATTTCAAAAGGATTTTTTCTTTTGATGTATTTGTGGGATCCCTTTATTTGATGTATTGGTGGAATCCCTTCGTTTGATCTCTTGGTGTGATCCCTTCATTTGATGTATTGGTGGGATCCCTTCATTTGATGTATTGGTTGAATCCCTTCATTGATGTATTGGTGGGATCCCTTCATTTGATGTATTGGTGGGATTCTCTTATTTGATGTATTGGTTGAATCCCTTCATTGATGTATTGGTGGAATCCCTTCATTTGATGTATTGGTGGGATCCTCTTATTTGATGTATTGGTGGGATCCCTTCATTTGATGTATTGGTTGAATCCCTTCATTGATGTATTGGTGGGATCCCTTCATTTGATGTATTGGTGGGATTCTCTTATTTGATGTATTGGTTGAATCCCTTCGTTTGATCTCTTGGTGTGATCCCTTCATTTGATGTATTGGTGGGATTCTCTTATTTGATGTATTGGTTGAATCCCTTCATTTGATGTATTGGTATGGTGGGATCCCTTCATTTGGTGTATTGGTGGGATCCTCTTATTTGATGTATTGGTGGGGTTCCTTCATTTGATGTATTGGTGGGATCCTCTTACTTGATGTATTGGTGGGATCCCTTCATTTGATGTATAAGTGGGATCCTCTTATCTGATGTATTGGTGGGATCCTCTTATTTGATGTATTGGTGGGATCCCTTCATTTGATGTATTGGTGGGATCCTCTTATTTGATGTAATGCTGGGATCCATTCATTTGATGTATTGGTGGGATCCCTTCATTTGATGTATTGGTGGGATCCCTTCATTTGATGTATTGGTGGGATCCCTTCATTTGATGTATTGGTGGGATCCCTTCATTTGATGTATTGGTGGGATCCCTTCATTTGATGTATTGGTAGGATCCCTCCATTTGATGCATTAGTGGGACCGTTTCGGTCTTGCATGAGACGTGCACATGAGCGATGATATTGATCAGTGATATGTTGCTATCAACCGCAAACCACAACTGTCATTGTGAGTTGATCACTCAAGGAATATTCACCAGCACGAGTGTTTGACCGGGACCGAGCAGTGCATACTTATGTTGGAACATCGATTTTTAGAAAAAAAAAAACTTTGGCTCACTTTTCAGCACTCATGATGGTCTGATTATTCCAGTTCCTCAACACTGTCAACGAGACCGTGGTTGTACACAGTGTTGTGACCGCTGAGGCGTGACGGGACGGAAATTTCGTCAGAGGATCTAACGAGAACTGCTACAATAATAATAATAATAATAATAATAATAATAATAATAATAATAATAATAATAATAATAATAATAATAATAATAATAAAATGTGCTTCGTCTGAATAAATCTTCTTTTGATTTTTTTTCTTCCACGTCTTCCATCTTTCTTTCCATCCGTTTCATCTGACTCTCTTCAAACTCTTCCTCCACCTTCCGTCTCATCTCCCTCCTTCTCCTCCCCCTTCTCCTTTCTCCTCCACTTCTCCTTCCTCTTCTTCCTCTCCCCAATCCTAGCGTTAGGCGGTAAGAAAATAATACGCATGAGATTCAAAGACCGTAAGAGATTAAGAGAATGTCACTTCGGCTAGATAACTCTTAAGCTACTGCTTTGAAACAGAAGCCTATATTTTTCATTGACCTCAGCCAATTAGATTTTATCGACCGCGTATTTGTTTTCGGTGCTGGAGGGAGAGGGGGGTTGTAGGTCCTACGTACACTATAGCAAAAAAAAAAAATCTTCGAGTAACAAGCCGTATTTGAAAAAAAAAATAAGATGAAAACTGTCGATGTATTGTCTTGCAAGTTTTAAACTTAAGAGTTCTCAGCTGACGTTAAAACGCTTAGGTAATAATAAAACTCTCCTGGTCAGCTTAAAACTAGCGCCTCTATCCCTAAGACAGAATCATTATCAGCTGATGTTAAAACACTATGTTAACAATAAAACTCTTCTGGACAGCTTAAAAATAAGCGCCTCTATCTCTAAGAGAGAATCATTATTAGCTGATGTTAAAACGCTTAGTTAATAATAAAACTCTTCTGGACAGCTTAAAACTAGCGTCTGTATCACTAAGAGAGAATCATTATCTCACCTGAGTGAGTCCACACAGAAAGCACCAGGGCTGATGCTGCGAACTCGAGGGTGAAGAATGCCAACATCTCTGCCAAAAAATCCTTGTAAAGGCCTTGTCAAAAGCCTCCGAGATCTGCTAGGTCTTATTGTAGAGATCGGAAATTATGGCAACTCTCATCAGACGTTGCTATTAAATTAGGTCCCATGTCGATTTGCAAAGTAATTTAAGTAAGCAGAGCCCTTATTTGCATACGAAATTGTGTTGTTGATTCTATAATGCTGTGTTATTCCAGTGCAATGTGTTGTCGGAGCATGACTGCTATTGAATTGGAAAGACCAGGAGATGGCAGTCATGTGCTAGATCTAGAAGAAGAGGGTAACGTTAGCTGACGCGGTAACTTTCAGAAATCTAGGGCGTGGTTCGCCGCTATTTCCTTACTTTTGCTCGAATCAAGAGTCGGCGCGGATGTTGTAAGATTGTTACAGGCATGTATTGAGCATCCGTCGTTATATTCAATACGTGCTAGCTTCTGTCTAGTTTGCCGTTTGTGATGTGTAAATATTTTAGGAAGATTAGGTAGAGCTGTGCATTTTACTGTGTTACTCGATCCTTGAGAGAGAGAGAGAGAGAGAGAGAGAGAGAGAGAGAGAGAGAGAGAGAGAGAGAGAGAGAGAGAGAGAGAGAGATAGATAGATAGATAGATAGATAGATAGAGAGAGAGAGAGAGAGAGAGAGAGAGAGAGAGAGAGAGAGAGAGAGAGAGAGAGAGAGAGAGAGAGAGAGAGAGAGAGAGAGAGAGACTTTGTAGTTTAAAGAATAATTATGCGGCAGTCAGATTGTCTTTTACGATTTAATAATATTATTATTGGAATTTCTTTAAACTCTATTTATCTTTAGGCCAACTTTAAATAGACTTGTTGGTGGGGTAGCATGGTAGGCCTAAATACTGTAAATAGGTGGATAACGCCAAGATAGAATCTGTATTTTTTTTTTCAATGTTAGATTACATAAAAGACAGAAATTAAAAAAAGAGAGAGAGAGACAGAGAGAGAGAGAGAGAGAGAGAGAGAGAGAGAGAGAGAGAGAGAGAGAGAGAGAGAGAGAGAGAGAGAGAGAGAGAGAGCCACGATGACTGAAGACCATTTTTTTTCTTCTGTAAAACTTGTTTTTGTTTGCTTTTTTGTTTGACTTCCGCCTTACACACTGCAGCAATCACCGTTGTGCCTGTCATTCTAGTCCTTTCTTAATAGTAAAAACCAAACACCACCACCAACAAAACAAGTTAATTAAAGCTCATTATCAAGTTATAAATTCGCACGAAAAGTGCTACAAACTGTACTGCCCTACGGGACTTCTTATTGTTTGTACCTGTCTAATTGTTTTATGTGTTAAAATATTTAGTGGAATATTGTATTGTATAAAACAGTTTTCAGTTTCCTAGCCCTACCACCTGAAACTATTAGGATACCTGCAAGGGGTGTCATGTCTGGATTTATTAATACAACAATGAACTCTCAAGGTGTGTTGAGGATCAATGGTCAAGTGGAAAAGAACAAAAACAAAAACAGGATTCAGCTTTATTTAATATATATCCTGTTCGGTTAGGCTGCCGAAATCCTGACAATTTATTTTAAAATTTCGGCTTGCGAAAAATCAGTTCTCAAAGAAATATTTATTATAACGCTGAATTAAATGATAAAAAGTGAATGGATTTTACAGACTGGTCATTTTGAAAGATAAAAGTGACTGTGTAATGCTAATTCAATCCGAAACTTTTACTCTAACTTTAAAATGACGAAAAATTTATCGAACGACAAGTTTCACTGAGAAATACAAATCACGTGATCACAAAATGGATGAAGGGGAGTGGTCAAAGCTATTCATAAACAAGCATTTTCAACCCATGCCATCACGCTAACAAGTGTTGGACCTTGTTGAGAATATACTTAGCAAGTGAGACTCATAGATCCGCTTAAACACATCTCTGTGATCAAGAAAAGACATTAAAATTCGCAACGTACAAGCATTGTCTTGATTTTAGTTGCATTTTTGCTTCCTTCTTACGGGCTGTGTTCTCTTCATTGAAGCTTTGACATGCGAAAATGCACTTCTCAATCCCTGACACGGAAGACATAAAAGAAGGCTCTGCAACATACACAGTAAGAATAGGGCTACCATTTATTTTTTTGACTACTAATATCGATCTTGACTAGATGATAAGGATGTTCATGAAGTTAGTCTTTGACGCAAGTTTTCTTATCAATTGTAGATCTAAGTTAGAAACGTTTGTGACAACTAGATATCTAGAAAGCCTATCTAGATCTAGATCTAGATTCTAGATCTAATGAGACTGATCTAGGCTCTATCTAGATTAAGAGTCTAGATTCTAGATCAAAGATGATCTTTTTCTTATTCCAATGATAAACTGACAAAATCTGAAGTCCTTAGATCGAAAATTTGGATCGAGCTTAGGGACATTCTAAAACAAAATCTTGAGCCTTGAAAGAACTAGAAATCTAGATCTAGATTTAGAAATAAAAAAATTATTGATAATTTTGTACCTGTACACCCGCTCTCACCAGAGTGCTGTCTCTTGTCTTTCCAGTAGACCTTGACCGTGACAAGAATAAGTGAATGTTGTCGCACTTACGTATTTTTATCAAGGCGGAATTTTATGGAATAATAAAATAAAAATTAATAATACGATCAAATCAAGGTGAAGATGGACCGGATTGACAAGAAACAGCACAGAGTAAAAAAAAATAATAGTAATAATAATAAATACAGATCTTACCTTTACTAATGGTCTCGGCTACACAATGAGGTCGTAGAAATGATTTGAAAAACAAAAGATACCAAGAAAGTGTGCTTTTATTTGCGCATGCGCATGGGTAACTGTAACACGTTGGGCATGCGCAAAGGGTAACTATAAAGAAAGTAATGCGCGTGCGCGAAAGACAATTAACATGCAAAAAGGCACCTACCTCGAGCAAAACAGTACGCCAATGTAGGTTAAGAGAGAAGAAATAATCCAACACAAAATATATCTCAAAAACTATTTATTTGCGATGAATAAAACCTTCAAATTGGTATTCAGCACGTTGAAATATAACAGAAAAACATCATTTTAAATGCCGATGCAAGACGGGTGTACAGGTAAAAAAAAACAATTTATTTAGATCTATGGTCCAATCTATGAAGAGAGTTAATTGATTCCTAGACTTGCTTTCTAAGATATTTTATTTTGTAAATTTTTAACATCTTTGGTAAGAAAGAAAAATGTTCCACTTTATAAGCTGATACCATTTTAACTGATAATTTATTTAAAACTGATTTTAAAAAAAGACCTCCAAATTCAATGTACAGGTTACCAAATACATGGCAATTCTCATGTTTGAAATCTATAAAATGTAGAATGGATAGAAAACTCTATTAATTATTATTTTGTTGTTTTTAAATTTGTCTGTACACCCTAGGAAAAGGGAGTCCATTTTAAATTAAATTTATCCCACAATCTGCAAAAACATTGCTTTTTAGTTTTACTGTAGAAATCTATTTCTAGATTTTGATATCTATTAGTCATATTTTTTTTAAACATTACTTAAAAATGTACGCTTGTTTTTGTTTTTCTTCAAAATAAAAAAAACAAAACAAAATGAAAAATAGTAAAATTTGTTCCGAGTTGACTTTACAATACAAATGTAACACTTAATGTGAAGAACAGTTCAAATTGCTATTGATTATTCCAATTTAGGTGACATAAAATGATGTGAAATAATTCTAAAATATCTCAAATTACTTTTACTCTGTCCTCAACCAATACTGTCCAGAGAGTACAGTCTCATAGAAGGCATATCTTTTGTATTGTAAAGTTTTTAAATTGAAACTCTCAATATAGTTCTTTTATGATCATTTACTTGTCATTGTATGATTGCATAAATGTGCATATTTAAAATTTATTTTTTTTTTATTTTTTATTTTTAATTCGTAAATTTTATGGTTTTTATTTTCAGTTGAAATTTCCCCTAGACACATTTCAACACAGGTCTTAGACCTATTAAGAAGAAATTAACAAAATACTCCTCTAGGACTATAACTTTTGAGGTCTTAAAAAGACACACTAGAAAATTTAAAACCATAGTATGTTGATCTTTGCAAATCATTCATCTGGTCCTTTTGGCAAAGTGCAAGCCATTTTTAGGGTTCACCAATTGTGCAGCTCCTTTTTTTGCTTTAACTAAGCCTATGTGGGAGCATTCAATGGTAGCTCTCTCATCTACTTTGTAAAGTTTAGAACTTTGTTAGGTCGAGCTTTTGTTCATTCATCCCAAACTCTTAACTCTTGTTTCTTTAGTCCTCCATTCTGCTCTTCAGGCCATCCCTTTAACCTCCTGCAGGGCGGGATTGTGGCGGGGAAGCCTAAGAAAAGAATGAATTGGATTCAAAAGTCATAGCACAACTTGACTAACCTGCTGAATTTCAGGGCGATGGGGTGCTTAAGACAACTAGTGATAAAACTGAAAATGACAAGCAAGCAAGTGCTGCCATTGGAGTCACTGTGAAGATAAGCCTTTTAAAGGCAGAATATCTGAGAGAGAGTATGGAATGAGACTCAAACAGGGCAGATTGATTTAAGAGACACATACATGACAAATTTGTTTTGATGAAACTAAGGTTACACTTTGACAAGTGTCAGTGCTTTTTAATGAATCAAAACTTGGTATGGATGGTGTTGTCTTTAGAATTTCTGTCGGAAAGAAATAAGTTGTCTCCGTTTATTATATAACTATTTCAAAAAGAAGAAAAAAAAATTGTTCAGTGTAAAAGAGTTAGCTGAGTTTTATGTTTCCACAATCTCTTTATCTTTCATTCAAGTGCTCAGTATCAGGTAGGTGCAAATAAATAGCTAGTTATCGGTTTTGGCAAGGCTATGCACCTATGTTTTTTACCTTCATAACCTTATGATGAGCATTGAAAGGAACTGGTTTTCAGTTTGTGTGTAAGATTTAGCCTCTTCTAGCAAGACTTTTTCACTTAAGTGTGAAGCGAATTTCAAATTAATGAAGAGAAATTTTACTTTTCGGCTTAATACTTAAACTTATTGCAGTACTGAGTTTTACTTTATTTCTTATTAAAGACCTTGTCCATATCCAGATACAAAGTTAATTCATATGAATAGGTGAACATTTATCTATCATCAGTGTCCTCTCCTTTTTCTTGGAAGTAAGTCCAATATAAATGTGATATTTATATATGATAACGGTGACCTACATAAAAGTCGGAGATAAAAAAATAAAGTTTATCAGCTTCAACGGGTTCAAGTGGCATGGCAAGTATCACATAGTGGCCCTTGCTTGACAGTTTGATGGTGAAGAATATTTCTATTTCTTTTGTTTCAAAAATAAGTCTCAAAAAATTTTGAAAAAAATTTAAGAATTAACTTTGTTGTTTTATGTGTCCCATCCAAGTCACTTAAATCACCAGCATTGACATTTTTGTGTTTGTAATTTTTCAATGTTTACAAGTCAAAATAATTTTTTTTTTAATTAAATCCAGATCTACAACATTTATGTCAATGGAGTTTTCCATTGCAAGGCGAGATATAAGCAGCTGAGACAGTTTCATGATGAGGTGTGTACTGGGTGCTGGAGAACCAGACAGTTTACCACTTATACCTGATGGAATTAATTTTCAAAATCATTTAGACAAACTTAGCATTCCTTCATCTTTGTAAAGGTCTTTCTTAAACTCTGACATTTACATGTTTCGTGGCGATTTGATTTCCCAGTGTAATTTCAATGAAATATTAGCTAGGATCAAGATTTGAGTTATTGGCCGCTAGACCAAGTATCTGATATGCTTAATACTATGACACTCTGCTTTGGCGCGCATAGGACAACAATTAGCTAGACTCAATTTTGTGGTTCCATGAACTTGTACTCAAGTACTTCTTGGTTCCCTTGAGTTTTGTAGTATGTAGATGTATGTTTAGATGGGTACTGATCAAAAGATTTCTAGTTGACCCTAAAGCATCACATAAAACGTGTACAAGACAATATTATGATAAGAATAGATATCTTTTCTGTAAAATCCTAATTCATTTTTCTTCCAATTTAAACATTATCATGTAGCTTTAAACAAATTGCTAACTTTAAATTCCAGCAAAACAGGGATTCATAGCCTTCTAATAAGCAATTAAAAGACTCTTAAAAAAGGTTTCAAAGGGCTGAATTAGCTGATATCTTTTGGGTGAAAGACTAACTTAATGGGAACAAACTAATGTACAAGTCGAATTTTATACATTGAAAACACTTGAACATGTCTTAACTGTGCTGCTGCATAGCGAGTTATCTGTTCTTGGTCAAGTTGGTGGATTGTGAACGTCGCAAACGATTTTTATGTTTCTTATTTGCTCAGACCCAAAGCTTTTGAGTGCCGTCCAATCATTTAGTTCGCTATCAATCTGGCGAATTAACTTTGTTTCTGTTTCTTTCTGTTCACAGAGATTGATTACTGTTTACACCAATCTCATTTAATGACTTTTTTTTACTTAAAATAAAACAAACAGTCGGGCCTATATATTTCATAAATTCTGAGATAAAATTGGGACCATTCTTCTTCTTCTTTTTATTATCATTATTGTCTTTCTTCTTCTTCTTCTTCTTCTTCTTCTTCTTCTTCTTCTTCTTCTTCTTCTTCTTCTTCTTCTTCTTCTTCTTCTTCTTCTTCTTCTTCTTCTTCTTCTTCTTTTTCTTCTTTTTCTTCTTCTTCTTCTTCTTCTTCTTCTTCTTCTTCTTCTTCTTCTTCTTCTTCTTCTTCTTCTTCTTCTTCTTCTTCTTCTTCTTCAATTTTCTTATGATTATCATTGTTATAACTATTGTTATAATTGTTGTCTTTTTCTTCTTTGACATTATTGATGAAATATGTATAAAAAGTACCGCATGTGCAGGGAGCTACCAACCTATAAGCTGGTGCTGAAATGATCTTAAATATACTGAGGTAGAGAAGGGCACCAAAATTACTGAAATAGCCGGGGCCTGTTTTATTTTTAGCTCTGCTCATTTCTTTTCCAATGACTGGTCTTAGAGATGCTTGACAAACGCATGCAAATCCACAATAAATCTAAACATCTCAATTTTCATGCTGTTGCTATGTGTAGTCGACCCACAATTATCATCTTTGTAGTAATCTTCATGGAATCACTAGCATAGGTTATGTCTTCTAAAATTAAAGTAAAAAAAATTTTGAATTGCACCAAAGCGGCTGATAAAATACTGCTATAAAGTCTCATCAGTACTGAAACCTGTGTTTCAATGCTTGGCAGCTCTTTGGTCATGACATAAACGATATGACTTTTCTGACAGTGAATAACCTTAATTTTGAGAAGAATTTCATAACGCAGTCACGATAATAAGTATAGGATATTACTGTTTTGAATGAGATGATTTTAACATTGACACAATGTTGATAGACATTAGGCTGTGGAAATATTAAGAATATTCAAAATATAGAACCGTTTCTAACCTTAAAATATGTCATGAAATAGATGTAAAATGTATACTGTTGTATCAATGTGTAGAGATGGTAGTATTATGAATTATGGAAAAGATATGGCCACATTGTCTTCAGATATAAGTTGCACCTTTGCCTTTTTTTTTTTTTCAAAGTTTGAAAACCTTGTGTCCGCCCAAATGTTTAACCTTAGCATTCTCTTGTCATATTATCAGCTCAAGAAGGAGTATGGGGCCTTTGCCCTGCCAGACTTTCCTAAGAAGAAGCTGTTGGCGCTGTCCTCGGAGGAGGTAGAACAGCGGCGAATTATGCTAGAGAGATACATTCAGTTGGGTGAGTTAAGTCATGGAGATTACCTAGGCTTGGTTGTCAGAGTGAATCTCATGGATCAAATGAATGACGGTTGACACAGCAAATATCAAGTATCATGTGAACGTTTTTTGTCACACTCACAGTGAATTTGGTGTACCATGCGAGTGATGGTTGTCGCAGTGAATCTGGTGTACCACGTGAGTGGTGGTTGTCACAATGAATATGGTGTACCACATGAGTGGTGGTTGTCACAGTAAATCTGGTGTATAACGCAAGTGATAGTTGTTGCAGTGAATCTGGTGTACCACGCGGGTGATTGTTGTCGCAGTGAATCTGGTGTACCACGCGAGTGATTGTTGTCGCAGTGAATCTGGTGTACCACGTGAGTGGTGGTTGTCACAGTCAATCTGGTGTATCACAGTAGTGGCAATTGTCACAGTGAATCTGGTGTATCATGTGAGTGGTGATTGTCACAGTGAATCTGGTGTATCATGTGAGTGGTGATTGTCACAGTTTATTTGGTGTATCATGTGAGTGGTGATTGTCACAGTGAATCTGGTGTAACATGTCAGGGTGATTGTCACAGTGAATCTGGTGTATCATGTGAGTGGTGATTGTCACAGTGAATCTGGTGTATCACGTCAGGTGATTGTCACAGTGAATCTGGTGTATCATGTGAGTGGTGATTGTCACAGTGAGTCTGGTGTATCACATCAGGGTGATTGTCAGTGAATCTGGTGTATCATGTGAGTCACAATGAATTGCATATTTCATGTCAGGGTTGGGTGTCATTGTGAATCTTGTGTATCATGTGTGTGGTGATTCTCACAGTGAATCTTGTCAGTTGTGTATCATGTGTGTGGTGATTCTCACAGTGAATCTTCTGTATCATGTGAGTGGTGATTCTCACAGTGAATCTTGTCATTTGTGTATCATGTGAGTGGTGATTCTCACAGTGAATCTTGTCATTTGTGTATCATGTGAGTGCTGATTCTCACTGCGAATCTCTTGTATCACGTGAGTGCTGATTCTCATAGTGAATCTCGTGTATCATGTGAGTGTTCGTTGTCACAGTGAATCTTGTGCGTTGAGTAAATGGTGATTCTCTCAGTGAATCTCATGGATCATGTGAGTGGTGATCGTCACAATCAGTCTCATGGATCATTTATGTAGCAGTCTCAGGAATTAAACACAAGCATATCAAAATTAGATGTTAGTAATGAGGAAGACAAAAGAGAGAGAAAATGGGTGAAAAAGAAAAGTACTGTTTTTATTTCGTTGCTGTCTTATGACATAGGGAATTAATCATGGTTCAAACTTGGCACATCTCATTTTTAACACAAGACCGACTAGGTCTAGAAGTTTGAAAGCTAGTGATACAGATTTTCTCTACCAAACTTTCTGTTCATCCTAAAATTTTATTGATAATTTCAGACTGACTATATCAAAGTAAATCATACTTTTGCTTTAATTCTGTGTCTTGGTTTTTTTTGTTTTGTACAGTGAGCCAGGACCATCAGATAGGAAGTAGCAACCTCTTCAACGCATTTCTCCTGATGGCACAACAGGTGAGAATGGTTTTCTGCTTTTTTTTTTTTTGCCTAAATTCGTTTGCATCTCGTTTTGAATTGTATCATCTAGAGCTGCACCATTGGATTTTTGGTCTCCCACGTTTCCTAACGAATCTTACATAAAGAATATGTGCCACCAGTAACAGACAGAAGGGTAACTCCAGGTTCCTTTGTGTGTTCATATTAAAAAAGATCTCTCAGATTCTAAATGAGATTAATATATCTTGGGTAGAAATGTTACATTCCATGACTCTATGCCTAATGTCCACCCATTCTGATTTAGAGAAACCATCTTTTATTGGTCTCAAATATGGAGTGTGATCAGAAAAGATTTTATGAGGTAGATTAATTTGCTACTCACACATTCCTTAATATTATTTTTCTTTGTTTACTAAAATTCAGCAGAAAAGAATGTAATTAGAACATATTTTCAGGTTATAGGGGTAATATTTATCTGGAATTATTTGGCGTACTTCTTTACTGTTTATGTCATTTTCCTGTTGCTCTGCTTAAGTGGGTGTTTTAGCTTGTAGTGCCTGAAGAAATAAAATAATAAAGAAGTATTTTGTAACTCTAAAACTACAAAAATGCTCCCTGCTTGGTTCTGGTTTTACACTGTCAGATACACTGTGATAGATCTGAAAAAATGTGAGATAACCCCCTGATCAACAAAATTGCCTGCAATGCCTGTGGATCAATTAACACCCTGAAACACTCCACGGATCAACCTGTGTCCCTAACACCCGTGGATCAATTAACATCGTGTAACACTCCACGGATCAACCACTGTCCTTAACATTTGTTAATAAATAAAGATCCTGTAACACTCCACGGATCAACCAGTGTCCTTAACACCCATGGATCAATTAACATTCTGTAACACTCCACGGATCAAACAGTGTCCTTAACACCCGTGGATCAATAAACGCCCTGTAATACTCCACGGATCAAACAGTGTCCTTAACACCCATGGATCAATAAACGTCCTGTAACACTCCACGGATCAAACAGTGTCCTTAACACCCATGGATCAATAAACGTCCTGTAATACTCCACGGATCAAACAGTGTCCATAACACCCGTGGATCAATGAAGGTCCTGTAATACTCCACGGATCAACCAGTGTCCCTAACACCCGTGGATCAATTAACATCCTGTAACACTCCACGGATCAACCACTGTCCTTAACATTTGTGGATCAATAAAGATCCTGTAACACTCCACGGATCAACCAGTGTCCTTAACACCCGTGGATCAATTAACATTCTGTAACACTCCACGCATCAAACAGTGTCCTTAACACCCGTGGATCAATAAACGTCCTGTAATACTCCATGGATCAAACAGTGTCCTTAACACCCATGGATCAATAAACGTCCTGTAACACTCCACGGATCAAACAGTGTCCTTAACACCCATGGATCAATAAACGTCCTGTAATACTCCACGGATCAAACAGTGTCCTTAACACCCGTGGATCAATGAAGGTCCTGTAATACTCCACGGATCAACCAGTGTCCTTAACACCCGTGGATCAATGAAGGTCCTGTAATACTCCACGGATCAACCAGTGTCCTTCACTCCCGTGGATCAATGAAGGTCCTGTAACAATCTTTTGTCTTCTCCAGGAGTCTCAGAAAGAGGAGGCCGAGGAGGACTCGCTGGACGTGTTTCTCATGAACGGCCACAAGATCACTGTGTCCCTCATGTCCACTGATCAGACAGAGGATGTCCTGGAGGTGAGTTCGAGGTCTGCGTTATGAAGGAACCGGAGACGGATGAAAGTGATTCTATATGTTTATTTTATGTTGCTATGGCATAAGTCAAAGAGTTATTATATCAATTCAAATTATAAGCTCAAACAAAATGAATTTCCGATCAATTTTTGTTAAATTTGTTGAACTCGGTCTTCTATTTGAAAATCACACTTAACCTTGATACCTTCAGCAAATTTGAATTTGGTTTTAAAAATTAGTTGAAAAGAAAACAAAAACAAAAATCCAACTTTTTGCAATGATATAGAAGTCTTTTCTGTCATCAGAAGTGCTCCAGTTTGTCTGTGCAATATGAATTTGTACTGGAGTGAAGTTAGTATTTTAAGATTTACTCAAAACCTAGGAATGATGGCAAAAAAAAAACAAAAAACGAAATTCTTTTTTTTTTAACCAATATTGGTTATTTGTATGACAGACCTATAATATATCATATTGCAATGAAATCAAACAGAAATTTGTAAAAAATTACATTTACAAAAAAACAAGAGCATAAAAGCTTATTGCGCTCATGGAGAAACAACTACTTTTTTGTTTTTAACTGAAGGTACTGGGAATCAATCAATAAATCAATGAATTAGATTTTGCTGTTATGGGCCAGTTCTTTGGAAAATCACCATAAAGAAGTGTAGAGAATGTTAAACTACTCATGTGTAAAGAAATGATTGTTTATGTACAGAGATGACGCATAAGGATAAGTAACATAAAAACTGCCCCCCCCCCAAAAAAAAAAAAAATTGAAATGATTGACTGATCTCCATGTATAAGTGATGCTTATTCAAAGATCATTGTTTGGGAGCCTATGATGTTGGAATATAATGTTGACTGGGATGGTGTTCACACTAATTTTGGTTATTGGACATTTTTTTTTCTCTGCAAAATTTGCCTGTTTAGTTTGATGTGAGGTCAAGTGTGCAAGAATTTAAATTTAAGTTCATCATACAAGATGCCAGTTTCAGCTAATTTTGTTCGAAACATTTAAAAATCCATGTGTGTTTTTCTTCTCCTGCAGGTTGTTGCCCATCAAATTGAAATTCCTGATGATTATGTTTACTACTTTGGTCTATACTTGGTAAAGAAAGAAGAAGACGGAGATACCTCAGGTGAGTGAGATGATTTCTGACTCTCCAGACTATCTCCCCTTGTGATGGCTAATGGCTGTTAAGATGTTGTATTAGCATCCACCGCATTTCTCCTTCCTGTCATCAAGTTCTTGCTTGTTAAGATGTTGTATTAGCATCCACCGCATTTCTCCTTCCTGTCATCAAGTTCTTGCTTGTTAAGATGTTTTATTAGCATCCATCTCATTTCTCCTTCCTGTCATCAAGTTCTTGCTTATTGAATTTTGTTGGTGAAGTGGGTTGTTTTGTCGAGTGGTGAAAACTGATGCAACTTAAACATTAATATATATATATATTTTTTTTTCTTTAAAGTTTTGTTTCAATTTGTTAGATACAATAGGAAAAAAATCCAGTTTTAAAGTTATGAAATTGGTTTACTTAAGAAGTATCAACATTCAATGTTTTGTTCATGCCCTATCAGGCTATTTGTTTATCTCTAAGTCAAATTTATTTTCATATATGTGAGGCATGTCTCCTGCAAAAAGATTATAATACAAATATATATGTTGTTGTCTTGGATACAGTTAAAATTATTGGAAATATTTTTAAATTAGGAAATGAGTTGACTTTTTTGCTTACTCCTACGTTTTACATATCTTTCTTCTCTCAGTGGTGCGGAAACTGCAAGAGTTTGAATCTCCTTGTCTTTCTTTGAAAGCTGCCAACAAACACGCTGTTCACAGACTTGTGTTGCGGAAAGCGTAAGTGTGAAGATGTTCGATTGTTCTCATGGTACTAGATATTATGAAACTGCAAACTAGATTCTATCTTAATATCAAATAGCTGATGAAGTGGATCACAACGATAGTTAAGTTTGCATTAATCAAATTTACTATGAGGCATGTATTTTAAATGTATTAAATTTCTTTTGAAGCTTGTAAAAGTAATTATATTTAAACCAATCTTACCAATCCGTTACGGTAGATATTGGGATTCATCGTTTGACGAGGACCTACTAGAGCATAAGGTCACCATGAACCTTCTCTATGTCCAAGCCAACAGCGACCTCGAGCGCCAGTGGGTCCTGGCCACTAAGGAGCAACTCGGCCATTTAGGCAATTTACGCAAGAAAAACTCAAAGAGAGAGGTATGATTTTGGTGTTACTGTTTATGATTTTTTTTTATTTATTTGTCTTTTTTCCTTTATGTTATCTACTTACAAAGCCTAATTTTGAATTTCTTCCATATCTTTTATAATAGTTCTGTCTTGTTGGTAAAATATCCTCCCACAAGGATCAAAAATCAGTCTTTAAAGGTTGATCGAGCTAAGAGGTATTATTGATCAGCTCAAAGAATTTATTTAATCAATTGGTTTTTTTTGACAAGATATGACAAAGTTGGACATTTGTATCTTTGGTGAATTATTTTTAATAAAAAATTCTTAGCAGCCTGCCTGTACAAGCAATCAGCTTGTTTCATATTCATTGATTAGAAGCTTGTCTGAGAAACATGTTACATATACTTGCAGTAGTTTTTCTTTCACTAATCAGTTGTTGGTGAAATTTTATTACAATGTCCCAGTTTTTTAGCTTTTTGCTTTCAGATTCTTCAGTAGCTCTGCTCCAAGCTTTTGTTAGTTGGTTAACTTAACTGTCCTCTTTGTCAGCTTGACAATCCCTTCTGCGGGAGGCTTGGACGAGATATGGAAAAGAAATCAGCAGAAGTGTAAAATAATCTTGTAAGCTTATTTTAATCGTAGAAAACTGTGCGCCTCACTCGTTTTCTTGAAACCACTGCTAGGTTTGAACGAGATATGGAAAAGAAATCAGCAGAAGTGTAAAATAATCTTGTAAGCTTATTTTAATCCTAGAAAAACTGTGCGCCTCACTCGTTTTCTTGAAAACACTCCTACTCTTCCCAGTTCCTGCGTGTGTGCCGCACTCTCAAGTACTACGGTTACATGGTGTTCAAGCCTTGCACGACAGACTACCTGGCGCCCAACTCAAGGGTCATCATTGCTGCTGGCCAGCTAGAGCTCAACTTTAGGATCCAAGTTCAGGTGAGTTTGAGTTTGGAGGGAGGGAGGGATGGAGTTGTGGCATTTTAGTCCCTGTTGGTATGCTTTTTTAAAATTGTTTCTTCTGCTTTTGAATATAAAGAAAATTTCAAGTGGTACTTGTTGGTTTGTATATTTTTGAGGTTTGTCTTGTCATTATTTTTATTCATCTTTCTGCAGAGATGACAAAATTGTTGACTGCAGAGTAAAGATATTACAGTTGATTTATTTTTCACTCCTCAAGATTTACAGAACAGTGTGTTAAAAGTGCAAACATTGTATCAATGTAGACACGGCTGTTAAAGAGCAGCATTTTAGTTTGCCTGCCGCACCCGTGAAGCAGCTTGTAACCCGATCGGGTCATGGGGTCAACCACCCCTGCAGAACGGGGATTCCCCTTTCCTTGCAACTTTAGATTTTAGATCTAATTTTCACACCAAAACAATGGAGAATTTAAGCTTATGCATGAAAGGAAGAACTACAAAAATCATATAATTTGTTACATCAATATTTCAGCGATACGAGGATATATTTTTTCCCCTTCTTTTCATTTAATTGATGGAGTTATTGAGCGCTTTAATAAGTACATGAATCTGGAATAATCATAAGTTGGTGACGTTTTTTACGGGACATTTATGAAAAACTGAAACAATTTTTGGGGATGAAATTTTTACAGCATTTCATATATATGTTGAACTTAACACCCACCAATGGGCATTAGCGAAGAGTTCTCCGTTTCCAAGTTATGCGGGTTTGAGTTGTGATAGTCCACTTCTTACAGTGCTGTTACGGCGTTTTGATATAAAATGATAAATCTAAACAACGATAGAACATCGTAGTTCAAGCTGTGGAGCGTCAATATGTATGAGGGAGGCCTGATGTTAACTTTTGACAAAATTAAAAATACGCACTAAGAAGAAAATGAAACTTGTGTAGGGTTGCGCATTGTCTTCCTTTACAGGTAAGTCATACGTTTACTTTGCCTTACGTTCTTCAATCGGGGGGCGTGAGCTAAGAGTAAGAGCTCTCTCTCTCTCTGTGTCTTTCTGTAATATTTTCAAGCTTTTATTATAAATTTCTTCAAACCTCTGACGCCTAAGTGCTTTGAGTTTATTTACGTCAGAATATTAAAAGCATATTGTAAAAATCTTTTTTTTTTTTTTTTTTTTGTTACTGGAAATGATTGTAAACACCAAAAGTTAGTAACGAGTCGTTGATAAAGTCCGCAGAGAGAAACTTTTGATTGTTTCTTCTATCTGCTACTTAACGATCTATCACAACAAGATCTGCAAACTTCATGGAGCTTTTGGTTGTGTTCAGATTCTAAGTGCTGCTCCATATTTAACTGTGTTGGTTTGAGGCTTCTAAGGTAGATCTATAGTGCAGAGTGTTATTTGCGGGTAGTTCGTGCAGACCCGAACGTGTGGAATTATTTTAAAAAATCATATAAAATCACTGAAAAACTCTTCGCACATGAAACTTTCACAAGTTCTTTATGTTGATCTTTTAAATATCAGGAAACAATTTTTAAGCGATAAAATTGTTTCACTTTTGAAATATTCCTATTTAACTGAGGTGTTATGAAAATCAAGACTTTTTTCTGTTCTTTTACTAGAAGTATGAAGATTCACCTGCACCATCTAAACACTTTATAATTGAGAGATAGAAAATATAGCGTTGTATTCAGAACAATTTTAGCGTTAAAATGATTATTTGTTTGATATACTTGGAGTTAATGAGGCCAGATTTATCGCGATGCAAAACAAGTAAAAAATCCTAATATTAGATTTAACAGCTATGCACCGTCATAGCACACACGGTTGTAGCCTGCCTGACAGGTGATTGATCACCGATCCGCCCACTAACTGCGGGCGTCTGAGGTAGGGCCTGGAAGCAAACTAAGTTGCTGCTTTTAGGTCTGTTTTAACAGCTGTGTAGAGCATCAGAATAAATCAACCTCTATAACAAGGCCAGAAGTTTACATATAGAGAAAAATAATGAAACATGTGGCAAATAGGTAAAACAGAGTATAATTAAGTGAATTTAAAGTGGTATAACAAAGTTGAAGGTAAAAAATAAATAAAATGAAACGAAATTATTAAATCATTGTTTACAAAATATTTAGCATGAGCTGCTTAAAAACATGTATTTTTTTTTTTTTTTACAATTTTCTTGAAGTGCATTTCTGTTGTTTGCTAGATTCTCTCTGTGAAGTAAAAGAAAAAAAAAATGTTGGGACAACATTATACATTCTTCAATCCTTAGAACAAAAGATTTGTGTCTTAAATTTACTTATCCCAAGTTATTGTGAATCTACTATAAAAATTTCACTTACGGTATTAGGAAATGTATCTTGTTTTGAGGCCTGATGGTATAAAACGTTTGATTAATTTGTTCCACCCTTTTTTTTTTAAATTTATGTTTTTGCCGATGTTATCTTATCCTGCCCATGGGGATGTAGGGTCATCATTTGGGCTTGAGCAAAGCAAGGCATCCACAGCTAGTGTCATGAAGTTTAATCACCTTAAACCCTCACAGACTGTGCTCTGCTACTTTAATTTAAAAAAAAAAAAAAAGAGAGAGAGAGAGAAAAACATTTCAGTCATCTTTCTTGTCCTGCCTCCAATTTCTTAGATGTTACTTTTTAGCTCACCATCTTGTGAGTCCGAGTCTCAAGCCTTCCTGATATAACCAAAATCGTGGGTCGTAATAGTATGTCAGTGAGATAAGTCTATCTTTTAACAAAAAAAAAAAAAACAAAGTTTTTGTTTCCTCTAGGACTTTCTGTTTAAATTTTTTTGCTCTCGTTCGTTTTTTTTTCCAGGACATTGTCAAAGAAGGCAGCTTTAAGATCACAAGGATGAGGTGCTGGCGAATAACAACAATAGTGAGTGTTGCAAATAAACAGGGATCGTAGCCATATGTGAATGTTTGGACGTGAATCAGTTGTTGAAAATTTGTCATAAATTCTGAAAACAAAAGATCAAAGCAGTTCAAATGCTGTTCTAGATGTTTGTTGTTTCTGCTATCTCCCACACCAAAAAACAAAAAAAAAGACACCCTTTTTTGCATGGAATCAGTGTACATGGCAGTCTGATAATTGATACAAATGTTTCAGGTGGAGTGCAGATATTTATACTATCAAAAATTTAAATTTATATTGCACCTACTCACCTATCATCCCAGATTTTCACAACTGACTTAACTGAGTTTGTCTGTTTTAACCTCAATCAACAATATAGTAGATTTTATACTTTTCTTGAATGATTTTATAATGAAAAAGTATTTTCAATTTGGGAAAAAAAATTATGACATTACTCAAATGACTCAGTTTATATAAGAGCGTAAAAACTTAGAAAATAAAACAAGTATATTTCGTTGTAAATAATCTTATAAGAATTAACTCAAAATGATACTCTACCTATCTAATTATTTCAATCATTTACACATTTGGCCCCTTTCATCTACATGGTATCATGAGCCTATAATGTTGATAAATTTGATCGAGGCAAATCACAAATTTTACAACCGAAGTCAAGCTGATAGGTCTTGAAAATGTTTAAAAGCAAAAAAAAAAAAAAGTTAAGATTTATATAAAGAGAAATGTGAGTCCAAAACATAAAAAAAAAAGATTAAATTTTGGGAAAGATGAAGCAACGTATGTGTTTTTTCACAATTTTCAGCAGATATAGATGAAACTGAATATCTTCTAGATTGAAAGAAGCAAAAAAAAAAAGTCAACAGACATGGCAACTTGTTTTCAATGAATGAACATATCCATGTTTTCTATAAATTCTTTTGCTGAGATTGAAATTCATCATCTTATTTAACCTCCAAAAATAAACTTTAAAAAAACTATGACTCTTTGGAATCACAAGGCAAGCCTTTTCTCTTTCTTTTAGTATCCAAACGCCAATGGTTCTTCGTCATCATCGGAAAAAGACTGTGCCCAGTTAGAACTGTCATTTGAATACCTCATGTCGAAAGACAACTTACAGTGGGTATCAGTCTTGAGTGATCAGGTGAGTAGACTGGATTCATATCCAGCCTCTGTAAAGGAAACTGTTAGAATACTGAACAATTTGTTCGGTTTTTTTTTTTAAAGTAAAAGAATAAATCCTTTTATTGGTTTACTGATGAAGAGATAAACCGCTTACCTGTTGCTAGTAAATTGTTTTCAA
The DNA here is from genome assembly GCA_033675545.1 of Elysia crispata. Classification (NCBI taxonomy): domain Eukaryota; kingdom Metazoa; phylum Mollusca; class Gastropoda; family Plakobranchidae; genus Elysia; species Elysia crispata. The sequence goes on along the minus strand of JAWDGP010004582.1, from coordinate 32,291 downwards.
CACAAATCTGCGTGAAAATTTGTATCATAACCCGGATGCCCTTTGACTAGCAACGGCCTTATATGGGTTTTTATCTATTATTAGATTGTCACTTTGTAAGTCTTAGTTTTTCTTCCATAAAATTTAGGCTTTATTTTAATTCTTCTGTTTTAACTGTGTCTTTTGTCTACAGGCTATGTTGATGAGTATGTGCCTTCAGAGCATGGTGGATGAGCTTATTATGAAAAAGAAAGGGAAAAAATTCAAGAAGGTGAGATCTATAGAGCACCTGAACACCTGCAGACCTACTGTTGCACTTTTGGCTTCTAGATCAGGCTGGCATTGTCATGGTGATACTTGAGTACATTATACGTATGTTTTAGGGGATTGAAAGTTGTATGTATTCAGAGTTGAAAGAAGAAAGAAGACCCAGTGAAATACACCTTGCAGAAGATCTTGATCTACGGAGTTTGTGAGTCTGAACTGTTGAATGACGGCATTATGTGTCACGTGTCTGCTTCAAGAGTCCATCTGGCTCAGCCAAGCTGAGACTAGAAGTCTTGCGTTTTTTTTCCATGTCTAGCGTATTATAATCTTCATATATTCTTCTGGATTTGGAGAAGGGCAAAGCAGATAATTCCATCAAACTATCAATAACACAATAGCAGCCGCAGGCAAAAGTAGAGAAAAAGATTTGGTGTACTTTTATTTTGTTTTTGAAGTAAATATGTTTGATTTCTCACAAAGTACCACAGCCCTTACCAAGCTTCTGTGGAAATGAGATCTAGGCTTTAGATTTTTAAAATCCTCACTAAAATTGGATTTCTAAATTTTCCAGGGTTAATATGGTTTGCAGATATTTTCAATCAGATCTTTAACATCGACCTGAATCCTTTTTTTTTCTTTAGTCTCAAACTGTTTGGAAATCATTAATTCTGTATAAATTTCTTTCCTAACTTTAAATTCCTGTAAGATGTTTCGTTGTCATTTACTCCACTAACTGATTAAGATTATAAACTACACATCCCTCCGTCCAAAGCCATAACATGTTAGTACGAGGAAAGGGGGCACGAAGGTGAAGGGCATAATTTTCGATTGCCTGATCAAGATTCATACAAAACAAAACAAAAAAAATTGATGAAGTCAAGTTAACAAGCTCCATAGTACTTTTGTCTATTAATTTGTTAATCAACATTTCCTTTCATCAAGCAATTGATTTTTTAAAATCTTGTTTAATCAATAGCCACGTTGTCATTCCTTCATCAATCATTCAATCATAACTCAGCCTTTAATAGGTTTTGTAATTTTCACCATTTCATCCCAACTTCTCCCTCATCTGTTTGTAAATATTAAATGCTCTATCTTTAACGAGTCAATCAATATGATCTCTGTCCACAGCCTCAAGACCGCTTGAAGGTGAGAAATGGCGGACCATTCAAGCCAGTCTCAAGAGAGTTATCTCAAGGCATTGAAGTAAGATCAAATATCTGATTTGAGGGTAGAGGTTCATCAGTTTGTCATTTTTTCGCTATATATTCCTATCTTGATTTTTTTCCCTCCTTCTCTTTGCGTTACCCTTATGGTTTGAGGCTGTTTCCAGCTTGATAAGATGGTATGGGCAATTTCAGTTTCAAAATGATATAGATTGCAGGGAAACTGGCTAACAACAACGATGAAGGAAAAGACTAGCTTTCAAGCTTTGCTCGAATCAGTCTGTACCTGTTATGTGGTAGATTGAGAGGCTCGAGTCATTAATTACGACAGTCATTGAAAAAGCCTTAAGTAAGAAAATCAACATCTCTTTGTATCTCTTTGTTAATGTGCCATAAAACTTTCATGATAATGCATCCTCCAAGGAAGCCACTTTCATGCAACATTTTTAAGGGTTGCGAGGCCGGACTTTAACTGTGTCACAAGTAGGTTAAAGAAATATTAAAAAAAAAGTGGCCTTTTCTGAATTTGAAGAAACAAATATGTTCATACAATCATCTATGTTCCTTAGTCTTTGGGGGTTAAAGAAAGATGCAAAGATATTTTTATTTCTCTGCTGACAGCTATTTTTCGTCAAAGACCTGCAGCCTCTTGCATCACATTTTACATGTTTTTAGGGCTGCCTTTCTGGGTGGCCGAGTTTTTAGAAACTTAGAACCTTCTTTTTGTTCTAGCACGATTGACATAGATGGGGGCAAATGTCTTTAATTTTAAAGTTTTATTCTTTGCCATCGCTTCAAAGTTTGCCTTTCTTTGGTTTCCCTTATTTCATTTATCATGTCAAGAATGTAGGCCTTTTAATTTTTTTTTCGCACCATATGAGAGTGTATAAATGACTGATATCGTGTATCAAGAACGCCGCTTTGATATTTTTACTAGGTGCGACATTCAAAGGAACAGAACAACAATACGAGGGTGCACATGGTCAAAGCGCATATGGTAAAATATGCAAAATAGATTTGAAAAAAATTATTAGTGGGGCACTTTCTATACTAAGAGCTTTCCTCACTTCACTGTAGAAGTTTGGTTCAGACCAATGGCATTTGTATAAAACTAATCTCTTGCTGCTAACCTTAGACTAGAGTGCATGTTGCTAATGGATTTTGCTTGTTGTTTTTTATGGTTGCTGTACAAATTGTAAAATTTCTTATAGGGCTTTTGTATGTTCTAGTACAAGACAAGTATTTAAATGTTCATTTTCTTTCTTTATTTTTTTTTTCTTTTTTTTTGGACCTCAGTTTCTCATGACATTTTTTCCAATCAGTTTTATTTTGTTTTCTGTCATTGGTTTCATGCTTTTCTTTAATAGGCATGTGTGTTGACCCCACAGGAAAATTAATTTCATGAATGTGCTTTAACTGTACAGCTGTCTAGATAGCTTTTAGAAAATTCACTTTACTAACTCCTGTTTGAAATTGCCTGCAATTGCAATACAATGGCTACAGTGTCATAGGCTTTCAATTATTTCTGATGTTTACAATGTCTGAAATTGGAATACAAGAATGAAGGCAAATAATTTTTCAGTTTTGGTTAGATTGTTCATATTTCCGTATCAGGTACCTGTGCTTTTTTTAGACCATAGCAAAACTTTTTATATGGAGTTTGCTCTTTTTCTTATAAATAAAGACTTTAGCATTAGTTGTACTCTAGAATCCAAGACCAAGTAGCTACAGAAATGCACTATTTTTTTTTTATTTTTAATTTTACTAATAAATGTTCAACCTTCAACCTTTGTACATAGTTTACCAATATCTAGAGTAACAGAGATGGCATGCTTGGTCAGTCTAACAGTTTTATCCAATGAGTCTTTTCTTATTTCTTTCAGAGGGATTACATTAGAAAAAAGGTCATCATAAATGGCTATTGCTTGTGACTGGCTTATACCTGTATTTTGACCTACAACTTTTTATCCTAATTTTGCTTTTTTTTTTTTTTTGCACCGCTTGCTCTCTTTTGCTCTTTTTCTTTATCTTCTTCCTGTCTTTCTTTCTCTTCCCTAGTCATCCTCTTCTTAATAATATATTGCTTAAAAAATATTATTATTATTATTATTATTATCATCATGAACACTTTTTATGACTCAATTCAAAATTAGTAATTAGAATTGATGCAACATGTCAATTGATCTGCTTCTTGCAGTGTCTGTCAGCACTGGATGTAAAAGTTGGGTGGAACCATTTCACCTTTTCTCTCTTACCTTGTAAACTTAGTGGACACACATAGCATTCTCTCAAATTTTGCTTCTCACCATGTCGCTACATGCAATGCATTCAGAATCCATGATTGATGCTGCGCTAAAACACGATGGTTTCTTACAGTTCACTATGTAGAATGTGGCGCAGGTTACCAATTTTCTTGTACTGCTTTCAGGCATAAGTTTCCTGTTCATACTAACATTTTGGAATGTGCAAGCTTGTTGAACTCGGTTACCATTGAAATGATATAATTGTATGTCTGTTTTGGGCAGAGTATTTGTTTAAAGGTGTTAACATACTTCTTAATTTTTAGATGTAATTGCAGCCATCGTGTTTGAGATTTAAGAAATGATATCAAGTTTTCTTGCTCTTTAGGGCTCGAATCTCAGACACATAATAATGAATTAAGTTTTAAATGCTGTTCAAGCTCTGAAACTTGCAATGATTTTTTTCTTAAAGAACAATAAAATTAAAATGTTTTGCTTCTGTATAAAGGGTAGTTCTTGTGCTGAAATAGTTAGTCTATGTTAATGGATTAAAAAAAAAATACAAATTGAGTATTTTTATGTAACCCTTTTTTGTTATTAAATATTTCTTGTCCTAACAGCCTGAGGATCAAAGTGCAATTAACAAGGCCATGGGATCAGTGAAAAAACAACTGGTAAATATGTTGGTTTTTTTTTTTCCTTTTGCTTTCTTTCCTTCTTATAACTTTGGACATACCTGACATATTATGCCATAAAAGGAAAATGAATGAAGATTCGTCACTGTTTAGATACAAGGATTTGAAAAAAAAATGTAGTTTATTGCTATACAGTATAGCAGCATGAATAAGAACCCCAAAGCTGAAAAGACTTGCCTATAAAATCAGATAATTACTTCACTAAATGTGTAGCGCGCCACAGAATGAGATATTTTGCAGTAGACGACTACTCAGGAAAATGACATTTTCCTTAGGCATGAAATCCTCGTATTTAAAGTGCTTTTACTTCTGAAACAACATAAAGGTTAGAAATTTGAGCAGTATAAATAGGAGAAATTTCAAACTTTCTTTAGAAAAATTGCGTTTACCCCAAAATTCTCTGCCTCAAAATGTCTCATTTTGTTACACAAATAAATATCACCCTCTAAAGGGTCCATTTTTTTCGTGTTTTTTTATTAACTCAGGTTTATACATAGGCTATGTATTTACAAGGTTTCACTGTATGCTATACATAGGCTATGTATTTACAGGTATTCACTGTATGCTTCAGGGAAGAGAGTTGTGTGTTTGCCGCTATATTTTAGACTTAACGCCATGATGCATTATGCAAAGTGTATCACTTCTGTCGTTAATAGATCAGTTTGTGATTTAACCTTTTGAAGGTTGTTGGAATGAAGCCAATATATCACCGTATTGAGGAACGAAACTCAGGTCATCGAGAGACCGATGGATAGAAAGGGACAGGCAGACAAACAGATTCTGCTGTTAAAAACAAGAAGCAGAAATGTTCTTTTGTGCAATTATATAATATTATAATTATAATTGCACAAAAGAACATTTCTGTCTCTCGATGACCTGAGTTTCGTTCCTCAATACGGTTATAAGTTATAAGTTATATATATGTAACTTTTTTTTCTCTTTTAATCTTTTGTCATTCTCTTATAGGAACGTCTCTAGATTTAAGAAGCTTGGCAAAAACAAGGAATACAAAATTCATAAAATTCCAACCTGTGGACTAGTTATATCTAATCCTATCATTATTGTTACTTCAAATCTCTTCATTTAATCAGCCCATAAATGGTTTATTTCTGTAAACATTTCCATTGATATTTTTTCAGAGTAAAGGTATGCAGCAGCAGAAGGAAGAGGAAACCATCACAGAAAATGATGCATTTGAAGGGATCGGAGATGACGATTTGTGAGGTGTTAACTCAGTCAGGCAGAGGGTTGAAGAGTCTAAGTGGCATGCGACGCCAGTGTAACTCACGACATCATCATTACTGCTCAACATGTATCTGCTTCTCAAATATTCAATGGACAATTTTTCTACAGTTGATGCATCTTTATCATCACCTTGAACACAAGATGGAGCAAGCTTTGTGTTCAGCACTTTGTTTCGTTGCTGACTCGATCAAAGTGATCTTGTCTTGATCTACACATAGATTTGAAAAAACCGTTTCGAACAGATGCAAAGAAAGCAAAGCACAAAATAGCAACTCTTGCTGTTGTCATAAATAGGTAGCCTTTGAACCCGCATCAAAATGTAGAGTAATTGTCAATTTCTGTCTATCCTCTCCTTGATGCTCATTAGCGGTTCCATTGAATTTTTCTGTTCTGTCATTGGTCAACCTCTGTAACATTGTAACTGTTAAGTATGTCAGCTCCCAATATTATTATAAGATCCCCAAATCAAACCTAAATTTTTCTCTGATGCCAGAGCCAATTTACCAAATCAAGCACAATTTGTATACATTAAGTTGTTTATTTGATAATTTTTTTATTTCAAACATTAAAATGTATTTTGTCCCCTTTTGATGAAGTTAAATGTTATAAAACTCTATTTTTATATCAGGTTAGGTTTTTCTAAACTTATTTTAAAAGCTAAAAAGCATATTTTAAAGTGCTTTTAGAAGCATCTTTCATAACCTCTGTCACAAAACAAAATGGTGAACTTGTTCCTGATCAGTCTTGGGCAGGTCAAATATGGGCATTTGTTTTCAACCTAAATTGAAACGTATTCATATGTAACTAAAAAAACTCCCCAGCTCATTCTGTTTTTCTTTCTGCACAATTCTTCGTTTGTTGGATCTAGACATGAGTACATATACATTACATTATTCCGCAAAATGAGTCACTTAGTTACAGCAAGAGATAAGAACAAGTCCCAGCCTGAGGTTAAGCTCGATATTGTGGCACGTAGATGGCTCTGTGGCTTTTCGACCACATAAAACTTGCACAGTTTTTTTTTTGTAACTCTGGTATCTTGCCTGGACAACAGCAAATGGTTTAATTTTTTTGTATCTCGTGGCATATTTCCACTCATCTATTTCTCAAATAGAGGATCATATTTTGTATTCTGAGAAAAAAGGCACAATATATTTTATTGTGTGTGTGTGTGTTGGTTCTGTGCCAGCAGCGACAGAAGGTTGTTGTTTCAATACATTTTATGATGACGTTTTATCATATTTTTACTTTTTTATTTAAATCTGACCTTGATGTCGTTTTGTTTCCCCCTTCTTTTATCCTGTAAGATTCTCTGGCAGTGCCTCTTACCACGGGCACCAGCGTACTCTAGCAGCTTCTTCTTTATAGTTCCTCAATTTCCCAGAACCATCCTGGATGTAACTATTAGGGATAAGAAAGGAACAAGGAATGGTTTTGAACCCTGTGTATATTCTTCTTTAATTCTGTGTATTATGGCAGTCATTATCTGTCTATTGTTTCACCTCACCATCAGAGGGAAGTTGGACATACGTGTATATGTGCCTTAAACTGAAAATCAACATGGTTCCTATTTTCATGTATCTATATGATTCTAGGTTAAAGTTCATTGATATATTTGACGCAGCCTGAGATAGCTGAAGACTTGTTGCGCTTTGTTCACAGGGGTTTGACTACCTCAATAGCAAAGTTTAAGATATAGTTGCAAATTTTCTCTTTTTTTTTTCTTTTTTTTTTCATTTATATTTTTGCATTAGTCTGCTTTTATTAGAGTTATGGGATAGAATTTTATATAAAAAGGTTTGGGGATAAATCTTCAATAACATTTCACTGTTTCTAACCCAAAAGTTTGAAAATCATGTCAGTCAAGCAGACATTGCGCAAATATTAATCAAGCCAAAAAAAGTTCTGATATTTTTTTTTAATTCTTCTCTAGAACAATTTAAATGCAAATAATTCTTAACAAAAACGGTAAAGAAGAACAATGTTCTAATTTTTCTGTGATTTGAGACTTAAATGATTGAGTTAGATGGCCATATATAACAAGTGCAGGCTTCAGGCTTAATCCCATCACATACTGTATGTGTTTTTTATTTATTTTTTGGGTAGTGGAGAATACTAAATTTAAATGAGACAATTCATTTTGAGTTTCATATGTCATTGCATAAAACCTTTACTCATTATGGGTATACACTTTCTGAGACAGGATCACAAAGTAAAGGAGGTAGCAGGTCAAAGAATGAGAAGAAAACAAAAGAATTTAAATTATGGGTGAAGACAAATCTAGTCTTTTAGGATAAGTTACAGCCTTCCAAAACTGTTTTCACATTCGTGAGATAAAGCTGCAAAGTCTGCTATGGCTTAATATATTCGTTTTGTGTTTTTAGACTGAAAGCTGTTCATGTGTACAGCTGTTGTTTAGTGTGAAATTGCATTCAGTCTGAATGTCTGTTCAGTCTCCATTTTGTCGATATAGATGTAGATAAAGGCAGGGCCACCTTCTAACTCATCAGTCATTTTTACGAGGACTTTGTCAAAATACTCACCCATATTTTTTCTCCCCTTGATATTGTAAGCCAAACAATTATTATTTTTCAAATAACTCTCTCTTGAGGAGCTCTTCTCTTATGCTTGTTTGATCCATGCAAGCAAAATGTCTGAGCTCACTCTATATTGAAAAGGCTATATCAAAAAATCCATGAAAAATCAGCAACATATTTGTCCTCAGTAGCTTAAAGCATTCTTTTTTACTCGCCAGAAAGTATGTTTCTAATTGGCTTCATAATATTGTATTGTACTGGCGTAAAAAATTGTTCTAATGTTAAAAAATAGATTCAACAACGCTTTTGTGGTTCATTGAGCTTTGACAAAGCGAATATGTCTGCATCATCTTCTGGGCTAATGTGGGCTTCGATAGTCATTCTTTTTGCTACTATCATGTATTGAGTTTGCACAGTTATTCTATCACATATGAAAAAAAAAAAACATGGACGTAAAAGTAGCTTGAACAATTTATGTTAGTTTTGGGATAGGCAAAATATTTCATTACCCAACTGCTCCTTGAAATATAGTGTAACTTGAGATTTGGATGTTACCAACTTCAACCAAGTGGAGGACATGGAGAGGATCAAATGTATCAACTGTGTGAGCTTTTTGTGCAGCTTCATTCGTGAATGATTTAAACATGGGACTGAGCTAGTTTTCTGACTTAAACTGTAGAAAATATCCAAGCAGATGTGATTAAGACCTTCTAGGTGATTTTTTTTCACTCTGCTTTTGTTATGATACATATGAGATGATTTTGAAGTATTTTGTGAAAAAAATGCCAAGATATTTGAAATTTCAATATTTCATAATTAACATGGCAAAACCATAAAAGTCTGTTTTAACATGGAATTCATTAAATGTACCAGAGTATTTTTATGTTAAGGCTAAATTTCCTCAGCTTTTTTTATTTTTATTTCAAAACAGTAAGTTGGATAAATATGATATCGACAGCATGGCATTGCTCGCCTTCTCATTGCTGTTAAAATATGTGGACATTTTGAGTGAGGGTAGCTCCACACAGATAGTTTGTCATGGTTTATGGCCGCAACAGGCTAATACAGTCAAAGTCTTAAATCTTGGATTCAGACTTAGGATTGTAGCGATTTCATGTTAAAGTCTCGTAGTGAAAGTGGTTTAGCTAAGGGATACTATGTTATCCACTGTGCCTTGCCTGACCAAAACATGTCTGAAGTGCAGTCGTACCACTACCAGTCACCTATGGTGAATAAGCTATGAAGGTATCAGTTAATTAATCCAATAGACTGTCATTGAAATTTTTAAGTAATGAACTTGAAAGTGTAACTTCTGGGCTTATTGCAATTGTGAAACATCAAGAGATAAAATGTGACATGTGTGTGTGTGGTGATCAATTTCTAATGATTGATTCAAGACAAAATGTAAATATGTGCAAACATTCCTCGTGGTGCTACTAGCAAAGTAGTTTTTTTTTTTTAATCTCTCTATGTCTTTGTTAAATATCACGCCAATTTTTTTAGAGTTTGAGATACTTGAGGTTTTTGGTGTTCATGCTTTCAATTTAGTTGCCTTGAAGATTATTCTGTTTTATTTCTCTTCGTGTGCAATTGTAGGAGGGGCTTGCATATGAAGGCAAAACCTCTGAGGCTGATTATTAAGATTGGCATCATAAGTATTTATTAAACATTAATTTTATATTAGTACTTTAGAGCTAGAATTTTTTTTCACATTTTTGTCTTAAAAGGTTTACACAATTTATTCAGTGCAGTGGCAGACTTGAAACTCAGTCTCATCACTCAAAGTTGGAAGCGATAATGGTTTATTGTTGTTTCCAGTTAGATAGGGGAAGGTAGAGAGTACCTGGCCTGGTGACTTCTCACCTCTGACAGACTGTGTGACTTCTCACCACTGACAGACTGTGTGACTTGACTTCTCACCTCTGACAGACTGTGTGACTTCTCACGACTGACAGACTGTGTGACTTCTCACCACTGACAGACTATGTGACTTGACTTCTCACTTCTGACAGACTATGTGACTTGACTTCTCACTTCTGACAGAATTTGTGACTTCTCACCACTGACAGACTGTGTGACTTGACTTCTCACCACTGACAGACTGTGTGACTTGACTTCTCACCACTGACAGACTGTGTGACTTGACTTCTCAGCTCTGACAGACTGTGTGACTTCTCACCTCTGACAGACTGTGTGACTTCTCACCACTGACAGACTGTGTGACTTGACTTCTCACCTCTGACAGACTGTGTGACATGACTTCTCACCACTGACAGACTGTGTGACTTGACTTCTCACCACTGACAGACTGTGTGACATGACTTCTCACCTCTGACAGACTGTGTGACTTGACTTCTCACCACTGACAGACTGTGTGACATGACTTCTCACCTCTGACAGACTGCGTGACATGACTTCTCACCACTGACAGACTGTGTGACTTTTCACCACTGACAGACTGTGTGACTTGACTTCTCAGCTCTGACAGACTGTGTGACTTCTCACCTCTGACAGACTGTGTGACTTCTCACCACTGACAGACTGTGTGACTTCTCACCACTGACAGACTGTGTGACTTCTCACCACTGACAGACTGTGTGACTTGACTTCTCACCACTGACAGACTGTGTGACTTCTTACCTCTGACAGACTGTGTGACTTCTCACCACTGACAGACTGTGTGACTTTTCACCACTGACAGACTGTGTGACTTGACTTCTCACCACTGGCAAACTGTGTGACTTGACTTCTCACCACTGACAGACTGTGTGACATGACTTCTCACCTCTGACAGACTGTGTGACTTCTCACCACTGGCAAACTGTGTGACTTCTCGCGACTGACAGAGTGTGTGACTTGACTTCTCAGCTCTGACAGACTGTGTGACTTCTTACCTCTGACAGACTGTGTGACTTCTCACCACTGACAGACTGTGTGACTTTTCACCACTGACAGACTGTGTGACTTGACTTCTCACCACTGGCAAACTGTGTGACTTCTCACCACTGGCAAACTGTGTGACTTGACTTCTCACCACTGGCAAACTGTGTGACTTCTCACCACTGGCAAACTGTGTGACTTCTCACCACTGGCAAACTGTGTGACTTGACTTCTCACCTCTGACAGACTGTGTGACTTCTCACCACTGACAGACTGTGTGACTTGACTTCTCACCTCTGACAGACTGTGTGACTTCTCACCACTGACAGACTGTGTGACTTGACTTCTCACCACTGGCAAACTGTGTGACTTCTCACCACTGGCAAACTGTGTGACTTGACTTCTCACCACTGGCAAACTGTGTGACTTTTCACCACTGACAGACTGTGTGACTTGACTTCTCACCTCTGACAGACTGTGTGACTTCTCACCACTGACAGACTGTGTGACTTCTCACCACTGACAGACTGTGTGACTTCTCACCTCTGACAGACTGTGTGACTTCTCACCACTGACAGACTGTGTGACTTCTCACCACTGACACACTGTGTGACTTCTCACCACTGACAGACTGTGTGACTTCTCACCTCTGACAGACTGTGTGACTTGACTTTTCACCACTGGCAAACTGTGTGACTTGACTTTTCACCACTGGCAGACTGTGTGACCCGACCTCACGACTGACAGACTATGTGTATTCAACTAGTTCTTAGTCGTGATAGCTGCGGAATAATTCTGACAACTTTTTTTTATGTAAAGACATTTGACAAATTATTCTCTTACAAGACATTCCACGGTTTGAAGCTTCAGTTTTATCAAAAGTGGGGCTGAAATGACTAGGAAGAAAACAGACGAACTTCATCAGGCAGTCATACAAAGTTTATTAACTCACAATGACAAAAATTTTGATTGCAATTTCAGTTTGAATATAATGAGTATTGTATTAATTGTGTAACTTATGAACAATACTTTGCTGTTACTAATATGTTTTGCGTTCTTTTTTTGTTTTAGTTTATACATAGCCTCTTGACATTGTGTTGTTTTGTGTTATGCTTGAAAAGTAATGATCTTCATCTTGATGTTGTTTTAATGCAGAATTGATAGGGCATCTTTCCAATGGCTGGTTTTAAGTAAGTTGTCCATTCTTTCCCCAAAAAGTTATGTTGCAGTTTTTTTTTCCTTTCTGGTTTTAAAACTATTGTCGTGTCGTATATCTTGCACCAATTGAGCCATGCATTGACTGAAATGTTGATCATTTTGCAAAGCGCCACAACACAGGACATTCAAAAGCTCAGGAATGGTTCATTCAGCTCCCTTAAAAAATTTGCTTAACTTAACAAGAAAAAGAAAGCTCAAGAAATTAGCTAGCCATCTAGTTAAGCTGTACGGAGAACTCTGTTTGTTTAGGTCAAATTCCATGGCCAAGCAGTTTCCCTGTCCTGAAATAGCAAGTGTTTCTCTACATATCTGTAGCGCCGCCATGATATGAGAAGTTTTCAGGCTGAGAAATTTTTGTGTAAACGCAATTTTTCTAAAGAAAGCTTGAAATTTCTGTTTTTTACTAATCGTCTTTTTGGTTCTGAAGTAAAAACACATTAAATAGCCTGGATTTCAAGCTTTCTTGAGGAAAATGGCATTTTCCCAGGTAGTCATCTACCTCAAAATGTTTCATTTTGTTGGAGTGCTACCCATGTAATCTGTAATTCTCACAACCTACTTCTTGTCCCTAGGTCACAGGGTAAATCTCAGCTGTGTTCTTGGAACACTAAAAGGTATACTGTAATGTATGTTGCAATCAGCAAAGACGAACTGTATTTTAGAATTTGAAGCATGGTTTTTGATGGATGTAATTCTGTTTTTGTCCCATATCATATGGCTTTTAAAAAGACAAAGGAAATAATGAAAGTTATATGTACAAATGTATATAAAGATAGTTTTCAAAATATATGATTTGTTTTAAAATGTTTACCGGTTTTGCAAAATGTATGTTTCTATCTTATTTATTTTCAGCGCTATAAGTATATACACTTTGATTAACCCTAAGAAAAGAAAAAAATATCTTTATCATTCAAAGCTATATTTTAATTTTCTGCATGCTGTCTATACTTAAATTTTCATGAGCAATTTTCATCTTTTATTTCATATGATGTTGTTAAAAGCAAAACGTTGTAGAACTTAAAAAAAAAGTGTCATTACGGGAAATAAATCTGTACTTAAGAATATCATCCTACCTTGCCAACAGTAGATTCTCTGAGGAAGAAATGTAAGTCAATGAAATCTATTTTTTGTCTTTTTTGTGGAAATTCTGCCAGCTGTAAAAAAAAAGTGTTAGAATTCACTCCATGCTGCAGGCGTTGTATCAAATTATGTCCTGCTTAGTCCATATGTATATGGATGTTGTCCTCGCTTAACTATATTAAGATAGGTCTTTTTGTGGGGGAAAAAAAGCTTTATTTTTGTGAGTCAAATCTCTGAATACGTTCAAAAATGCCATTAAAAGATTTTGTACTCATAAATAGCATTTTTTATTAATGCAAGTAAAATGCAGAGGCATGTGGTGTAGGCCATATAGACCAGTTAAATTTAGTTATGACTGACCGAGTCATGGTTATATTTGAACGCAGATGTGATAAGCATGTAATTGTATCTTGAAAGGGATCTTTCATGTCAGCCCTTTGTACTAGAGATAAGTCAAGCCTTCTTGTAACTTTCATTCATATCTAGTCATTGTATCCCAGAAGTACATTTCATGTATTGTGTTTGTGATGCTAATATTTATATGAAAATGGCACCTAAAACTGCTTAATTTTTCTTACTTACCAAAGTTATATCATCTATTATTTTTTTTTTGTCACCCCAACCCCTTCCACCCCCTTCCCTTGTGTCTCAACATGGATGTAGTAGAATCGTAACTGGAAATGTTCAACGTGAAATTCTTTAGACTGTATGCCAAATACTGGCTTGAGAAAATTATTATTGAAAATCTATTATCCGATTCATATTAAAAAAAAAAATTATTATCAATGATGTCAACACATTGAAGCAACGAAGACTGCAGAATGTCTCTTTCTGTCCCAGAGCTACATTTTTTGTCGTCATTATAAACTTCTGTGCTTTCATGTCAGAATAATAGATGGTTGACTTTTTTAAAATGTACTAATTTTTTGTGTATGCATATATTCTCTAAGGATGCAAGAGCATTTCTTTCGTCATGACGGCATTTAATAAAGTATTACCCTGATTTGTTTGTCCCGCCGTTTGGCTTTTTTTTTTATGAATAGAGAAGCAATAATGAACATAAATCTAACTGATGCTTCTTTCAGCTTTGCTTTAGCACAAAGAAATTATTCTTATGCTTACTGATCAGTTAAATCTAAAATGCTAATCTTACGAGTTAGTTCTATAATTGATGTGGCTGTTATTATGTTGATGAAAGTTATGTTATTTGCGCAGCGCTGAGGTTAAGCTATGTATGGGATCAATCTCTCGTCGTGCTCTTTTGTTCACCTGTATTGGGTTGAACAGTCCATTGATAAAGCCTGGTTTACATGGTAAACGGCTGCGTTTACAGAACAAGTCAACAAGATTCTTATCATAACTTGTCGAGAAGATTTTTCCACAGTATGTGATCTTGAAGCCTTTCTATTACTCTTCATCAATGGACGTATCGTTTAAAGAAACTGAAGCTATCGGAATAACAAACGAAATAAATATATGTTGTAGTGTTAGTAGTAGTAGCAGCATCAGCAGTAGTAGTAGAAGTAATAGTAGTAGTAGTAGTAGTAGTAGTAGTAGTAGTAGTAGTAGTAGTAGTAGTAGTAGTAGTAGTAGTAGTAGTAGTAGTAGTAGTAGTAGTAGTAGTAGTAGTAGTAGTAGTAGTAGTAGTAGTAGTAGTAGTAGTTGTAGTAGTAGTAGTAGTAGTAGTAGTAGTAGTAGTAGTAGTAGTAGTAGTAGTAGTAGTAGTAGTAGTAGTAGTAGTAGTAGTAGTAGTGTAGTAGTAGTAGCAGCAGCAGCAGCAGTAGTAGTAGTAGTAGCAGCAGCAGCAGTAGTAGTAGTAGTAGGAGCCCAAAGTTAAAAACTAGAAAATCTTTCTTTTACCTCAGGTTCTAATCTTTGAACAAAAGGAAAAGTGTAGTAACTTTTCTATCACGCTCTATTTTATTCCCTGATCCAAATGTGAGACATAGTTTTCATTTATTGGCGTTTTATTTTTTCAACAGACTTTGCATATAATGACGTTATCTCTATAAAATCTTAAATGCTTTCAGGTGCAGGGCCTTAAGTTTCGGGAATTCATAGCTGTGTATTTATTTAAACTTACCATAAAAATGTGTAAAAGGATCTAAAAAAGATTTCAATCTTACAGTATTACGTCTTTTCTTATGGCGTTTTGGTCCATAAGCTGTGGTTGCATGACATTTTTTTCCATGAAAAACCACAAAATCGGCAGGAATTTTCTTCCATTTTAGACATCTGCAGTCGGTTTTGAGAAGAAAAGGTTAGACCTAAGTCGTCAATACTTTCTGGCAATTTTGTTCTTATTTTACTGATCTCTGAAACATACAAATAATCTCTGAAAAGATAGAGAAGCAGCGTTTGATTATTAAGCTGACAACCAAGTACAAATATTGTAGAGAGAGTAATTTTAAAACATAGCCTTAATCTTCCTGATGGTTTGGGGAATCTTTTGGCAGAATGTTTGCTTGAGAGAAAGAGGAAGAGAGGGAAAGACAGAGAGAGAGAGGGATGAAGATAAAAATAAATTAATAATGAATTAATATGGCATGACCTAAACGAGTTATTCGTAGGGTAGTTTTTTACGTGAACTAAATTACCTGGTGTTATGCAACATGATTGATGTTAGTAAAGGAGCACGCAAGCCACTGCCGTTATATTTCCATCACACACACACACATGCATGTGCGCACGCATGTAGAAGACACACATATACAGGCGCGTCATCCCGTTGTATCCACTGTCCAACAGCATTTTTTTTTTACCATTATGGAAGAACAAATCGAAATAAGACTGTCACGTGTAAACAAAGAGCTCATCACAACAAAGCGGAGCAACTTTGCACTGATTTGCTAATTGATAAATCGATTACGTAACTGTTTTATTCTCTTACTGCGTACATAAAGTAAGTGTGGAGTTACCTTAGTAATAGTATCTTGGCCTCTTCCATCCTGATCCTATAACCGATCACGTGACATGACTTGGAAGATTTATTGTTTAATTCTGTCAGACTAGTATTTTTTTTTTTTAATAGCTATGAGATTTGAGATAAATTTCTTTGGTTCTTTGATTAGTACAACTTTTTATAAGCTCTTTATTTATTTATTTTTTTCAAAAGTTCTTTTACGGAGACGGTAGCTTACGTTCGTGTAAACAAGCTAAGGATTTTGTTTGTAAGATTGGATCTGATCCCATCCCTTGATTACCCAGACTAGAATCCTAACCCAGACATGTCCAAAGTCCGGCCCTCATGCAAAATGCGGCTCGTGCTCAAATCTACACTGGCCCGCAGCCTCTGTCATAAGATCAATAATACTAAAACGATAACGGTTCAAGGAATGTCAGGCTGAATGGTCGGCTTCGACACATTTTCATGTCACCATATCTGGTCCTTTTTGCAAAAAGTTTGGACACCCTTGTCGTTTGCTGGGCCACTTATTGTTTTACGATGAAACGCTGAACAATCTTGTGTCTTTTTAGAGATGAATCAATCAATCAATCAATCAGGCGCCCTGCTCTTTAGCGCAGGCGATCAGGACCTTCCTTGTACCTATATCTCTTGTCACTTTTCTTGCATCTGTCACTCTTTCCACTAGTATTAGTTATTTATAGCTCCATGCCTTGCACGAAGATAAAAAACCAAAAGATTTAAAAAGAAATATTAGTCCGTGCCCTTGAGGCATACAAACTGCTCAAGGTCAGACTTCCGCTGATGCAACGCTATCCCCGTCGCTAGGTGCATCGAATTTCTAAAATTATGTACCCGTACTTTTCGTCTTTCACTCAATTTCTGGGCTAAACCTAAGAAAAGCATGGTATAATAAGGCTACGAACTTTTGGGACATTGCAGTCAATCTTTAATTAATAGCATCGTAATCCAGTGAACTAATGCTCATATTGACCTTTCAGTAATATTTCAGGTTTAAAAGATAGCAGGTGAAAAGTAAATCCAGAAAATCACCATGATTATTAGAGAGTCCCAATAATCTTGCTGGGATCATGGTTAGGGGAAGGGAAATGCTTTGTGGTGGTGCCAGTCTCTGTAACGAATGAAAAACTAAAGTAGTAGTAGTAGTAATAATAATAATAATAATAATAATAATAATAATAATAATAATAATAATAATAATAATAATAATAATAATAATGATAATAATAGATTTAATTATAATAATAATAATAATGATAATAACAGATTTAATTATAATAATAACAACTGATACTGATTAATGTATTTTATCATAAATGACATATCTGAAACAAATACAATTAAATTTCTGGCGATTATCCGACGAAACTTGAGAATATGGTGAACATTATGTCGATTCAATTTCCAACAAGCCAAACTATGGCCTTCTGTGACATTGAGGTTTGTCGTCACCTAAAGCCAAAATAAATTTATATTGATCTCAGGAAACATCTTGTCATTATGGAAGTATAACTTCGTGTGGTCTCTGCATACAGAGTATAATATTTCCTGATCTATACCCATGGCTGTACTAAAATCAGAGGAACCATCAGAGAGGACATGGAAGGCCAGTTCTATACTTTCTTAGCGCTCTGTCTTGTACTTTGTTGTCGAGGTAAGCAAATTCTTGTTAATTGCATAAATTCGGATTCTTGTCTAAGTCAAATTAATGTTTCCATGGTCCTAATGTATGTCGTAAGAAAGCTATTGAAAAAATAATAACCTGCCCTTTTTATTTTTTTTTTTGCTTAATGTAGGCTTAATCGAAAAGAGGACAATGAAATTAATGAAGATATTGTTGAGCGTTTATGGAATAGTATCAAAGTGAACAAACTAGAATACAATATAGCATGTTGCTGTATCACAGTATTTTTTTTAATAAAGCCTGATTTGATTCACCAATTTCGTCCAAATTTCTTTTTTATTAGTTTTTTTACCTCTATATAAATTGGCTGTGTTCTTATGTAACTTGAAGAAAAAAGTTGTGAAGAAAGGTTGGTTATAGGGGAACGGTGGTCATAGTTTCTATCTTGGCAGCGGTCATAGTTTCTATCTTGGCAGCTGTAATAGTTTTTTATCTTGGCAGCTGTCATAGTTTCTATCTTGGCAGCAATCATAGTTTTTTATCTTGGCAGCGGTCACAGTTTCTATCTTGGCAGCGGTCATAGTTTTTATCTTGGCAGCGATCATAGTTTCTATCTTGGCAGCATTCATAATTTTTATCTTGGCAGCGGTCATAGTTCCTATCGTGGCAGCGGTCATAGTTTTTATCTTGGCAGCGGTCATAGTTTCTATCTTGGCAGTGATCATAGTTTCTATCTTGGCAGCGGTCATAGTTTCTATCGTGGCAGCGGTCATAGTTTTTATCTTGGCAGCGAATGTAAAGTTTTGATGACTAATAGAAATGTAAGAAAAAAACAAACTTATTTTAGAAAGGAATTATATTAGAGCCAAGGATCTTTAAATGTCATGCCATAACATGTAGGGAATTATGACAAAGATGTTTTCAATACATCGGTTAAGGTTTAATAGATGTAAGGTAACATAAATCCCTGTTGTTTACGCTCTTTATAGTTATATTGTGTAGTTTATTATGATACAACGGCTAACTCTAACATAGTGCCTAAAGCTTTTTAAAAACCAAAATTTTTTCTACCCTTTCGTTGATTAACTTGGTAAATTTTAGCAGCAAAAATAAAGAGTGCAACCTACGTGTTTTATACAAATTGTTTTCATAATAAATAGACAGGCATATCAAACTGAGCTTACATAATTTATTCCAAAAACTGACGTGTAGAATTCACCAGCATTGCATTAATAAATTGATCTTACAGAAACCCTTAACCCAAAACATAAGAAAATGCTTTTCTTGAAATTAGAGAGACAATAAATCCATGCTTCTGAGAACATAGTGAAACATTAATTTTTCTGGGAACTCGCGACATTGGCCCGGTTCTGTGAAGCTCACCTAAAGATAGAAGCGCTCCATAGAACCGGGACACTAACGATTAATTCTAGTGATTAATTTCTCGGAAAAATCTCGTCCCTCTATGCTTCTTGAAGGGTGCCTAGTATACGCTTGAGTAATTTCTAAACAATATTGTCTCAATAATTTATATTGGAACATGAAGTGTATTTTGGAGCTGATAGTAAGTTCTGTAACAAAAAGGAAAAAAAAAAAAACCTGCAGTGGCTAACGATGCACTGAAAAAAGTTGTAAGTTATTGATAGCCACTTAATTTTTTAATCTCCTTTGTCAGGATCAAACTTCTGAGTGATGCCTTGAGTAATTTCTGAACAATATTGTCTCAATAATTTATATTGGAACATGAAGTGTATTTTAGAGCTGATAGTAACGTGTAGTAAGTTATTGTAAGTTATTGATAGCCACTTAATTTTTTAAACTCCTTTGTCAGAATCAAATATCTGAGTGATGCCTTGAGTAATTTCTAAACAATATTGTCTCAATAATTTATATTGGAACATGAAGTGTATTTTGGAGCTGATAGTAAGTTGTGT
>JAWDGP010004582.1:0-10000 GCA_033675545.1 Elysia crispata | reverse complement strand
AGCAGAACAGTGAGGCGCTTTGGCATCCTGCCACACCCAACTGATTCACCAGATTAAGCCGTCTCAGACTTTTTGTCTGCTCCCTAATCTAAAAAAATCTCTTAAACGACTCCGTTTCAATAACAGAGAGCACAGTACTGAAGCTGTTGAAGACTGGTGAGGCATAATTCTGGGTCCTTTTAGTCTGAAGGACTTTGATGGCTAAAGAGAGGTAGCGAAATGTGTGACTCAGCGTGGCAAGGACTGTAGAGAAATAAAAGTATGTGTGCCCCAACATAAATCATCCCTACTGCTTCACATCTAGACCAAAGACTCCTTGAGCCCCTCTTGTATATTAATACAATAAATATGTTGAGACGTTATTATTAGTATAGAAAGCCATGAATAAACTTACTCTTATATGAATTTTGTTTTCCTCTACAAATTCATCTATGACTAAACCCCCAAGGCTCGCGCCGTGATGAGCGTCAAAGTATTGGAGACCGTCAAATTCTCATAGACCAAGCAAGGGAGAGAATAAACGTCGTGAAGAAATTCATGTTCTTTAGAGCTGAAGCTTACCAATCCGAAAACTATATTCATTTAAATTTGGCCCTCAAGCGGTTGAAGAGCTTTCTGCAAGATAGCTACCCTGATTTGTTTTACCCAGAGAAGTGTGGAAAAAACTTGACAATCAAGATAGGCCCGGTGTCTGCTCCATATGTGATGATCAACCCGGAAGAAGGAGCCCCTATATACTTTCAACACCTATGTGACCATGTCAGTCATGGAGGAGGTTGGATAGTCATCCAGCGACGACATGAACACGGGCTTAACTTTGACCGAGAATGGATAGATTACAAGCGAGGTTTCGGATCATTTGACGGAGACTTTTGGCTCGGCAACGACAAAATATACCACCTTACTAGGTCGGAATGGTATGAGCTGAGAGTGGAGTTAACGCTAGAGGATGATGCCCGTGAGATCGGAGGGTTGTATGCCAACTACAGAAGATTCAAAATTTATAGCGAATCAAGTGGATATTTGTTATTTATCAAGTGGTATTGCGGTACAACTGGGGACATATTGAACTATCACCGCTATCGAAAGTTCACGACTTATGACAGAGACAATGACAGATCCTATAATGAAAACTGCGCCACAAAGTTAGGTGGTGGCTGGTGGTTTTCAAAATGCACCACACTAAATCTTAACGGAGATTGGCGCATTGGAAGCGATGTGGGAAATTTCAGACTTGGGCATTTGATCTACTCTGAGATGAAAATGCGGCCCATCGTATACAGTAACTATCGCAGTCACCCATGGCGGTGTTGAAACATTCGCCTTCTAGTATTATCATTCAATAATTTACAGCCGTTTTTAAATTATGTTCGGTTGTAAAGAAAAAAAAAATAACCTCTGAGAAAGTAATAAAATTCTTGAGGAAAAAAAAAAGAGTTTTTTTCACCATTAAGTTTATTACTTTACTACTTTATTATTATTATTATTGTTATTATTATTATTATTATTATTATTATTATTATTATTATTATTATTATTATTATAATTATTATTATTATTATTATTATTATTATTATTATTATTATTATTATTATTATTATTATTATTATTATTATTATTATTATTATTATTATAATTATTATTATTTATTTTTTTATTTATTTTTTTTTTTTTTGGGGGGGGGGTGGTGGGGTGGTGGAGATTATACATAAACACACACAGATGAGGAGATAGATCGAAGACAATAAACTATTTGTAATTTTGTGTTTACACCTTCTTTCAAGACTAATCTATAAAGAGGTTCACTAGATTAACACGGTGCCTAATTTGAATCACTGTGTCGTGTCACTTATAACATGTGTGTAGCCTTATTACCACCACCACAGTCATCACCATCACCATCACCACCACCACCATCATCATCATCATCATCATCATCATCATCATCATTATTGTTATTATTATTTTTATTATTATTATTATTATTATTATTATTATTATTATTATTATTATTATTATTATTATTATTATTATTATTATTATTATTATTATTATTATTATTATTATTATTATTATTATTATTATTATTATTATTATTATTATTATTATTATTATTATTATTATTATTATTATTATTGTTGTTGTTGTTGTTGTTGCTGTTGTAGTTGTTGTTGTTGTTGTGGTTTTTGTTGTTGTTGATGTTATTTTTTCAAATTTTCAGTATTATTTACATTTCTCTTCCTTGTAATTTTTTTCTTTCATATTTGACATAAACCGAAAAAAAATTATTTTGATTCTGTAGTCTAATAAGAAATTGAACGTGACACAAAACTTGAAGGATATATTTCCTTTAAATGTCAGATTTAAGAAAAAAGGCTGTAACATTTGCTTGGGCGAATAGTCATTGACCTTTCTTAGGGCCTAGCCAGTGAAATAATTTGAGTATTAAAATGAAAAACTACCCCGCTTTAGCGGCTCACTTAGGAGCTATGAACGCCAAGATTAAAGAGTCACAAAGAATGTCATTGAAAGCCAAGACTGAAGAGTCACAAAGAATGTCATTGAACGCCAAGACTGAAGAGCCACTAAGAATGTCATTGAACGCCAAGACTGAAGAGTCACAAAGAATGTCATTGAACGCCAAGACTGAAGAGTCACAAAGAATGTCATTGAACGCCAAGACTGAAGAGTCACAAAGAATGTCATTGAACGCCAAGACTGAAGAGTCACAAAGAATGTCATTGAACGCCAAGACTGAAGAGTCACAAAGAATGTCATTGAACGCCAAGACTGAAGAGTCACAAAGAATGTCTTCACAATTAATTTTAAAAACTTTCAACTATGAAGAAGTTTACCTCACCGGATAACTTCACGGATTAACAAAGGTGGAAGAGAAACAAAAAAAAAGAGGGGTGGGTGGGGGGGTTAAATACCAGAGGCACTGAAGCCGAAAAAAATCACAAAATCTACTGTCTTGCAGCCATCGCGGGTATTAATATTGCTATCAATTGTTCAGTTTTTGTAACGAGGGAGGCCATAATCAGGTGTTTTACTACTGATACAGAGGAGAATAAGACAAAAATTGATAAAACCATGAGAAAACAGGTTTGATGGATTCACTGGAAAATGTATTACTTTTTATAAACAAAAAAACGGTGATATGTAGATAACGACTTATCTTTTGACTCTCTTGAAATTGAAAAATTCAAGTAATCAAAAGGAAAGTCCAAACGGAGCAAAATGTGAACCTACAAGGTGGAAAGAATCAATGTATGTAATAATTATGACGCTTAGAAAAGTAAGCGGGGCGACTTCCGATATTGAAGAAACTGTAGAGGGAAATTTATTGGTAAAATTGAAACGTGACTTCATCTCGCTAAGAACCTAACAGCAACATGTGATTACTGTGTCCCACTGATGAAATCTGTGGTGGGAAAATTAGCAACGCTTTGGAGGAAAAGCCGAGAAGAAGATTAATTAAGAGATAAAAAATATAGGCCTACAAATGAAGGAATCAAGACGGGAAAAAAGCTGAAGGGAGAGCCCAAGACAAACACCATACAAGAACCAATACGTCTCCAGACAGCTTGGAGAATCAACAAAAACACCCTAAACTCCGAAGATTAAAAAAAAAAAAAAAATAAGAAACCTGCCATCACGCTAAACATCAATACAAACATGAAAATCTTGTAACTTCAAAAGGGGTTAAAAAACTGAGTAGAGCTATAGCTATAGCTTGACAGGTAGGAAAAATAATAAGAAAGATAAAATGATAGAAAATAAATAACAAAATTATAGCTATAGTATAGGTTTATATTATGGAAAAAAGTGGATGAAAAAATAGAGTGAAGGAGATGTTAACCATTAAAAAAACAAGTTAAGGAAAATTGAAAGAGAGAGATGAGAAATCATCTTTTGAATGTTTTAAAACGAAAAATTATTTTGACTGGAAGTACCAAAGTCCAGATTCTTCATGATCAATAAGGCTTGTCTATTATCTGTTTTTAAACCCAACGCGTTATCGATCAACCACAAATTTTATTCGTGCCTTCGTATAAAGAAAAACAAATGGTGGTTAATAAAAGACCGCCTTAACATTTTACTGCCCAATACTTTCTGAAATTTAAGACAGCATGTGCCATTTTAAAAGGTTGTTTTTTCTAATTTTTGTTCGTTTTTACACAAAAAAAATCAATGCATCCTTCACAGGTTAATCACTAAATATATGTATGGTTGGAACGGTTTATAATTTCGTAAAACGAAAACTTTGTCCTGGATCTTTTTAATGCACGTCTAGTTAACTAGGACATTACAAACACAAGGAAGCGAATTATGTAGTAGAGGCAAATTTCCTGTTAACTTTCTTTCTCGAATTCTATAAAGTTCAGTTACTCAATCAAACATTTTAATTAATACAAATACAAATACTGTAGTTGGCTATTTCTTTTTTGTTCCAGAGTTATAAATTTGAGTGATAATTTTCTTTTTTAGCCCCCCCCCCCTTCTCTCTCTCTCTCTCTCTCTCTCTCTCTCTCTCTCTCTCTCTCTCTCTCTCTCTCTCTTTCTCTCTCTCCGATCAAAGAAGTTAAACTACAGGATACAACCTGTGTATTGCTTTGTTCAACCATGCATATATGGTGCAAGGTGATTATAATGCAAAGCACTCCTTGCAGCCCTTTAGAAGACGTACCAAATAGATTTTAGGTTGCGTAATATTAATCGTTCCAGAGCCTAAACAAGAAGTTCCTGTATCCAACGAGAGGTGAGAGGCGCCAACAAGGTAACGTAGTTGTATCATTTACCACCAATAATGCCTCTTTTGTACATATTTGCAAAAAAAAACCACCTAATACTACACATTACTTTATGAGTTATTATTTAGGCAAAAAGATTGTGAATGAAATTCGAAAATGAAGATTGAATTCAGATCAATATTAAGATATGGTTTTGCATTTTTTCCCCTCTATATTTTCATTACGTTTTCTAAATGTATGTATTTATTTTCTTCTCTCCAGTGTTTTGTTATGTAAATATCACTGACCTAAATTCTTAGGTAAATTGTAACATACTGACCGCACCTCCTTGAAACAAAGCAAACCAGAACGATAGTACAAACTATGTGATATCGACAGCATATGAGTTCAATGGGAAACTGTTCCAGTTGTATTTACATACATATCACAATCTAGAAATTTCTAGAGCTTTCTTGTTTTCAGCAGCTTTTATGGTCGCACAATGTAGCAAATTCTAATAACACAGATACAGTCTGAGCGTAGATTTGGCTGTATGAGTTTAAGACCAGTGAGCATTAATTATACGTACAAAAAATGCGATAAGTTTAAATAACGTTACGCGAGATGCAAAGTATGCGTGATTCTAACTGAACAAGGAAAGTTTAACAACATTGAATAATCTTAGATTAAAACTAAACATGACGGATGGAATTCATGACATGTTTTGACAGTTCACTTCCACATGAAAAAAGAAATGACAAAGAAGCCTTTGATAATGCCGATATGAAAACTAATAAAAATTTGTGTAAAGAGTGAACTTAAAGATAAAAAAAAAATTTCTACCTCATAATTAACATTTAAAAAAATGGAAATAATAATAATAATAATAATAATAATAATAATAATAATAATAATAATAATAATAATAATAATAATAATAATAATAATAATAATAATAATAATACATGTATATTGGGTCTTATCAAATTATTGAATTATAAAATTTTCCTTCATAGGAAAAAATAAGATAATATTTTTTCAGTTGTACACATGTCTTAGAAAGACATTGCATGCATCCACCCTCAGTGATTATGCGGCTAGTTTTCCTGTACTTGTGAACATAAATGTTTTTTTTATTTTGAAAAGAAACAATAATTGGAGTAGGTCCCATTATAACCCTGGATATATATAAAAAAAAAAGTATGTAAACTTGTATCACGCAGACTTCAAAGTCATGCTTTTTGTCTGAATCACACCGTAAACTATAATTACTGAACGGCACGTTATATGCGTTTTACTTTATGAAGTGAAAATTGATAAAATAATCTGTTGTATCTAACCATACTTCCATACGTGTTCATGCATCATGACGTGTTTTTGAAAATGAATCGTCTGTCATTTACTCTAGTATACCGGAGGTTTTCTATAAAAAAAAATTGCTCTACTCTGCCCAGGTTTTGTTTGAATCAAACTGCTTTTGTTCCTTTAAATATATGTATAATATTGACCTGAAATATTTATTTCTTCAACCTTAGATTGTTTAGTTTTAACGCCCAGTCTTTGTTGCTAAAGAAAGAGCTTCTCATATTTTTTTTTTCAATTAGGGATCAAAAGGACGCTCTATTTAATAAATATTTCTACAATATTCGTCGGAAAAAAAACCCAACAATAACAAAAAAAATAAATAAAACCAGTCAATGAGATCTCAAATTATTAAAGTGGGAGGGTTGCACATTAGATTAAAGAATCAAAATGCCTCTGCCAGCTGTTTGGAAGCTATGCTCCTAACATTGACCTGTGGACGTAGGCTCAGTATAATTTCTATCAGCCCAATGCAAATAATAATTATAGCTGACTGCATTACAGGCAACATTCTCCCTGTCTATGCCAAGGTAATTAGGTCACTCTCTGTTTACAGAGTTTATACCCCTAAACCTCCATAACTGTCAGCTCAGGTAGGCACCCACTTGAAACGCTCAGAATAATTTTAATTTACGTAAATGCTAAGGCCAATACATTCAACATGTCTGAGGTTTTATCACTTTGCAAAGGGTTCAGAAGTGGCAGTTTGTTATTTAATTAGGATAAAACAAAATAATCAACCAGAACAATATAGAATGGAGAGAGAACTCATAATATCAGTAGGTTTTGGTTCGATTAGTGAGGTTGGATCTTCTTACTACTAGTCTCGAATTGAG
Organism: Elysia crispata; assembly: GCA_033675545.1. Classification (NCBI taxonomy): domain Eukaryota; kingdom Metazoa; phylum Mollusca; class Gastropoda; family Plakobranchidae; genus Elysia; species Elysia crispata. The sequence goes on along the minus strand of JAWDGP010004582.1, from coordinate 3,069 downwards.
CTGGCATAACTCCCTTTATCGACCTAGGCATGTGATAACCAGAACGTTTTATTTGCTACGGAAACCGAGCTCGTCTCTTGCTTATTACACTACCATGAAGCTCAAGAAAACTTTGCTTGTTTAACAATCATTTCTTTCGAAGGTTCTGTTGTTTACAAATACCAGATCAAAACAAAAAAAAGCTCAATGGAGCTAATAAATTATTTAACGGGTTTTTCATATAATTATGAAGCAATTATTTAAGCAAAGCAATTCATAACTTCATACATGTAATAATTATTATACTGTAAATCCATTTTTTGACGAAGCAATTACATGTATTTCTATATCGGAAGGATGATTTCAACCTAGATAAAGGACAGGCAAACACACAACAAAAATCTGCTTGATGGTTTGAATATTTAGAGCTTGATTTCCAGAACATTCTCTTAAATCATCATTCTCGTTAAAAATTTTTTTTTGAGAGAGGGAGAGAAATTTCAGCGATTGATCTTTACAGCTCAACAGAATTTTAATGTTTTAAAATCTCGTTGCATCCTTGATGGAATCGCTGCTCTTTTTCAGTTTATGAAATTCGGAACCAATTCTAGTGTCTCGACCTACATAAAAATAATCACCAAAATTAGATTTCAAGCAAGATTTGCCATGATGTTCCATCTTCATGTTTGTCCGCTATCTCCATCTCGCCAGTAACAGGATGGTGTACCTCAACATGAGGGAGAGAATGTGGCAAATTTCTATAGCGTTCGTCATCTTTCAACAAAAAGTCGCTTCGGTTGAAATTTTCTGTGGGCCTGGACAAAAGCTGGTTCCGGCACATAATGGGACGCCTGACAGTTGTGAAATATGTTCGCCTAACCACTATCAAGATAAAATAAAACACAGGTGAGAAACTGAAAATGTAATTGGAGTTTATTTTCTACCTCAAAGTATGATTTATCATTACACTGCCAAAGCTGGTGTTTTTTATTTATTTATTTATTTTTTTAATCTTTTACGATAATGAAATAAATGAATAGAAAAAATCATTTAAACAAGAAAGAAATGTTTTCAATGTGATAAACATTAAATGGCTTAAACTGACATAAAGGCATTAAAATCATATCTAGACAACATTATTTAACTTGCAGTGCACCAAGAAAACAAAGAGCCAAAACCTTTGTAATAATTCGTTTCATTTGTTTTCGCTTTAATAATTTCGTTAATATAAGAACTATCATGTTGATAATTTTAACTATTCGATTCCACCTACTCCATTGGTGCGTTGTTAAACTTTCTTTTTTTTTTTTTTTTTTTTGAATATCAACTTGTGCAAGCAATAAAGAGCCAATAAAAAACCTTCACTTATAATCATTTAAAAAAAATAAAATAAAACTGATATAGTTCATGTTGGTCTACTGGTAATGAAAGAGTAGACTGTTGCGCCGACCAATGAGTTTTACATGAGCACGCTTTTTGTTTTGTTTCTCCATTAAATGAACTCTTCATTTCTCTACTTTTGGCCCATAACAGAGACCAGGAATGCAAACATTGCTCGCCTTTCGATCATAGCGACTTCCAACATATAGAGAGATTGAATTGTACAAAAACACAATATAGAATCGCCACATGTGTCCACGGTTACTTCCTGAATCAAGACGAGTGCCATAAATGCACCAACTGCTCGTCACTGGGAAAACACCAGGCACACGTCTGCCAAAAGGATCAGGACGCAGTTTGCTGTGATGTCGATGAGGGGGCCCCACAGCAGGAGAGCTGTAGGTACGACCCGGTCTATTGTGGGCGTGGCCAGTACCTTGTGGTGGGCGTGTCGTGTGGAGGGGAGGCGTGCCAACCGTGCCCCTCTGGATCCAACAACACAGAGCGGTGTCATCGAAAAAGAGAATGCGCTGAACTGCCTAGGATTGGCAATTCCTCAGCTATTGTTATTTCCGTTATTGTAATAATAGCAGTTGCTGTGTCTTTATTTGTATTGCTGTTTTGCTTTACACGAGCCAAGAACATACAATTTTCGTACTTGCCAAAGTATGTTTGTAACTTATGTTCTCAGAAAGCCGTCAAGGCAGAAGGATACCATACAATGGACGATTTTCAATGATTTAAAAAAAAAAAAAAGAAAGAACAAATTCTATGTTTTCAGTTGATCGTCATATTGCAGAAAATTAAGTTTTTTTGTGCTATAATAATTATGAGAATAACAATAAGATCCGTATTGTAATATTAAAAGAGATTTAGAGAACCATACCGTTTTTGCATCTAAAAATACAGTGTAGCATTTGCAGTCACACGAGTTCTGATGGTAATGAGGAATAAAACGGTAATGGATTCTTGCAGCGACTCAACGGTCTCAGAGCCTGTAAAAATGTAAATTAATGACATTCTAACTACTGCTCTGGTAAAAAAAAAAATTCAAGTAATCAAAAGGAAAGTCCAAACGGAGCAAAATGTGAACCTACAAGGTGGAAAGAATCAATGTATGTAATAATTATGCCGCTTAGAAAGTAAGAGGCACGACTTTCGGAATGCTCTGGTGCATACCGAAAGAATACAATTTGATGAATATGATTTGTATATTATTGTTAGCCTGTTAGTTTACCTGTTGTTTTTTGATGTTGCTTTTTTTCAACCATCGAAAACATGTCATCTATATTTATCTACAGTAGTTAACTTTTTTGTCGATTTTATTTTTTTAACGATCGAAATAACTAAGTTGAAAAAACCTGTCGTCTATATTTATCTTCAGTAGTTAACTTTTTTTGTTGTTTTTTTTTTAACCATCGAAATTACTAAGCTGAAAAAAAACTTTGATCTATATTCCTCTACGTTAGTTTACTTTTTTGTTGTTGTTTTTTTTTAACCATCGAAATAACTAAGTTGAAAAAAACCTGTCATCTATATTTATCTACAGTAGTTAAAATTGTTTTGGGGGGTAGCGATATTTATGCCTTTAACGGTATTATCAAAATCGACACTATAGGTTATCTCTGATTTTGATCTTTTAGTTAAGATTGCAATGATTTTACTGCAACACCACTACTTCTGCTCCTACTTCTACAATTACCACAACTA
>JAWDGP010004580.1:0-24455 GCA_033675545.1 Elysia crispata | reverse complement strand
TAACCAGTTCCAATTGTACAGTTTAGATTCTCTCATATTCACCTTACACTTAGGGTTCCAGCTTTTATGTTCCAGACTCTTTCATATTCATACGAAACAATGTGCACCAAGTATATTTCAGGCTGTCGCTCATCACGACACAATGGTTTCCAGTTTTGGTGCAGATCTGACACAATATGTTCCAACTCCCATGTTTTGAATTGTCTCTTGTCTACCCGACACAGTGTGTTCCAGCTATGTTCCAGAATGTCTGTTGTCCAATCGACACAGAGTGTTCCAACTCTGTTTCAGATCGTCTCTGGTCCACCCGACACAGTGTGTTCCAGCTGTGTTCCAGATTCTCTTGTCCACCCGACACAGTGTGTTCCAACTATGTTCCAGATTGTCTCTTGTCCACCTGACGCAATGTGTTCCAACTCTGTTTCAGATCGTCTCTTGTCCACCCATTCATCAGGTTCCAGCTCCCATGTTTCACACAGCCTCTTATTCATTCCACTGAGTTTGAACACTATGACTTGACTCCAGTAAATCACACCTGAGACCATGCGGAACATGTTGTCGCCACATTAGTTTGGGATGGTTTTATTGTCTCAAGCCATTCTAGCATGGACGTCCTTGGCCCCGGGGTCTGATTGTATCCCAGTTTAAGCACGTGCAGGACAACTCTGTATCATCGCATAAGTCTCCTTGTGACATGAAAATTACGAAAAGTTAACAAGAAAGCCATAAAAGGTGCCGCACAGTTATATTCACACAATCGTTGGGCGATAAAATTCCCCACTGCTTTAAAGATTCTAATCTGAGAATATATTTATGATCCAGAAGGATAAAATAGTTTAATATCGTTTGAGGCACTGGTGTTCATAACAAATACATATGTTTTATTAATTTATTAATCACCTAAACCGCTGTGCCTTGTAAAACTTTCACTTCAGCGATCCATTGATATGCTGTTTGCAACTTTTTTGTGAATTATTATTTGATACCTAAGATACGTATGTATATCTAAAATTTTTTTTCAGTGCTACGGTGCCTTGAAACACATGGTGGTTGGAAAAATACAGCCTTCAAGATACAAAACTGCCTTCAAATCAATATATATGTTCTTCATGACTGACGGCAGAAATCACACCAACGCTGCAGACATTGTAAGCTGGGAAAAAAGACGAGAAAGTTCTGTTGACGTCTCATTGGTCTATGATCTCTCTACACTTGCTTATTTCCCAAACACTTTATTTAAGCGAACGAAATGTCGCACAAGTATCGTATGATTTTTCTTTTAAAGATACTGATGTTCCTTTTCACTGGGAAAAAATACAGATTAAAAGTCTGAACATTGGAGGCATTAGTATAAAGGTTATCGTTTATGACTGGAGCCAATAATGGGAAGTGTGTAAATAATGTAGCTTTTTAAATATTATTCATTTTACAATATTCAGCTGTGACTGTCTGTATAGAGATGTACATGAAATGGCTGAAGTTGTGAAGTGATTTTTTGAAAGAAATTATATTAAAACACAGGTTTAAATGTGCGTGTGTATATATATACACTTACACATATATGATATATATGATTACTATAACTTATATACTTATATATATCTATATAAAGTACAAAACACTATAAAGTTGCTGATAGAAATAATAAAAAATAAATCAGTTCTCACGGTGCACAGCCATGATTGAAGAGCTTGGAAGTGCTCGTGGTGTGCTCGACAAATGAGGATTGTGGCTGCCAATTGAAAGCTTCTAGACATCTGTAATAAGTTCTTGACAATAAATGTCTGGATATGGTGCGGGCGTCAGCTGAATTTATATTAATCGCCGGTTGTGCTCGATAAATGGTGGCAGATGGTGGGCGCCGACTGAATTTAGAGACATTCTGTTGTTGTTCTCGACGGAATCCATAGTGGGAGATGGTGGGAGTCGACTGAAGTTATTGACATCCGTTGCTTTCCTCGACAGACTGATGGTGGGAGATGGTGGGAGCCGACTGAAGTTAGGCATCTACCTTTTTGTTGCTTCCTGGACGGAATCATAGTGGGTGATGGTGGGCGCCAACCAAAGTTTTTGACATCCGTTGCTATTCTCGACAGAATGATGGTTGGAGATGGTGGGCGCGCGATCTGCAAAAGCTAGATGATCTGTTACGTTGGTCTCAGAAAGATGATGGGAGATTGTAGGCGCCGACTGGAAGTTAGGACATCTTTTTTTATGTTGCTTTCGACAAAAATGATGCCGTGTTGGAGATGGTGTGGAAGCTGACTGAAGTTAAAGAAATAGAAACTTCGTGTTTCTTTATCGATGTGATGGTGACATATAGTTGGTGCCAGCATGAAGCTGCAGACATCTGGAGTGCAGTAAAAGCTTTTATTTCTTACGGAAATCCTCTGGGAGGAGATCTCTCGCCAGTGGTTTAATGATGATACTTCATTTAACGAGGACAGTGGATTTTATAGAGGAAGCTAATCTCAAAAGTCGTATAGAGACAGAAAGGCCTAAGGATCTGTGAGAGTAGATGGTTGTTTTGTTGGAGCATAGTTGACTGAGACTGCAAAATGAAAACACCATGAAAGGTCAATACAAAATGGAAATTCATTGTGAGACAGCGTTCTCGTTTTAAAATTTTTCTTTCTGCCAAAGGTAATAGTATATAATATATATATATATATATATATATATATATATATATATATATATATATAAAAAATGGAAAGAAAACAAACATCAAAAGAGTAACCCCCCCCCCCCCCACTCACACACACATACACACAAACAAAAGTGCTGCCTAATGAATACTAGGTTCCAAATTAATAAACACTGTCCTTCACTTTCAATAGGCAAGTGTTGTGAGTCTATAGTGACATCAAGTTATAACTTTGTAGTGCATACATCCAGAGTGGGTCACATCAATTGGTATAGCCTTTTAGTATATCCATCCAACATATGGGTATTCTAACAGTCAAGATAGAAGGCAACTTGTGGTATATCCACCCAGAATACCTGGGCCGCATGCACATGTAGATAACCTTTTAGTATATCCAATCCAACATAGGTAACGTCAAGATATAAACTTGTGGTATATCCACCCAGAATGAATCACATCAAGGTATAAAACCTTTCTTAGTATATCCATCCTAACATAGGTCACGCCAAGATATAAACTTGTGGTATATCCAACCCAGAAATGAATCACATCAAAAGGTAGGCACACCTCTTTTTAGTATATCCATCCAACATAGGTCACGTCAAGATATGAACTTGTGGTGTAAAAATACTCCCACCCAGAATGGGCCGCATCACAGCAGTATAACCTTTTAGTATATCCATCCAACATAGGTAAAAATGCTCAAGATATGAAACTTGTGGTATATCGACCCAGAATGAATCACATCAAGGTATAGCCTTAGTATATCCATCCAACATAGGTAACGTCAAGATATAAACTTGTGGTATATCCACCCAGAATAGAATCACATCAAGGTATAACCTTTAGTATATCCATCCAACATAGGTCACGTCAAGATATACAAACTTGTGGTATATCGACCCAGAATGAATCACATCAAGGTATAACCTTTTAGTATATCCATCCAACATAGGTCACGTTTCGAAGATATAAACTTGTATATCCATCCAGAATGAATCACATCAAGGTATAAATCCTTTTAGTATATCCATCCAACATAGGTAACGTCAAGATACAGCAGAACTTGTGTATATCGCACCCAGAATGAATCACATCAAGGTATAACCTTTTCAGTATATCCATCCAACATAGGTCACGTCAAGATATAAACTTGTGGTATATCCACCCAGAATGAATCACATCAAGGTATAACCTTTTAGTATATCCATCCAAACATAGGTCACGTCAAGATATAAACTTGTGGTATACCCACCCAGAATGGGTCGCATCAAGGTAGTAACCTTTAGTATATCCATCCAACATAGGTCACGTCAAGATATAAACTTGTAGGTATATCCACCCAGAATGAATCACATCACAGGTATAATCCTTTAGTATATCCATCCAACATAGGTCACGTCAAGATATAAACTTCTTGTGGTATACCCACCCAGAATGAATCTAGAAATCATCAAAGGTATAACCTTCTAGTATGGATCCATCCAACGATAGGTCACGTCAAGATATAAACTTGGTGGTATAATCCCAAATCCAGAATGGGTCGCATCAAGGTATAACCTTTTAGTATATCCATCCAACTGTAGGTAACGTCAAGATATAAACTTGTGGTATATCCCACCCAGAATGAATAACATCAAGCAGTATAACCTTTTAGTATATCCATCCAACGTAGGTCACCCTCAAGATATAAACTTGTGGTATATCCACCCAGAATGAACTTCACATCAAGCGTATAACCTTTTAGTAGAAACCATCCAACATGTTGTGGTAACGTCAAGATATGAACTTTGTGGTATATCCACCCAGAATGGGCCCCATCAAGGTATATGTCCTTTTAGTATATCCATCCAACATAGGTCACGTCAAGATATGAACTTGTGTGGTATATCCACCCAGAATGGGCCGCATCAAGGTATAACCTTTTTAGTATATCCCATCCATCCAACGTAGGTAACGTCAAGATATAAACTTGTGGTATACCTGTACCTTGTAGAATGGGCTGCATCAAGGTATAACCTTCGCGTATATACCAACGCAGAATTGTGATGAGATATAAAGCATCTAATAATCAAACTAAAAGTATTACCAATACTTAGACTTATAGAGTTAAGGATTTTTTTGTTTTCGTTTTTTTTTTTTTTGTATTTCGAGGGGTGATGTATTTTTTTTTTTTGTTTTTCTTTTTTGTTTTTCTGAGGGGGTGATGTATTTTTTTTTTTCGTTTTTTCTTTTTGTTTTTCGAGGGGTGTGATGTATTTTTTTTTTTTTGTTTTTTTTTTTGTTTTTTTTTCTTTGTTTTTTTTTTTTCTATTTGTTTTGGTTTTTTTTTTTGGCAAAATATTGTGTTTTGAAGTGGATATAGTAAACAACTTTTTTTGTCTGTCTCTAACTTATTCCTGTTTTAGTGTTATCTAAATAAAAATTTGTTGTACCTCTATTAGGTTTTTTTTTTTTTGCCTCACAGGAAGACTTATTTAAAAAAACATATGGAAATACACTTACAAGAGGCTTATTTTCAGCAACATTGCTGCAATCAACGGATGAACTGGACGAGCTGACAGTGTGCAAGCAAATTATATGAAGTACAACGAAACTCCGGTTCTATCATCTCACATATAAAACTAAAAATGTGGATTTTATCGCTCATAATGTTTTTCATAGAACCGCCTTTATCATGCTGTAATGTGTTTCCGCACAAGTGTCCTGAACTTGATACAAATGATGTAAAACCCACCATCTTTCCCAATCCTGAACGACAGGGTGATGCTGCGGTTATCATCAACTCGCCGTCGTCATCTCGGTAGGGTGATTGGTGCCTTATTAAAGTCCCAGCTCGGATTCAGAGAATTTTTTTTATTCTTTCCGGGTCTCGTTTTTTCGCTTCCTTTACCGCCTGCTCTGAGGAGAGTGATGTAGATTTGTGATCGAACCGGCTTTTACATCCTACTTTCTTTTCCTCCAGATGGAGTTTGCTATCCATCATCAAAGTGTTGAATGATCCTTTCCCTGCAGGTCTTACGTACGATCAGGTACAAGCAGTTTTCTTTAAGTAGCATATTTCTATACAAAACATAACATACTTAACAATCATAATGCGCTTACCATAATTATTTGATGCATGATTGCTGATATTGATAAGGATAAGCAAAAAAATATGGAGAGAAAGAGGGAGTGAGAGAGAGAGGGAGAGAGAAAAGCGTTACTTTTCTCTTTCTCTCTTTCAAGCTAATATCCCAGTAATTCTTTTTTCCATAATGGAGAGGGGCTTCAGAACAAAGAAAATGGGAAGAGGGATAAATAAAAGAGAAATGGAGAAAGAGAAAAAGCTAAAAAGAAAAGTCGGAAAGAGGAGAGATAAGAGAAAATAGATAGACAGACAGATAGATAGACAAATAAATATAGAAAAATACACAGACAAACGGAAAGACAAACAGAAATCGGAAGATTCATAAAAGGGGGAGGTGCCTGATAACATTAAGTAGTTTAGAAATATAGATAACATATAAAAAGTCAAGTAGTAACACAGGTTAGGCAAGATAAGAATTAAGAAAGTACATGGAAACCTCCTGAAGATTAGTTAAATCGGAGAACAAATTACAAAATAAATTTATAAAAGTGTAAAAACAAACACTTCAAGAGTAAGTTGCTGTATTTCACTAGTTTCAGCAAAGTGAAATTGCTGTTTTTATTAGAAGCAAATTCACTGTTGTTCACTTCCTATGCTGGGGAAGAAAAGTTTTGGGGTTAGAGAGTCTTGAAAACTTTCAGAATTATCTTTGTGCTCATAGTTCTGACCTTGCATAGTTACATGATGATATGCATACGCAAGCTATCTATGCAGAATAATTATGTATATAGTCCACATATCTATTCAGTGTATCCCTTATATCAAGTGACTCCTATCTATCATATCTGTAAGTGTCTGATTCAAAGACTGCCAAAATCTTCATGTCCTGTAGCGGGGAAAGTCTTAGTAACGAATCACCGTCTCTTCCTTATACTCATAACCGGGACAGGAAACCTCGACTTCCAAACAGATCTGAGGAAAAGAATTTGCAGAGCATCATTAGATTTGATGAACCTGTAGGAGAAAAATGTAAATTATTTTTTTTTTCATTTAAGATTTTTGTTCTGCAGTATTATATTAGTATGTATATATTACTCTCTCTTCTCATTAATTTTTTGGGGCTAATTGTCTTTATTTTTTTTCGTTTAGCTTTGAAAAAAGCATTTCGGAGTGTGGGACGAACTATTTTGTACCAGCTCTGTCTGGGAATGACAAAAAGTATAGCAGTTAAAGCAAACAGGATGCATTTCACTTGTTCGACAATCTATCTGTTTACCACTGATTTTTTTTTTTTTTAAATTCGAACTTTGGAATTATATAACAAGAGAGCGAACGAAAAAAAAAACAATTACAACACGAAAAAAATTGCATAAACATACATCATACATTATTCCAGTTCCAATTGGCCTGCAGCATCCCAGTTTGTCATTTTTTATGCATTATGTTTAAAAAAAAAGTGGTGGAGTGCAAGGAAACTTTCTGCGTGAAATGTGGATTTCTAAACTCTAAATATTGAGTTATTTCGATTTCCTTGAATTTCTATCAGAAACTGACTCCTGAGAATCAAGTTGTTTCCGAGTAGCGCACTAAAAGTCTCATCATGAAGTAAACGGTAAAGGAAACAAAAATATTCTCTAGTTAAACCTCCAATCAAGTTCCTACCATTTTGCCATCTGATGATCTGAGAAAATCTTTGACAGTAATCACCTTTTTGTGGACTTAACCTATGCATCTGCAGTTCATATAAGTGACCAAACTTCTCTGTTGATATGTGAGAACTTTTTTTAAAGCAAGTAAGGGTGGAAAAGCCTCATGCAAAAAGTCGGATTGGAGAGAAATCAGGAATGCGATATCGAGAAAATAAATAATATTGAGAATCTTCGCTGAAGGTGTTCAAGGTGCTCCCTTGCAAGTTAGGGTGAGAGGTTACCGTGTGCCACAGCAACACGTCAAATTTTTTCAGTACGTCCTTCTCTAATACCGTTTCTTAAAACTTAGATAACTTGATCATGAGGCTGGAGTAGTACTCTAATTTGAGATATTGCATACACTTTGAAAGCAGTTCAGTCTTTGACAGATCCTGTAGCTTTCACAAATGCCGTGAATATCACTTTCTCCTGTTGCCATTGCAGTTTTGCATTTTATCTGGCGGAGGCAGTTTTGGAATTTCCTAATCCATGCTTGCTAGTTCATATTCTGTATTGAAATGATGGATCCACATTTCACAGAAGTAGTAGGTGGTACCAATTAATAGTAGTAGTAGTAGTAGTAGTAGTAGTAGTAGTAGTAGTAGTAGTAGTGGTGTAGTAGTAGTAGTGGTAGAGGTAGTAGTAGTAGCAGTAGTAGTAGTAGTAGTAGTAGTGTGGCAGTAGTAGTAGTAGTAGTGTGGAAGTAGTAGTAGAAGTAGTTGTTAATGTTGTTGTATATTGTGTGTTTATAGAAGTAGCAGCAGCAGCAGCAAGGCAGAAGTAGCAGTAGTAGCAGTAGTGGTGGTAGTGCAGCAGTAGTAGTGCAGTGTAACATATGCTGTTTTTGCTGTTGTTGCTGGTAGTAGTGTGTGAAGTACGGTAGTAGAAGCGGTTAAAGTTGTTCTTGCAGTAGTGGCAGTGGGAGAAGTAGTAGTAGCAGTAGTAAAAGCAGTAGGCAGAAGGTGGCAAAGGTGCAGCAGTGCAGTAGCAGTGAGTGTAGGTAGCAGCAGAAGAGAGGTAGTAGTAGTAGTAGCAGTAGCAGCAGCAGCAGTAGCAGTGCAGTAGTAGTGCAGTATAGTAGTAGTGGTAGTTGTTATAGAGCAGGAGGAGAGTAAGCCAAGAAGGTAAGCAAAAAGCGAAAGCACCAAACACCCTGTGGTATAGCGGCAGGAAATGAAATTTTATTTGTTATTATCTGTTCATACGACTCCAACTCTTTCCAATATAATCTTTTTTTTCGGTGATCATGTTGTTATAGAAAGGTAGATTTAATGAGACGATCGTTTTTATGTGGTGGGCAGACTTTTCCTGATAATGGGGTCTTCTACATGTTGGAAGCACAATTTGGGGCAGGAAAACAAGCGACAACATTCCATGGGAAGTTGTTGTGGAAACGCTTTTCATCCTATGGACCTAGTAGTGGGTCATTAAAGACGAAGGCGAGAGGACGAACTTGTTACGAACGTGCGAGTAGAGATCAGAAATGCTACGATCACAACCTTATATTCAGCAATTAAATTAGACACGTCGGTTCCTAAAATTATTACCGGCTCCAAAAAACTCTAGTTCGAACTGTTACTGCTGCTGCTGCAGCTTTCACAAGCACCCCCTCCACTACTACTACTACTACTACTACTACTGTCTACTACCACCACTACTACTACTGCTACTACTACTACTACTACTACTACTACTACTACTACTACTACTACTACTACTACTACTACTTTCACTACTATTACCACTACTACAAATACTACTACTACCACTACTACTGCTTCTTCTACATCTACTACTAATATTACAACAATTATCTAGATTTTTTTTTAATAAAAAGAGTTACTTATTTTTCTTCTGATGTCGGTATTTTCAAATTCAATTAATTTAGTCCAAAGTAAGGGATGGATAAAATCACCGTACGTTTTTTTTTTTTTTCTCCAATATTTTTTTACTCTATGACTGCCTAACATCTCCCAAAAGAGTACTTTTTTTTAACGCATCAATTGTTTTCATCTATGGCATGACCCTATAGTTGGTTATGACCAAGCGGCTGGTGTTTAACCAAGATCCGAGGGCGACCTTGTCTTACGGGTACGGTGGACCTCTAAGACAGAACTGAAGTCCACGCACCAGGAGATCCGGGGTTAATTACCGAGCGATAAACCAATTGTTGTACGCTTTGAGAAAAAGCAGGCGAGCCCGAGTAGTAAGGACTTGTACGAGTCAAATATTAATCAGTATGAAGAGCATGGTATTGCAGTCAAATTACGTGTATGTTTGGAGTAAAGAAATGAGATCAAATGTGGTAAATTGTTTAAAATTTCATTGTTAAGTCTATTAAAGTTTAAGTGATACTGGTAGACATTTCAATAATATACGGAAGCCTAGTCATTATCTGTGAAGGTTTATTGTGGTATAGAATAACCGATTTCAAAGTTATCAGATTCAAATTTTGGCCTGACAGAACCAGTAATGTCTAGAGAACAGTTACATGTAAAACTTTATGTTTTAAATCATCTCACGAAAATATTGGAGTCAGAAATATACCAGTAGTTTAATACTGTAAAACTTATATATATCTTAAGGGCAGAGAACACCACTATGACTCTCTATGAAAAAAGCTTTATCTAAAGAAAGAAAAGTTTTCTAACATGAAAAAGTCAACATACATGAAATAGTCAACATCAATATCATGGTTGCCATTAATAGAAGCACTATTTTTCAAGTGCCACTTTAAGAAATGAGTCACCATTCAATTGTCCAGCTTTTTTAGACACTGTCCTCTACGAAATTGTTAGCAATATAATAGAATCCTCTCTATAACTGCGTTGCTAGAGCTTCAAGTGCTGAAGCTGCCAGGTCAATGAAGTTTTTTTCGGTTGGTTCTTTCAAAAATGACTATCGCTCTATCAAGGCCAGACAAACGTTCGTATGAATAAAAGTAGAGACGGTTCTATGGTGGTTGCATAAGTTCACTCCACTAAACCACCTGGATTTCTTGTCAGTGATCAGTGGTTGACGCATTTCAAATCGCTCAGCACTTCGAAATAGTTAAATTGCTCTCTCTCTCTCTCTCTCTCTCTCTCTCTCTCTCTCTCTCTCTCTCTCTCTATCTATCTATCTATATATATATCTATCTATCTATCTATCTCTATATCTCTCCTTCTCTCTGACAATAAATGATCAAAATTGTTTTCCTTCCTCAAATTATTTTACCTCGATTTCTTTATTTGGAATTTTCAGAGCTCAGTACGAATCAAAAGTCTTTTGGAGGCAGACTATCATAAGACCATTATCAGACAAAAAGCGAGTTTCAACCAGGCCTGTACTGTGACTGACAGTCCAATAAGAGCGTCTCTAGAATTGCCTTATTTAATTTGTTAGAGCCATTCTTGGTAGATTTGACAAAAAAGGGGCATTAGAGGACGTATGAGGTATTATCGTGATGTTGAATAATAACCTGTTACCTCTTTTTGAGTTGAAATAGTATCCGTTTTTCAGTCGTGTGCACTTGGACGTTGTATAAACATGCAGATTCCTCACTGCACAAGCAGCAGACTGGTGCGGGTTGTTAAAAAGGCTGAGACGTACTGACAGGGAAAGTTTCACTTTTTCAGAGTAATCCCATTCCCTGTTTGCATTAGAACTGAAGATATTTGATGTCACTTGATTTTTTAGATCTACTTAGTTCTTTAACCGAACTCAAGACGTGTTTTGAAGACAGGCTGGATGCATCAAATGAACAAATTTATCATAAAAATGAAGAGTGCACCCTAAATACATGCCACCCCAAAAAAAAAATCAAAACTGGAAAACCGGTATCGTATTGTATAGTTGGATACATCATACAAAATTTGGACATGATGATGTTTTAAAATCTGTTGGCTAATTTGGATATGTCGCTAAAAACAACATGGCGATCACTTTAAAATATAATGGTGCTTCACTATGGCGATCACTTTAAAATATAATAGTGCTTCACTAGCAATGAAATAGCATTTTAAAATTCAAATTTTTATGTCAATATTTTCCATCTTCCGTTGGATATGCTGAGGATTTTTTTAAGACATTCCAGGCAGTCTTAGCTTTACCTTCTTTTCCAAACATAACTTTTGTTTTTAAATCTGTAGTCCTAAATTTTTTTGTAGGCTAGCAGTAGGATTATTCATGATCGAGATCGATCCGGACCGACCTTGACCTTGTGGCTTACTCCTCCCAATTGAAGATAGATTGTAGAAACTGCCCTCTGTGGATTGCCGTGGGACTATGCCACCTTTCTTCCTACGTGTAGAATGGAGATTAAACAATAAAAGTTTGTACAACTTAGAATGACCATAGAAGCGTATCTAGATGATAGGTATCTACAACTGTCAAAAATAAGTCAAATGCCAATGCTGACAGAAAATAAATGCGGATATTCCAATGCGTTGATGACAGTCTGGTAAGAATCCCTTGACAGCTAACAATTGGTTATTACTAATAGCGAGAAAAGAAACGAGCATGACTCATTGGGTGTGACATTAAAAAGTTTTTTATAGACGAGAAAATATACTAAGTATACAATTCTTCATCCAAGTACATTCTGACCCTTCAATTATTACGCTTATCTTTTGATACTAACTTTTGGAGGAATTTATAATAATGTTAAGGGATTTTTTCCTCATTGCCAGAAGGTCAAAAGGGTCAGGATACTGTGCTGATGAAAGTTCTGGAAGTAAAAAATGATGTTGTGGACTCTACATGCATCATATTTGCTGTGGTCTAGTGGTTTTACAGGAGGTACTTTTGACATAATTATGCCGTCATAAGAAACTGGCAGACGGTTACGGTCAACAAAAATTGTATCCTTTAGCGCTTTTCTGAACAAGGCAGAAGTAGAGAGAAAAAAAAATGTGCCCGAGACAAGCAGGTTATGCGATTTTTTAATAGTTATTTACAAAAGCTTCAACACGAATATGTTTCAGAGCTGGGCAAGGTTTAGCCCCATTTTCCCTTCTTCGGCCCAATACTTTATAAAGCAATACAGAGTTCAGAAAAAGGAAAACGTCATGCCAGCTTAGACGCAACGTCTAGAAATGAGGTCAGGGCCAGTTGATGCATATTCGGCTGCCAGCGACCTCTGACGCAGGCTCTATAAATAAGGTCATGGCCAGGTGATGGTGTTTCAGATTGCCATCGACTTCTGACGCAGCCTCTAAGGATAAGATCGAAACCAGTGATGGTGTAGCAAACTGCCACTGTGAAGATAGATCTGGAGGAGAACAATAAAGAATGTGTGGTGGGAGATCTGGAAGAATAATAAAGTAATTGCAGGCTGTTTCAAGATCCAAAAGTCGCATATGATGACGTTGATTAAAAGCAAATATTTTACAAGGTGGTTAGCGCAAAGCCTACAACATCCTTGTCACTTGCCACTGAACGCCATCCGTGTGCATATACTACTTTATATTTGAAAGTCTGAGAATTTTGGGGATTTTTGTCTACTTCTCTAGATAAATGATTTTAAATTTGAAAACAGAATTGTTCCAGGATCTGCAACAGTGGCTGGTAAGGATTGAATATCTTAAAAATAGGAGATTGTTTGAAATACAAAAGATCCACCAGTCTTAAGGAACTGCAATGTGACAAAGACATGTTCACCACATTATTATGACTCTATATTTGCATAGATGATTCACCTTAGAGAACCAAAAGGCTACCATCTTGGAAAGAGAGTACTCTTTGTAAAAGAATGTACAAACTTTTTCCATGTCGAGACTTGTTTTACAGCAAAAACAAATGAGATCTGCGCTTCTGGGTCAAACATAACAAAGAAGTTTCCATTGTCAGTGGAGCGACTGCATCATTCTATAAGGCTAGATAATTGCAATGTTTTAAAACATAAAAAAAAATAAAGTACTTGAGCTAATGAAAAAAAAATGCAAAATGGGACTTTTAAAACACAAAATATTGAAGAGAAAGAAGTTTGCTTACTTAGAAGAAAGCTTAACTTCCTGTATCGACAATGGAATCAGCGAAACGATCGCGCGAGCATGGAGACATTTTACAACAGGGCGCAGAGCTTAAAACCTGGTAAAAACGATCTTGTTCAAACGAAATGATTGATTGTCTGGACCCCACGAAATCACAGACTGAGGATTAGTTTAAATCCAGCATTTATCATTCAGAAACATTGTCACAATCCTCTGTCCAAGAAAAGATAAACAGAAATCTGTTGGCTTAGGGCAGAGCACATCCTGTAGCTGACGGTCCAATCAAACTGTGACCTACGCAACAAGATCTGAGAAACATTCAACAGCGCCACTTTAATAAATGGCCGGACTTCTCTGAACGATAGAAGATATTCTATACTTTCAACTTTCTGGTGCAAGAAAATTACCTGTTTGCCAGAATACAGAATCTCAAAAATACATGCATGAAATAAATTGTTCACATGTTTTTATTCAATGCAAACAAGTTGACAGACATTCAGTTCGATAAAAATGGCAGGAATGATACCAGCAAGTGCTAACATTAATCCAAAGTCTCAATGAACTTTTACTTTATGTTTATTTGTTTGGAATCTTGCTCTTAAGTTTGCAAGATTATAATCTAACCCTTCGGGTTAAGTTCCGTTTTGTTTAATAATGTTTATACTTTTTTCTGTCTGGTTCCCATTCCCCTAAACCACAAAATAATGGGTGGCTGTTTCACCAGGTAGCCTGTGTACAGACCGCTACAATTCGACGCCAGCCATTGAGACCAATAGCGGATTGTACAACTTTTTAGTTTTGTTGCTCTCCCAGCCATATGCCCCTCGGAGTACCTAACTTTAGTGGTGCAAAAATTCGTCGAAGTTTACAGACAAAGTCGTGCTTACGCCATGCCTAAAGCACCGAAAGTGGGTACACATGCACTTTTCGCGTTAGATCAAGAGTCATAACTGTTATAACAGTCACCCTCCTATATCGAGAACTTTACAGAATTCATTACAATGCACTTATCAGATGCGTGTCCGAGATCATAGATCGCTGTTTTAGAAGAACAAACAGAATATCGCGTGAAGTATTATTTAAAAAAGCGGATTGAAAATGAAATCTACGCGTGATAGCTCTTATAGCTTTCTTCGTTTTCCTTAAAGATGTTGTACTTGTAGACTCTGGAAGCTGAATTAATGATCGAAATTATTAGCATTGAGATTCTTCTCATTGCAAGAGAGTAAATAGCAGTTAATGTTTTACTCAAACCGTGATTCCGTCAATAAACAAGCAACCCACCGATTTTCAAGAATGATAAGAAAAAAATAAGCTTATTGAACTAATGTCTAAATGATGTCAAAGATCTCAACGGCTTGTCAGATTGCTACAAATAAAAATCTGAAAACTTTCAATAGTTTTTGTGTTCACCATTTTTTCAGCAATTTTTATCTCTACTAATAAAGTCTGGTCAGTTAAAACCGATCAAAACGATTAATAAATGAATAAACTTTATAAATCTTTCTAGTTACAAGCGTGCACAAATCGGCTAGTTCTTTATCAAGTTTCACATATATTCGATTTTTCATAGATTTTATTACTTGATGCATGGCTGTATGCTCTACTTGAACACAAATCTCCACCTGACCGTCTACCCAAACCTAGCCTATGTCACAGCTGAGTTTGTTAGGCCAAGCTTTGAGAAAAGGACTTGGCTGGTGTTTTTCGCTTCGGTTTCATTGGGTTTTTTTTTTCTTTTCAGTACTACAAATTTGAATATCCGCTGAGTCGGTTCTTCTTCATGCTGCGAGTGCCCACCGTGTTTTGGCACTGGCTTTGGTCAACCCTCCATTGAGAAGGCCATTGAAGTGAATAGCGACTTTAATGGCCACCCTCTACTCCGCAAAAAACGCGACAGTGACCACACCTGGCTCATCCCCAGATTTTCCAACCCTTGTTAGCAAACTACAAGCCTCCGGTAAGGATGGGCACTGGAGGTCGAGAATCGTAGAACTGCTCCGATTCCAATTCGATTCTCGAGAGGAACGGTAACCGTAAAAACAACATTGTACATCGTGATCCCCGCTTCTTTTTTATTTGTTCTAGAATTTTGGAAGTTGGCAAAATTAGGGAGTACAAATTGACGCAATCGAGAGAAAATAAAAAATTAGAAACAGAAATGGACTCGTTGCTCCCCATCGAACGCCAGAATGGAATTCGCCTAAGCCTTAGTGTGTTTGAAGGGCCTAAACACCCATCAATATCAACTAAGGTGGCGGGGGTATCTTTTTGTTTTCCTGTCACCCACAGCCACTCAGCCAGCCATAACTAAGCCCCTTTCCTTCACCAATCCTCCGATCCGATCTCAGCTAAGGGGGCGCCAACCACTTCCTTACACGTTGTAGGAACTAAGTTCACACTATCCCCATACATAGTACCAGTGAGCAAGAGAACAGTGAAACCCACAATATTTTATTATCCTTCCCTCCCTCCTCTCCCAACCTTCTCAATGACATTGCGCGTGGCGCAACCTCCGCCTTTCCTACCTTGCTTTTGTTGTGTGTCCTGTAGCCACTGGCGTACCTGAATTAGCTCACAATAAGAGTCAGAATCGGAGAATCCGGGGAATCGGAGAATCGAAGTTTTCCGAGAATCGTCGACGCGATTGAATCGGTTCTCAGAAACGATTCTACCCGCCTTTGCCAACCTCGGCAAGCTCTACCGGTGACCTGTTTCAACAAGCCTCGTTAAAGCTTGATGGAAATTAACTTAGTGTGATCATAATTTCCATTTTTTAACATTTCTCTCTGGGATGTAACTTTCTGACATAGAAAATAAATGAGAAATATATTGGGTGGCTGAAAATAAAATGTAAGCGAACTAGCCATAGACCATTGGACAGTCTTTGCTTAGCGTGAAAAAAAAAAAGAATAAATAGTCTGAGATTGCTCAACATTTTTTTCTTACATAACTGAGGAAAGAAATTTCACATAGACACATTTATGTAAATGAGAAGCTGTAACTTGCTGCTTCATTTGTGGGGGAAGTTGTACAGGTACATTTGTGGATGACAAACTGATACAACTTTTGCACATGAATATGTCTTCGAAATAGACCAAATCTTTAAAAAAATCATTGAGTGCCTGATATTTTAACATCAACTAAAAGAGTAAAAAAAAATACCAAAATAAAAGAAGTGAACGTTGAGAAATTTCACTTTTTGACAATAAATGATGAGAAACGTTTTCAATGTTTAAGAGTCCAAAATTTACAAATTACACATCTAACGCAAACTGCGAGAGAAGTCCATAAAATCGGTCCACTATATAATTGAGAAAGAATGATTTTAGAGAGAGGCAGAGACAGGAGAAGACAGACAAACAGAGACAAAGCGACAAATCAGTATAGAAAAATCAACCAGAAAACAAGAGCTTGCTCGAGACCGAGAAAAAAAGACGGAAGACAAAAATCGTAAGGACAGCTGGAATGGACAGGGATCAGAACCTACACCTCGATATTTCAACCATCGCCTTGCCGAAACAAGAACAAGAGACAAGAGATAACGAGAATGATAGAGCATAATGATATAGAGGACAAACAGAGAGTCAACAGGACAGACAGAGAGAGAAAGTGAACCGGGGAAAGCAAAAAAGTAGTGATCTTAGAAACACAAAGAAAGAAAGAAGCAGAAAGAAAAGCGCGTAGAGAGATACAAAAAACAGAGAGGCTGGCATGCACATGTAAGCCAGAGGCATTTAACCCTGTCTTCAGTTACTTCCAGGATCTGCTCCTATTCGATCTATACTTGACTATAGAACATGTAAAACCCAAAGGTTTATGAGACCGCATTATCACAAGGCAAGTTAGGGGCACTTTCTGCGCATGTGTGCAGGAATTAGGTTGGAAATATTGAGTGTTTGCAGGCGAGATTAGTACTATTCTCAAGGCACCTTAAAAAAAAAATGTTATTGTGCCCAAGTTATTGAACTATTTTGCGTTTCTAGAAGTCGTATAATGTGAAGAAAAACTGAAAAATCAGTTTCATATTACATCTGATTACTAGAAATCATTTTTGCAGCCAATCATGTTGGCCGGAGCTGCCGATGGCTGTGGGCCAAGAGCCTGCGCCCGCGATATTTACACTGGACTTCCTTCGTTGGTTCGAAGTCCGATGAGTTTTAAGGCCTCATCTTTTCTATTCAACATGCCTGACGGGCACAAAACCTAAGTTTAATAAATAGTACCAGCTCATTGTGTATTGTGGTACGGCAGGCTGGAGTATATCAGGCTCTACAAGGAACAAAGGGGAGACCAAATCCTGTGTAGTCGGGGGACATCTATGGTTCTCCCATGAATTGTTCACTAAAACTCCCTGAGATGAATCAAGAACTCCGTTGCCCAGGTCTTTGAGTATCAAAAATAAAAATCAATAATCTAGAAAACAAGATCCCTCATAGTTACTGATACGCGAAATCTCCCTCGAAAGGTTGACAAGGTGAACAACGTGACCATCAATGTGAAGATTCACCGTTCTGACTGCTTCTACCTCTTCGGAAAGAGTTGGAGGACTTACTTTAAAGTGCCAGGTGTGTACAATTTTCATCACTCAGCTCCTTTAAACTCCACTCGTACCCTGCACATTTACGATATTTACACTGACTCTCTTCCCAAGCTTTATCTTTTAAATCGATTTTTATTTCATTTCATTGAATAGATGTTAACTTACAAGTATAAAATATCGTCCATACCTTTGCTGTTACCTGTAGTGTAACCATAATGAGCCAATTGAGCCAGGCCTTGTGTAAGTTTTCAAAGAAATATTGGTCGATTCTCTTCCTTCACTTCTACAGAGTGTTCCCATCAAAGAATCCAAACGCTGTCAAATGTAACTGCTACGTTGACGCCGTCTACTCGGCCAAGAAAAGCGCTTGGCAATGGAGCACTTGAGAGATTTTGAGCCTCGCGTCCTGGACTACTACGGCCCAACTTGCTACTCCCAGCGTTCTTTATATTGCTAGAGTCTCATCATTGTCCTTTTCTACTGCTACTGGGCGTTTTCCCAAGATACTCAAGAGAACGAGTGTGTACGTCTTAGATATCTCTATTGCTTCCGGCTAGCTCAAAGTACAGAGCATGATTATTACACTGAAAGTCTTCGGTGATAGGACCTGTTGTACTGACCTATCTGTACATTAATACTAAACAGATCCATCATAAAACATGGTCGGCATCGATAATGAGCTACTGTCTTAGCCTACAATTAGTTACTGATCCAGCATATACCAACTGCTGGCTAACACTAGAACTAGTCCATGAACCAGCAAATAGCAACTACTGGCTTGGCCTAGAATTAGTCACTCATCCAAAATATGACAACTACTGTCTTAGCCTCGAATTAGTCCCTGACCGAGCAAATAACAACTACCAGCTTGGCCTACATATAATCTCTTACCAAGCAAATAAAAACTACTGCCTTGGCCTAGGATTAGTCACTGACCCAGCAAATAACAACTACTGTCTTAGCCTAGAATAAATCCCTGACCCAGCAAAAAACAACTACTAGCTTAGCCTAGAATTAGTCCCTCACCCAGCAGACAAATTGTCAAGTTTTGTGAACCTTCATTTTACAACTAGTCCACTAGTCGAGGGCGGTCACAGATTAGCAACTACTGGCTTAGCCTAGAATTAGTCCCTGACCCAGTAGATAACAACTACTGGCTTAGCCTAGAACTAGTCCATGACCCAGAAGATAACAACTAATGCCTTATCCTAGAACTAGTCTCTAACCCAGGAGATAACAACTAATGCCTTATCCTAGAACTAGTCCATGACCCAGGAGATAACAACTACTGGCTTATCCTAGAACTAGTCCCTAACCCAGCAGATAACAACTACTGGCTTATTCTAGAACTAGTCCCTGACCAGCAGATAACAACTACTGGCTTAGCATAGAACTAGTCCATGACCCAGCAAATAAGAACTACTGGCTTATCCTAGAATTAGTCCCTGACCCAGCAAATAACAACTACTGGCTTAGCCTAGAATTAGTCCCTGACCTAGCAAATAACAACTACTGGCTTATCCTAGAATTAGTCCCTAACCCAGCAATTAGTCACTTACCCGGCAAATAACAACTACTGGCTTAGTCTAGAATTAGTCCCTGGCCACGCAAATAACATCTACTGGCTTAGCCTACAACTAGTCCCTGATCCACGAAATAGCAACTACTGGCTTGGCCTAGAATTAGTCACTCATCTAAAATATGACAACTACTGTCTTAGTCTCGAATTAGTCCCTGACCAAGTAAATAACAACTAAAAGGTTGGCCTACATATAATCTCTTACCAAGCAAATAACAACTACTGTCTTGGCCTAGAATTAGTCACTGACCCAGCAGATAACAACTGCTGGCTTAGCCTAGAACTAGTCCATGACCCAGCAGATAACAACTACTGGCTTATCCTAGAACTAGTCCCTGACCCAGCAGATAACAACTACTGGCTTAGCCTAGAACTAGTCCATGACCCAGCAGATAACAACTACTGGCTTAGCCTAGATTTAGTCCATGACCGGGCAAATAACAACTACTGGCTTATCCTAGAATTAGTCCCTGATCCAGCAGATAACAACTACTGGCTTATCCTAGAATCAGTCCCTGACCCAGAAAAAAACAACTACTGGC
Organism: Elysia crispata; assembly: GCA_033675545.1. Classification (NCBI taxonomy): domain Eukaryota; kingdom Metazoa; phylum Mollusca; class Gastropoda; family Plakobranchidae; genus Elysia; species Elysia crispata. Next base: position 4,414 of record JAWDGP010004580.1, on the reverse strand, counting down.
TTAGCCTAGAATTAGTCCCTGACCCAGCAAATACCAACTACTGGCTTCGCCTAGAACTAGTCCATGACCCATCAAATAACAACTATTGGCTTAGCCTAGAATTAGTCCCTGACCCAGCAAAAAACAACTACTGGCTTAGCCTAGAATTAGTCCCTGATCCAGCAAATAACAAGTACTGGCTTAGCCTAGATATAATCACTGACCCAACAAATGACAACTACTGTCTTAGCCTCGAATTAGTCCCTGACCGAGCAAATAACAACTACCAGCTTGGCCTAGAAATAATCCATTACAAAGCCAATAACAACTACTGTCTTAGCCTAGAACTGATCCATGATACAGCAAATAACATCTATTGGCTTCTGAATTAGTCCCTAACCCAGCAGATAAAAACTACTGGTTAATCCTAGAATTAGTCCCTGACCAGCAGATAACAACTACTGGCTTAGCCTAGAACTAGTCCATGACCCAGCAAAGAACAACTACTGGCTTAGCCTAGAATTAGTCCCTGAGCCAGCAGATAACAGCTACTGGCTTAGCCTAGAATTAGTCCCTGACCCAGCAAATAACATCTACTGGCTTAGCCTAGAACTTATCCATGACCCAGCAAATAACAACTATTGGCTTAGCCTAGAACTAGTCCATGACCCAGCAAATAACAACTACTGGCTTCTGAATTAGTCCCTGACCCAGCAAATAACAACTACTGGCTTAGCCTAGAACTAGTCCCTGACCAGCAGATAACAACTACTGGCTTAGCCTAGAACTAGTCCATGACCCAGCAAAGAACAACTATTGGCTTAGCCTAGAATTAGTTCCTGACCCACGAAATAGCAACTACTGGCTTAGCCTAGAATTAGTCACTCACCCAACAAATGACAACTCCTGTCTTAGCCTCGAATTAGTCCCTGACCGAGCAAATAACAACTACCAGCTTGGCCTAAAAATAATCCCTTACAAAGCCAATAACAACTACTGTCTTAGCCTAGAACTTATCCATGACCCAGCAAATAACAACTACTGGCTTCTGAATTAGTCCCTGACCCAGCAAATAACAACTACTGGCTTAGCCTAGAACTAGTCCCTGACCCAGCAGATAACAACTACTGGCTTAGCCTAGAACTAGTCCATGACCCAGCAAATAACAACTACTGGCTTCTGAATTAATCCATGACCCAGCAAATAACAACTATTGGCTTAGCCTAGAACCAGTCCATGACCCAGCAAATAACAACTACTGTCTTAGCCTAGAATTAGTCCATGACCCAGCAGATAACAACTACTCGCATAGCCTAAAATTATTCACTGACCCAGTAGATAACAACTACTGGCTTAGCCTAGAATTAGTCCCTTACCCAGCAGATAACAACTACTGGCTTAGCCTAGATCTAGTCCATGACCCAGCAAATAACAACTACTGGCTTAGCCTAGAATTAGTCCCTGACCCAGCAGATAACAACTACTGGCTTAGCCTAGAACTAGTCCATGACCCAGCAAATAAGAACTATGGCAGCCTAAATTAGTCCTACCGAGCAGATAACAACTACTGGCTTAGCCTAGAATTAGTCCCTTACCCAGCAGATAACAACTACTGAGCCTAAATTAGTCCTACAGCAATTAGTCCCTGACCCAGCAGATAACAACTACTGGCTTAGCCTAGAATTAATCCCTGAAGCACTGATTAGTAACTATTGTCTTAGCATAGCATTAGTCTCTGACCAGTTTATGACATCTGCTGTCATAGAATTAGTCTATAGGTAACTACTATGATAGCCTAGAATCAATATCTGACCTATCTGTTAGTAACTACCGTCGTAGCCTAGAATTAGTCCTTGAATTTTCGATTAGTAGCCTAAGCCATGGATTGGCAATGACATGCTGTGCAGTATTTCTTTTTTTAATTATTCCAATCAGAATCATTGGAGATGCAAACTTTAGAAGACAAAAATCGAAGATGCATAAATTTTCATATAACTATTTTAAGAACGAAACTTGATCTGTGTCTGAAGAAACGGTGCCCATGAGAGTTTATGTGTGTTTTTCTTTTCATTAAGAAAATGTGTATATTTTCAATTATATTTTATTCACATTTTCTGGGTTTTTTTTTTAATATGTCGCTCTATGAAAACAGAAAAAGAAAAACAAATATAACACTTTGTTACCATCAATAGCGCATTCTTCTCACAGGAGATTTTGGCGTTAAAAAAATGAATATGTTTCTTTTTTAATATTCCTCGTACCTCAGTTAGAATCACGGTGCACTGTGTTTGTTGTTCAGGGCCAGACCCACGTTGTAAAGAACGTGTATCACCCGGACTCCCCCGAACAGTTTCTGGTGTGTATCAACACTGGGGCGATGCCGGGCTCGGGGACCTCTAACCGGGTCAGCTTCCTCCTGGTGGGGGAGGTCGGCTCTACCCAACTCGCCATGCCCGAGGGGAAATTTTGTTTCTCTGTGAGTTAAACAAAAGCCTGCGAGTTGCTCTCTGGTTCATCATTTTCTTCTTACAACCAAGAATATAAGTAACAAACTAAGGACTCGGATAGTAAATTATGCAATAAAAAAAGGCTTATGATGTCTGAACTATCAACTTGAGACTCTAGCTATGACCAAAGTACCCAAGTGGTTCAGATTAATATGACGTCAAAATATTGGAGCTAGCGCCGAGAGTTTCCCACAGCTCAGGCAAAACATTTTGAAAACCAAATAATTTTGTTGAATTGGCTTCAAGGCCTTTATTCAATTTATTCTTGTTATGTTAACCTGCCGCTATTGTGAATCTTGTTTACGTCCTTCCACCAGACTGGCAGTGAGATCTGGTTCCTGATGTCCTCTGACCTTTTGATCGGTCACATCGTTGGAGTCACAATCAACAATGACAGGATTGTCTGTGGATCCGATTTTTATCCTTGGTATGATTTCCGTGAGAAAAGATAACTCGTTTGGATGGTTTCATTCTCCTATGTATCTCAATCTACCTATCCCTTACATAAGTTTTGCTTCAAAGATCAATTGCTCTAATTATTTTTATCCTTGGTATGATTTCCGTGAAAAAAGATAACTCGCTTGGATGGTTTCATTCTCCTATGTATCTCAATCTACCTATCCCTTACGTAAGTTTTGCTTCAAAGATCAATTGCTCTAATTATTTTCAGAAGATGCCAATATTATAAACAGAACTATAGAAACCCAAACCAGTGGATTCGATATACTACAAAATGTTCCTTATTTTGTTACAATCTCAATAACTGGAGTGATAAAATAGTATCCTGATTCCTTCAATAAAAGCTTCCCTTCATCTTGCGTATACACTGCCCATTTTGACCTCTCTCTCTGAAGATCCGGAGCTTTTCGTCGTAGCCAGACTCAACAGTTAAAGTACAAAGGGAATAAAGAATTATTATTAGGATTCTCTTTGCTTTTGCTGTAACCATAAAAGGCAAGAAGTTAGCGTTTGAGTGAAGCCCCAGATTAAAAAGAGAGAGAGAGAGAGAGAAAGACAGACAGAAAGAGGTAGAGACAGAGAGAGATAAAGAGAAAATAGTGCCATGAATAATGATACTACTTCCAACCAATCAGCTTCCATTCAAACATTAGTTGATCGCTGAATATCACAAGGCAGGTGAACTCTCCAGCCCAGAACTTCGTCAAATGGGTCCCAGCAACAGATGAAAAACAAATGACACGCATCAACCAAACAATATTAACCCTTTTATTTTCTTCACCATTTAGCAATCACTGTGTTATCTCTTTACGTTTTCCTCTACATTCACTGCCCATCTATTTATCTCTCCTCCTCCTCCTCCTTTTCTCTTTCGCTCCCTCTCTCTCACTCTTTCTTTTTCTCACTCTCACGCTCCTCTGCGGCAAAATTTAACGTTCTCACCTCCTCTTCTCTTTCACTCTCTCTCTCTCACTCTTTCTTTTTCTCACTCTCTCGCTCCTCTGCGGCAAAATTTAAAGTTCTTACAAAGAGAAATATATTTTGAACATTACTTATCAATGCTGAGAATTCTAGCTTATATGGAGCAACTTCATGTCAATTAAAACTGTTCCTCGCTGACAAAACCAGACCAATATTTTCTAGATCTTCCACTCTTTCAGGTTCTTAAAACGTGTAGTGGTCTACAGCCGACGGTTTAACCATGTGTTAGAGTTCGAGGCTAACCAGACTTTGGGTATTCACTTGCCATCTTTGGTGCTACCCTCTGTACCACACAGGTCGAAAAGGGGAGCTGAGCTGTTTATCCGGTTCTGGAATATCACGAAAACCTATCACATTGTAGGAAGTGTTGTGTTTCATGTGCCGGGGAGAGGCGTGTCAAGGGTAAAACTGGTCTAACTTTAGAGGTTATCTCTGACCAGTTAGTTTCGTTACTATGTTTATGTCTTATGTTTAAAATACTCAGCGCA
>JAWDGP010004578.1:90000-166641 GCA_033675545.1 Elysia crispata | reverse complement strand
ATGGAATTTGATGGTTTTAAAATTTGTCATAGTTTTAAGAATCTTCCACATAAAAGAAGATCGCACCTGTTTGGATTTTAATTTTTTATTTTTCTTTGGAATTCAAGTAACAAACAACAATGCATTATAGACTTATATAAAATAGGGAAGCAGCAATCTGTTTCTGTTATGAAATGCATATCCACTTGTCCGAATTATTTTTTTGCAGTTAACATAATGGCAGTAACGAAATTCATCACAAACACTAATAGCGTAAATAACAACAACGTCAAAATAAAAGAAGTAAAGCACGTATAACATTTACTGAACGGAAAATACAAGTTAAATATTAATTCTAAAAGCCATTTTTGTAGAAAATTCCTGCTTTCTTCATCAATTATCATCAAACTCATCTTAGATCAGTTCAACATTTCAAATTCTCTAGTTCCGTTATCAATGTCTCTCTATTCCGTACCACTTACCCTTTTGTTCCTTTCAAGCTATTTAATTCTTTGTCTCCGTCCCTCTTTTCAAATGCCTTATTTAATCCGAAAACCTAGGCTTTCATATAGTGATCTATTTTAATACATATTCTCTTTCAACACGGTGTTACGTAACCGTAAACAATGCCTACTGAGAAACCCATTTCGTAAGAAAGAATAAATTATAATAGTGTAATCCTATTATTCATTTTGCTTTCTAAATGGTCCTAGATACCGCAATTAATTGGAAAAGAGGGAAACTAAATATCATAATTTTTTTTATTTCTAAATTTAGGCAACATTGGAGGATTATAATATTATGCTGCTTGGTAAAAAAAAAATCCAACGATGCAATAACCGACAGGCTTCAGGCGTTATTCTATCATTATGCTGTAGTCCGCCTATACAATCGTGTTTGTCTTAAATAGCCTGATGACGTAAACATCTCTCCAGCGATATTTATACAGACCACCAGTAGCAGTGAGAGGGTGTAACGAGGTTTAAACACCTCACATATATCTCACTTCTAGTCAGTTTCTTCCTGGGGTATGAGTGCCATCAGGCTGGAAGAGTGTTGCTATACGAAAACAAAATTTCGTACAGAATGACAGGGTAGGGATATTTTTCACACTTTTTTTTATTAACCTCTCTTGTTTAGTTCGACTATCAGGGTAATTTTGACGACCTTGATCTTGATTCTGAACCTGAGAGTGACCTTGATATCGATGACCTTGACTTCGCCAAGGAAGGGATGTCTGGAACCATGGCGGCTTTAGGTCGGCCTGTTCAGAAGCGGGATACCGGAAGTGCATCCAGGTCAAGGCAATCGTCTGCAAATTCTGAAAGAGGCAAGGTCAGAGTGCTTGTAGGTTAATATCAAACCCGGAAATTATAAATATAGAAGCATTGAGGTTCCCTTTAAACAAATATAGGGCTAGGTAAACTTACGAATAAAAATAACTTTATGTGACATCAAATAGACGTTGTCAAAGGTCAGGTAAAGCCAGCCTTGTACAAAAACATTTGTTATAGAATAAAAGTAAAACTATCTCTGTGTATTGAAGCGGCTGATTTGAAATGAATATTATGAGTATATGTATTAAAGAGATTATATCAATCTACAATTAGGAATATAGACATAAATTAGTTGTTCTATTGCTCAATTTCTGTTAACCTCTCGCCATTGCAACTTGGTCGATCACGGGTCTTAATCAAAAGTTACTGTGGCACATTAATTTGAAGTCCAAGAATAAAAAACGAAAAATTTAAAAATGTATATGATATAACAACATCCTTTTAGGCAGGCTTCCCATCTAAATGTTAGACTTCTTTGTTAGACTGAAAGAAAAAAGGAAGCTTTCATTAGGCAAATCCTATAAGCAGTATTATGAACCTTTACAAGTTATGTTAGAAAAAACCTATGATAAGATGATTAAAATTGATATATAATTAGGGATCGAAGCAACCCATGCGCAAATATTAACGGTAAATTAGAAAGCATTGAAATAACTTAAGTTTAAGAGAAGACCAAATTCAATATAGGGCATGACTAGCAAGTTTAGTAACCGTCCGATTGTAACAACTGAATCAGAGATAAAGTGTTTCTCTTATGGCCTCAATATATTTGTACGAATCCTAAATTTGCTTCCTCGAAACCACCGACCCTTTGTTGAAATTCATTTCTATTTTTTCAATGATGCTTCAATTATTCATTATTTTCTTAATTTAGCCCATGTAGTTAGTCTTCCATACTTTGCGTTCATGCGACTTCAAAAATATGTTGTTCGAAGGCTTCTCTAGATATCTTTTCTAATACTAATAGTATCATAAAAATAATGCTGTTTTGTTTTTCCCATTTCTCATCTTCGAAATAATAAAATTTATAACTCTGGGGCTAAAAGAAAGAGCCAAATTTTCTCTTCGTTTTTATTTTATTTTCTAATTTTAGAGGACACCAATTCGGCATCTTCAAGGCAGACGAAGTAAAAAGAAGGGAGGAGACAAACATGAACCTCAGTCTAATTCTGGTAATGTGATGTAATTCAGATGTTGTTTTATTCGATTGTACTTCCATGGCCAGCCAAAGCTGTTCTAGACACACACCAAATTTGTACACAGCTTGAAGACAAAATCTAAAGTTTAAACCTGGAATAAAAGTGCCAGTTAGACAACCTTGTAAATATTTCATATATTATTTACAGTGCGCACAGAAACCTATTTAAATATAGAAAGGTTTAAGATTTGTTTTTAACTTCTATTAAGAAATCCATGTCTTGAAAATTCTTGCAGAGACTCCTAGTCTATCTCATTTTTCTCCGTCTTCAGTCTCTCTCTCTCTCTCTCTCTCTCTCTCTCTCTCTCTCTCTCTCTCTCTCTCTCTCTCTCTCTCTCTCTCTCTCTCTCTCTCTCTCTCTCTCTCTCTCTCTTTCTCTCTCTCTCGCTCTCTTTCTCAGTATTTATCCATTTTTCTGTTAATCTATCCCTCTATATCGTCCCTCTTTTTTTTCTATTTACTAACAAATTCAAACCGCCTCATGCCTGCTCATCGCCCCCCCCCCCTCCCCCTCCCCCTCTCCCCATTCTTTTTATAATTTTTATAAATTAAATGTCAATGGCTGTAGATGAAGACCAAAACGAGGCTGAAGACTCGGATCCGGAAGAGAAACTCTGCACTCATCTACAAACTTGCCTTGCAGAGTGTAGTCGGCAACGACTCAGGGCATTGCAGATGTCGCTTCGACACTACGGCAACGTCGACAACAGAGTATCCTATAAAGACATGCAGACCTCTTTACAGGTGACCTTATCATGGCCCGCTTGGTCCCGTTAAATTTCCTACAATCAAAAACAAGCTTTTTTTAATTACACAAAAGATTCTCAATAAGGCACTGTATTTTTGGTTATGTAGAATAAAGTAAACAGCACCTTACTCGATTGATGTCCAACAGAAAGAAGATTGTAATCTTTCAAAAAATGGCTTACATTGGTTTATAATTATGCAAAACGGTTAGTCCAAACACACTTTTAATTGCACTGTCTTCAATTTACTGGGGAAATCTTAAATGTAGATTGTATTTAGTGGTGGAGTTTTGTCAAACTGAATGTTTCTATAGGAAATTTTCATATCTATATGTAAGGAGGCTGGTATAATTGTTTATTTGTGGCGCAGCAGTAGGTCTTTAGAATCTTTAGTATATCAATTATCAGCTTGTGGGTGGATGCTTCTAGCTTGTTAGTAGACTTAGTTAAGTGGCGGGAAACTAGTCTCCGCCCCTCTAGCGGTTTATTCTTTTTTTTTTTCAATAATTCGGAAGTTTCTTTGTTCTTTTATTCCTGTCCAGCTGGCCAGAGAAGCTTTTCTTTGGTCGGCTTTCCACATACTTTGATCGGGAAATGCTAAATGTAGTTCGTAGATGTAACGATGCCTTCCGTAGATTCTATGATCTCGGTCGGGTGATGTTTTAGTTGCCTCGGTCGGCATTGGCCCTTGTTCTAGGTACGAACTGGGAAACCAGGGAAGTCTTTGACCGGGGGCCTTGCCGACTGAGCTTGTACTATAAATTGTAGAGCTCGGAAAGACTCCTTGTCAGTATCTTTTTGGAGCATCTGGAGGCCACGTTGGAAGTGCCAGTAGTATCGTTGGAAATTTAGGGAGAAGTTATTGTGGAGATTATTGAACTATTGTGAAACTTGTGTTGGATTATCATTTGTTTTAATTCTACGTGATTATCACCGTGACTCGGACGTTGGCTGACTATTAGGCATTTTGTTTGGATCATTTCTATTTTGACTACCGGTATAAGGCATTTTCATTAGGCATTTTGTTTAGTCCTTAGTATCTTCTGTTCTGACCATTTTGTTAGTATCTTCTACTTAGTATTCTGGCCATTGTGTTTTAGTATCTGATCTTAGTATAATATCCGCACTTTATCTCGAGTATCTGCTTGGCGCTTATCATTCTGACCATTTGTTAGTACCCTTTATTGCCTGATTGCTTTTGGATCATCTTTATATTTTGTATTCTATCCTTTGAGAATTGCTCCCATTCTTTGATTATTGAGTATCGTGGAATAAACATATTATAGGTGATAACTTTAGCTTCTTCTCTTTTGTGTTCTTCCTTTTTCTGGAGTGTAGCTATTCTGTTCTTGTCAAGTCTCGACACCCACTCATATTAGTTGAGGGAACAGTGGCCTTAGTACTCCACTGATACTCAAGGACACCAGTGGGTCCTATTGCAGTAGTGACTAAGTTAGTTTAGGGAATCCACCCAGCTAGGTCGGGTTACATATAGGTTAAAATTAAAACAAATATCTATCAAGTTTTGTGAGAACCCATGAGTGGAAAGATAAAAGCCACAACGTTTTAACCTTTGTGAGATCCTGTTGGCAATTGTACAAGTTTTGCAAGAATGCATTCGCGCCAGGTTAAAGTTCCTATGTTTTAACCTTAATGATTATCCTTTGGTAATTGGACAAGTTTTGTGAGTTCATAGTTTGCCTCCATGTATGGTTCTGCAGGAGAGCCAAATCAAGCTAAGTCAGCGGGCTGTACAGATGATGACAGACCTATTCCAGGATGCTCAAGGTATTGATTACACCAGGCTTTACTCTTGTATGGACCGCGCACACCTCAGGACAGGTAGATATTAAATAATATTAAATCAGGTGTATTTTGAATGGAAGTCTTTGTACTATAGAGCTTCATCTTTATTAAATCATAATATGTAAGTAGATATAGCTCTGTAATTTATGTGATCGAATTATTAAATTAGTCAAGTATAGTGTCCGTCGAGTCATCATGATTGGTTTACACATCAATTTGTCGTATAGACTACTAGAAAAAAAACTATGACTGGAGCCTGAAATTATCTTAAAATAAAATTGTCGTGTATTAAAAGATAGCCTTAATTAATATAAGACATAACAAGTCAGGTGGTTTGGCATGATCAAAAATTAGGTGCATATGACAGAAAATCAGATGGAGGCCAAAAATAATGTCTTATGGCAGAGAATTTTAAAACAATATAACATTGTAATAATGTCACCTTGGAGATATTATAGAAAAATGACAATTGTATGAAAAGAAGCAATGACTACCATGACTTACACGACTGTTTTGCTTGTTGCATTGAAAATCCGTATTCAGTGAATCATTTATTAAAACATGTCTCCAACCAAAATAATGCATATTCCTTTAGTTGCCACCGGCTGTCTCTCAAAATATTGCAAATATTTCTTTCCAAAATCATTGGTAGGTTTTGTTGTTTTTTTTTTGTTTTTTGTTTTTTTTTTTTGTTAAACTATATCACTGTTCAGGTCGAGACAGTGTGAAGGCTAGACACAAGAGAAACGACCTGGAGACAAAACAAGCCATGACTATAGATCAGGTAGATAACGACTTCTTAAGAAGGTAAGCTATAAATAAGATGAACAGTGACTTAATAAAACGTAAACTAAAAATCAAACAGATAGGGACGTTTTAACGAGAAAAGCGTTATATCAGTAAGACCAAGAAAGCTTAAGATAGTAGAACAGAAACCAACTAAAATAATTTCTCATCATACCTATAAGTTAAAATATAAACGACCTTGAGAAAGACAAGCCATGACAACGGACTAGGTAGAGAACGACTTCTTAAAAAGTTAAGGTGTAAATAAGATGGACAAAGACTTATTAAGACATTATCAGTAAATCAAATAGATAACGACGTCTTAAGGATAATAGCGTTTTACCAGATACATCTCCTTGGCCAAAGATGGTAAACCAGAAACCAACTAAAATGGTTCCTTAAGAGTGTAAATTTGTAATCAGATAAGCAAATAATTTTGAAGAGGTTAAGCTTCAAATCAGTTAGGCAATGACTTTTTAGGACATTAAAGTAAAAAAAAAGAAAATCATAAAAAATGACTTCCAATGAAGGTAAGTTATAAGACATTCCAATGCGAATTAACATCGGTTGTCGATCATCTTCTCAGGAGCATATTTCATAGATCACATGCAAATGATATTTACATGTTATATTAATCACAACAATTATTTGACAAGACAGACTGAACCTTCATAAGGTTATTGTGGTTTTAAAATAGACCTTAGTAATTGACAATCCTAGTAGGAGAATCATCCGATAAACTGCAGCTTTTCTTTGCGATATCTCACACTAAAGCTAGTGTCATTACATCTATATCTATAAACTTATATGATCAGCTGAAAAAAATCTCAACTAACCATTAACCGATTTAAATGGTCAAAAATCTATGCTCTTCTCACATAATTTTTTTCTCTCTTTTGGAAAGCAGCTGCGAGTTTTGCTCTCAGTTTTTCAAATCAAAGATCCACAATTAGTAGGTGAATTCATAAGATAATTTGAAAAATTTTATTGTTTATTTAAAGTGTTACTTTAAACTGATTTTTTATCAACTGAATCCAGGCTAGAAGAATTGGTGGTGAGAGAAGAGATCTGTTTTGAAATCGATAAACTGCGGACAGAATTCTCCAAGTGGGACCATCACAGGCTCGGCAAGATAGATAAGGAAGGGGTTAGACTTTTATCCGTCATCGTCAATTTTGTAGAGGGAATACGATTTCACAAAGTTATGCTACATTGTTGGACATCATGAGTACTATATAAAGTCGTTGCTAGCGCATCTAGCAATTAATTGCGTCTGCAAGAATGAACATTGGTGAGAAACTTTGTAAAAATTGTTAAACACAATATTTGCATGTAAGAAAATATTTTACATCAAAATTATCTAGTTCTGCCTAGATCTACGAAATGCTTCTGGTTGTTCAAAAGAACTCACGACTCCCAACAAAATGACATGACTCTTTGTAAAATCGTATTTTATAATTATAATGGTAGATGTAGCAGCAACAGTACCAAAGTTATTTCTTACTCTCGCTTTATGTAATACTCTAAGAGCAAGAGTTCCGACGTTAAAGAGTTGAAATGATAGGTCAAAGACAATGTTGAGTGGTGTATTGGCTTTGATAATGACCATTTTCGTTTATCTTGTTTTTATTTAAACAGGAAATGAAAGAAAAAAAAGGAGAGAAGATAATCATATTTTGTGAGTGATTTCTCAAAAAGCACACTTTACCAAGCTTTTTGGAGAATGTTGAAGATGCAAATCAGTAAATATTTAAATGAATAACTTCCATGTCCGATAAATTTATTTGCATAATAATTCTGACCATAAAAAAAATAGAAGATCTTGCTCTTTGTTCAGGCCACCTTGATCTGCTGTGACAAAACTCCTTTGTATGGAGCTCTGATGAAAAACTTGCTGAACCGATGCGATGAAGACAAGGACAACAAAGTCAGGTAGACGGGCACAGAGCTTCATAGAAAGGAGAAAGAAAGAGCATAAACAAAAGTTAATCAGGCAGGGGGAAAGAATCATATATACTCTGTTAAAGAGTGCTCAAGCGTAGAATCGAAAGGTTACGTGTGCAATAGCAGAATATGGCCTGGAAGCTTTTGAATCTAAGCCCGCGAGATGTAATTGTAAATAATGTATTTCGAAAGAGTAGGCCTGATAAATACACTGAAATTAAATGGAAGGCCAACATTTCTTCAAATTATAGATAAGGGAAGATCAAAACTTTGTAAGTGAAAATACGTGGGTTTAAAAGTGTGGGTTTTTTTTTTGCACATGACAATATTGCTTTTCTTTTTGTTTTTCCTTACCCATCTCAGTTGGAGGATTGATGTTTTAAATTAACGTCTATTTTGAAGCTTCATTGTGTTATTGTTTACACAGCTATTCAATCAGCAGTGTATAGTACAACAACAAAAAAAAGAAAAAGAAAGCATTATTATTGTCTGCATAAAATCTCCATTTAAATTATGACTATGCAAAAAATATATGATTTTAACAAGTGAAAATAAGACCAGTTTATTACTCTATTTATATTTTAGATCTATTCGATTAAGAATGTAGACTTTCAATTTAAGCGGAGGATAAACAAATACCATAGGCATTGTAAAGGTTTCTTGTCTTCTCAACGTAGCTGGCCTCTCCTCCTCAACTTCTTGGAAAAAGCCCAGGCCAACGCCTATGGGAATCATCCGGAGTTACCGGAACTGGTTGAGAAGAAGAAAGAGAGCAAGTCAAGCAGGATTGTCACCCCTGAACCCTTTGACGAGCTCTCCTCCAGCACAAGGTCAAAGGTCGTGAGCAAACTCATGAAGAAGGTATTGTCCATCTTCATAGGTTTATAGAAAACAAGATTAATATTTTTTTTTTTTGCTTTAAAGGCCCGTTTTCTTGTTTTTGTTTTTTGTTTCAAATTCAGATTTAAGGGGACAAGATAAAAATATTCTGGCGCTTTTTTCTTAGAAACAAGGCGATATTTAGTTGGCTAGGGGGAAATCCGTGAGCGTGGGGCAGTGTGTTTGATTTTCGGAGCAATGGCACACGTTCTGACAATATTTATTATCCTTTTCAGTGGTGTTAACTTTGAGGCCATGAGTCAAATATTAAAAAAAACAAGCCTCTATCATCATGACAAAGTACAAATGTAGTGAGGATGATCATGAGTCGATTATAAAAATTGAATCTCGATTTAGCTGCCTCGTTTTGAAATACAGTGATACCTGACAGTAAGAAATTATGCAGACTATTATATCACACGAAGATTGATTATGAATTCAACTTTAATTTTAAAAGTTACACACATCTCCATCAATTTGAAAAACAACTTTGGAAAAAAAATATTTTCAACAGTGCTGGGTGATACAGAATATAAATTCAGATGAACCCAGCACCTTACTCTATGGTACAGACTTCATATCATTTTCAAAAGTAGAATTTGTTTAGCAATAATATCTTTGATTTTCTGTATGATCGTTATTATTGCACAGAGCACCCTCAAAATAGTTACACGAATGACAAGTCATTATAATTTTTTTTAAGGCCACGTCTAGAAGAAGCCCTGTTTCACCACAACCACCCAAAGAGGAGCAAGGAAAAGAATTGGCAAAACCCGAGACTAAACCTCAAGGCGAATCAGATTCAACGAAAATTATCGCGAATGCTGTCGATAAGGGAAAAACACCCATTGACATTGAAGGTATTAGAGAAACAAATGAAAAGAATGAAATAATTTCACTTCCTTCGTAAATGTAAAACGAAGTAATTGATCACATTTCCTGTAGTATTTGAAACGCAAAAACTTATTACATCTTCATGATTACCTCCATTAGATTTGCACAAGCGTTCATGATCATTGGCTTTATAGATCATGCAAATTGAAACAGTTATCACAGAACTTAATAAAACGCACATGTAGCTTGTTCATAAATTGCCTTTAGTAAAGTACCTGTATTCAAAAATTAATCTTCCTACTTAAATTAGGTTAAACATATTGTGGAACCAAAGTTCACACTATAATCATGCTTTCACAATTCGTTTTTGTTTCTTTTCTTCTTTCAGCGCCTGCTCCAAGTCAAAATGGAAAAGATAAGAACGAGACTCAATCCAAAGAGCATTCGAAAGAGAAACTTTCTAATCACGATGAAAACGTTAATCACATGACTAAAGTTTCATCCAATCAAATCACGGCTGCAGTTCCTCGAGGTTATCAGTCACCGGCAGTGACGTCAGATCCACCAAAGGAGCGACTGCAGCTAGAATGGATGTCAGTGCGAAATTCTACAGACTTCGTGACATCATAAATTTTTGTCGTGGTTGTTTTTTTGCTTGTTTGTTTGTTTTTCCAGATACAAAACTGCGTCAAATGTTCCTTAAGATATAAAGTAAAATTTCTCAGATATTCTGCTGCCAATATGATTATTACCCAAGTCCTTCTTTTTGTAAAAATTTATAATAAAGGATCCAGCAAGGGCTGAGAATAAAATATATCTACTAAGACCTGCAGAAATGCAATGATCGCGAATTCTTAATCCAAGAGTTCAGCATCCAAATTTCAAGTCAAATCTTCAATTTTATCCACATAAAATCATAACTATTTATTATTGTTATTTTTTGCGATAAAGAGCTGTTTTATCCCACCTCCCTCCCCCGTTCTCCCTCTCCTTCCTTTTCTTTCCATATCTCTAAAACCTTCAGTTATGGTTACCGTGGTCACGGGCAGGCTTCCGGCAGCCGTCCCCAGCTCTTGGCCTCTGGCGAGATGGCTTACTTCATCGCTTGTACTGTAGTCCTTTACGACTGGGAGGGACATAGACAGAGGCACTACAGGGAGCACACGGCTTCCATTAGATGGTCTGTCTGCCTTTGTTTATAGCTGTCTTTAAACCTGTCTTTGTTTTGCTTGTCTTTGATTCTCTCTCTGTCTCTCTCTGTTTCTCTCTATCTCTCTCCTCTCTCTCTCTTTATCTCTCTCTCTCTTTCACACTCTCTTTCTCTCTTTCTCTCTCCTCTCTCTCTCTTTATCTCTCTCTCTCTCTCTCTCTCTCTCTCTCTCTCTATCTATCTATCTATCTATCTATCTATCTATCTCTTCTTCTTCTTCTGTCTCAGTGCCTCTCTGTCTCTCTCTCACTTATTCACTCATTCTTTCCAATGGCTGTGTGAGCCTTAGCCATTGGATAAATCGAAGATGAAAAAAACTGTCAATAATTATTGCACTGTGTACTTGCATATAAAATGCTTAGCTTATATCTAGAGCTTACACCTGAAACTGGTTTTATGCCTGGAATCACACGGAGCATTCAAAAATGTAGGAAGGACTCAGAGAAATGGGAAATCGATAGAAAGGCTGTGCAATTGGAACATATTAGTATGAGCAATAAAGCTTGCCAATTATTTTCTCAACTAAATCTCTTAAGCTGTATCTTTATTCTGTACTCTAACCCCCAGCCTGGCTGTTCACTATGGGGGTGTGACCATAGCGAGTGCTCAGGACGCTCTGTCAGATAAACAAGACATTCAGGTATTGTAATCATCTCAGAAAATTATATAATTCTAGATGAGTTTTTCCTCGATTGACTAGCCCATTCCTCTATGGACGGTGATCTTAGAGGTTATTGGGCTGTGTCCCACATATTCTCAGTCAAATTGTAGTAATCTTTTATGATACATGCGAAATGTAAATTGTAATTGAAAAATGTCAAGAAAACAAAAGAATGAGAAAATTCATAGTGCATTTGTGTTAAACCTTACTATGAGGTCTGCTTCTCAACTTAACAGTTTCTTTTTTTAGATTGAAGTTTAAAACAATTAAAAGAAAATAAAGAAGCAGTTATAATTCAGGTGATAAAATTGTTAGAAAAATTTATTAGAAAAGATGTGAAGCTATTTACACATTTGACATAATAAAAAATTTTGAGAAATGTAATGAATGAAGTGGACCTTATAAACTGCTTTCTCAATTTTTGTTGTTTTGTTCTTTGTGTCAAAGATATTTTGAACAACTTTGCAAATAGGAAGTTTTTTAACATCTTTCGATGTTGAAATTTTTTTGGATAACGCACCATTCAATATCCAATCCAAATTTCTCATAATGGCGAAATTTTAATACAAGAGAAAAAAGTAAGCCGTCTCTGCTGCCATTAGAAAAAAAATGGTATTAAAGACAAGAATTTAACATCATCATCATCAATCTAGTCTCTGCTTAGTTGATCTCATAAATTACAGTACCCTACTTTATTCTTGTGTTACTGCAGTCCCACCATCTCTCTACCTTTCTTATTTTATATTAAGTTAATGCCTAATTTGACATAATTGTCATTTCACACAATTGAAGTCTCTTTCATCCACTCTGCGACCATGAAGGCTCATATCCGTGTATGGCGCTGTGACACCCTGGCCACACTGCATGTCTTAGGCCAAGGAATGTTCCAGAAAACGGTCATTGCCATGAGCTTTATGCCTGGTCAGGTAAGGCTTACTCTGTTTCGCCGGGGTGTCAACGAATAAGCTTAAAAAGAAGAGTTAGCTAATTATGTAGAACCCAAACTATTTATAGATTTATTCTTAAAAGTTCATTATCATATAGGTGTGAATAATGCGCAGCTATGAATTCCCGAACGACACTGCACCATTATGCACTTTTTGCGGGATCACAAGTTTTCTTATAATAGCTTTTAAAAAGATCTTAAAATAGGTTTGGAAAATCCAGAACTAGTTGATTTCCCATATTGTAACAGGTATTTTCTTTAATGCCGGCCTGCCTTTTTGGCATGAATAATAATACCACTTTAAACGTGTTCTTTTTAGTGTATATTTTTTTGGTTTTTCATGAGTTTAATTTGAAAAACTTGACAATGCGATTTTTTAGGATATAAAATTCATTCAAAATGGAAGCTTCTCATACGATGATTTTATTGCAGACGACATATCTACGTCTGACTAATGCGCATTTGTTAATGAAATAGATTTAAACGAAATACAAAACAAAACATGCAACAACAACAACAACAACAACAACATCTTCAAACGAAAATCGCGTAAACAATAAAGTAAAGAACATTAGCATCAGCATCGGTGATATTTGCCTATTTTATTAAAAATAAAAACATTGTGTCATTTTAGGATTTTACCTAAACTGACAAATATTTACCTTCTGCCGCAACTTAATCATTTTTCTCTCTAGACTCACTAGAATCTAATATGACTGAAGGAAAGAAAAAAGGAAACTAGGACGAAGTAATACAAAAAATTTTATGACAAAAAATAAATAAATAAAAAAAAAACTTGAACGAAGTATTTGAAAAAATTTTAATCATCAAAGAAAATAAAAATAAGAAACTGACAAGCCCAGACTTGAATTACATTCTTGTTTCATCTGGGAAATCTACAGGACATATTGGCAGCGTGTGACAATTCTCAAGACAAACAGATTACAATCTGGAACACATCTGATGGGCAAATGGTTGCGTCAACTCTAGTAAGTTTGTGTTGTGTATTCGTTTTTTAATGTTGCTATTGCTTGGTTAGGTCTGAGAACTTAAATGATGTAAAGAGATTAAAGCAATAGAGCACGGGTGAATCTGACGTTTATCTATAAATCTAAGAAGAGTTATAGATAAACTATAGTTTTATAAAGATGCTGATGATTTTTTCGAATCTTCGCTTGCTTTTTATGGCTGTCATTACTTTTTTTGAAACAAATATCTCTTTCTCACTCTTCTTCTCTTCTTGATTTTTATGGCTCTATATTCATCTTCCCTTCCCCTCTCTTCTCTCTCTCTCTCTCTCTCTCTCTCTCTCTCTCTCTCTCTCTCTCTCTCTCTCTCTCTCTCTCTCTCTCTCTCTCTCTCTCTCTCTCTCTCTCTCTCTCTCTCTCTCTCTCTCTCTCTCTCTCTCTCTCTCTCTCTCTCTCTCTCTTTCTCTCTTTTTTTTTCCTCTCGCTTTCTATCTCTCTCTTTATTTTTCTTCTAATTTACGGGAACCTACCATTATTTAATCATTTTGTTTGTTTCTATATGAATTAAGAACCACATTTCAAACTGGAGTTTCCAACACAAAATATCGCTCTATGTAGATTTATACTGAAGTGGTAAATCAGATGAGTTTCAATCCGAGGTGGCCGGAAGTTCTAGTGACCTGTGGCAAGGAGCATCTGGCCTGGTGGAAGATCTACATACAGACGGAGATGGTGCGGCCCTTGATGAAGCCAAACTATGAGGTAAAGAAACAAGCGCACAGCTTTAACGATGTAGGTTATATCGAATATAATGGAGTTCTGAAACAACACTGAATCGCGGTCACATTAATTCTGTTATTTTATTTTTTAGTTGATTCATTGATTCTAGTTTGTCACTGGGTATCGTATAGGGGCCAAAGCCAAATTATGAGGTTAACAAATCAGACCACAGCTCTACTTGTCCAGGGTACATCGAATATTACAGGGTTCTGAAACAACATTGAATCTCGTTCACATTAATTCTATTTTTTTTTTATTTTTCAATTGATTCATTGATTCTTCTGTGCTACTGGGTATCGTGTTGGGGCTAAAGCCTCGTAGAGTAACCAAGCTGTGAAAATTCACCAACTCATAAATGTTCGCAGGTTGGCACGAAATCTATGAATAATTGATTGATACTTCCATAGGACTTAAACATGCTAGACTAGTATGCATATAGTTTTTTTTCTTTTTGTTGGTTGCTTTTTTTTTTAATTAAGATCAACAGTGCAGTTTATTATTCTGTTTCGTGATGGACAAGTCTTGATCGACTCGTAAAGTTTTCTTACAGTTTATTTTCAAGCTTGTACTTTAACTTTTTCTCATTCAAACAAAGCGTGTATCATTTTATCTAAAGAATAAGCGTCCTTGCCAAATCTTTGGTAGCTTATAATTGCATTGCCATTTACCTTAAAATATTAGAGCCAATAAAGAAAGGTAAATCACTCGCGCACTCTTCCTCTGTCTCATTTTAACATGCTCCTGAAGACTTAAGAGACTTAAAAGTTAGGAATGCTTTTAGCATCACTACATTCTCCTACAATACTCTGCCTTCAATTTTATTTGTCTGAAATACCTCCTCTATCTATCCTTTTGTTTGAATCTCTTAATTAGTCACAAAAATTTGTTGTTGTTTTTTTATGTCTTTTTAAATGTTTTTACAAGTCTCATCTACAATTCCGGAAAAAAGATATTTCCTAACTATTAGCAGTTGAACTTTTAAAACATGCAACTTTAATGTTATATTGTTTTCATACCATAATTATTATAATAATAAGATCCTCTTAGCAATATATAATTTACACCAAGTGAAATCATGCCTGTTATAGATAAAATTGTAGGCGCAGTCTCATGATCAGATTTCAGATTGCGATATTGGTTACTAATTTATGAGTAGTGATAGTGTAAAAACGTTGTATTGGAGAGTAACCGAAGGGGAAGGGGTGTTAGAGGGACTTTTTTTTAACTTTCCATTAGTCTGGTTTCCTAGCTGGTGAAGTTCTTACAATTCAAACGTTCTCCCACTACGGTTTTTTAAAACTTTCCATCGGTTTGGTTTCCTAGCTGGTGAGTTTCTTACATTTACAAACGTTCATCCACCAGGGTTTCTTGAAAGCGCGGCACATCAACTGTGTCCGTCACAACCAGAGAGGGGATCTGATCACTGGAGACTCAAACGGAACCGTGTACGTGTGGGGAGATGGCGAGAATAGGATAACAAACTTCGTCAAACATGGCCACGAGGTACGGTAGAGAGTTTTATACAGTTACACCAGAATGGGTGTACCTGTGGGTGGGTCATGATTGTATCTTTTGGGTTTTAAGGTTTTTAAAGTAAGTGTGATTTAAGTTTGACTTTCTTGATCCAAAACGTATCATTGGTGTAAAATTGCATGTTTATTAAAGAAATGGAGCGTTTTTATTTAATTCTTTCTGATAGACTTTTTAAGAGAGTTTGGCCCTTTCATATATCTTGTTTTAAGGCGGTATGTCATTTCTTTTCCGGTTATCACGAGATATTGAGATAGCTTCTGAATATTTGTAATTCAGAGCTTGAAAGTAATCGACGTACAAAGTTCCATGTGACAAAGGGTAACTAAATCGACTAATAAACAGATAGAAGCGTGTCCCGCTTTTTTTCAGTCTTTTGTTTTTCATTGCCTTATCTAATACCCTTCGCTTTAAACTATTGATCGTCTAACATCATGAACTTCAATATTATACCAATTTCTGAATTATTATTTTTTTCGAAAAAGAGAACATCATAATTATGTTTTTTCAAAATTAATAATTTGCGTACGAAATTTGAATTACAATCATAATTATACAAAGTATCTAAAACAAATGGTAGAAGACTAAAAAGATGTATTTTTATAATACACATCTTTCCTCAAGATTAATAGTTTTAAAAAATGCGCAACAATTCATGTCACCTTACCAAAGATTCTATTTGTTGATGATTTTTTTTTTTGTGAAACCTTCTTTAAATCGTTTCTTTGCCGTTATCACTTTCAAAATTAAGTCATAATTATTTCTCAATACAACCAACATTGTTTGATGTAGGGTCCAGTTCTAGATGTCCTGCAAGTCAAAGGATATTTGTTGACCGCCGGCCGTGACGGTGCTGTTAGATGCTGGACCTTTAACAAAAATATGGATTTCTGTGGCCTTTTCCAGGTGATGCTTTAATATTTTAAGTCTTTCGGCTTTTAAAATATTTATGTCTTGCTCACATTTCTTCCAGAAAAGTAGTGTGGCACAGGTTGTTTGTTCAATTCACTATAAGCCTAACATAAGTGAGTATTATAAAATACCCAGGAACTATATGATACATTGTAGCCCAATCTAGATGCGTCAGTTTACTATCTGACTTTGTTTTATGTGTCATGGAAAAAAGAATTCGATTTGTAAAACTTTAAGAAAACAAACGTTTCTCTATGTGTGTCTGCACCACAGACAAATGTCTTGAGCGCAGAAAACGATATGCTTTGGCATTATTAAAAAAAAAAAAAAAACTACAACAGCAACAACATATAAGAACATGATTTCATAACTTAAATAAAAATAGTCATGTTCATTTAGACACACAGAGTAAAAACGTTACTTTAATACAAAAGTCATTTATCCAATAAATTTAACCATGGCATCGACATTTCCATTTCATCTTTTGAATGTCAGTTACCAGACTCAGAGGGCGGGGCCCGCAGCCTTCTCGTCACTCCTTCAACTCATGACACAGAGGCTGAGCTAGTGATTGGCACCACGATGAACTCCATTATGGGCGTGTCAGTAAACCAAACAGGTCCGTTATTGGACGGTACAAAAACTGAGGGCGTGCCTATCACACAGGTATGATTGTCTTTGAAGTGACGGTATGTTCAAAATTTCGCACTTCCAAATTTCGAACCAAGAGAATGTATAATAAGCCGAGTCTTTGCTTGTTTTAGCAAATTCAGGTCAGTTAAAATGCCATGTTTTGGGTAGTCTTACTTTCGTTGTGGTATGCCTCCACCAATTAATTTTAATGGGAAATAATAACAACGAATAATTTGGAATAGACAAGCTGATACAATCACGAAGAGTAATTTAAAAAATCAATTTCTTAATATAGTTGGGTACAATAACTAATATTAAGAGGTGCAAGTACTTGTTTCTTCAATTATTCTTCAATCAAGAACAGTTTTGGGTATTTATAACATGATGCAAACTTTTTATATTTTTGAATGTTCACCTTTTAAGTGATAGATTTATACCCCTTTAGAGACCCCTTAAGCCTAACTCTTTAACTCTTTGCCTCTTAGTCACCCAAGTTTTCCGCACATTCCTGATCAGAGAGGTTGGCTTTGGATCATACCAGGAGAAGTGCTGTTTAGAAGAGACCAATCTATTCAACAGATTTTCCGGCTACGGAAAGAATTTAGGATTTCTTTATTATCATTCCGCGTTCTAACAATTGCGCTATCCGGTACACTTTTGAGATTATCTGAAAAAAAACAACGTTCATTTTATTCCGGTTCACCCCAGGGTCACGCCGGAGATTTGCGAGCTTTAGCTCGAGTTCGAGGGTCATTCTTGGGGGCGGACATCGTGACGGCGTCCAGTGAGGGGCTGATCTGTAAGCTCAACTCAGGCCGGAAGGAACCTGTGTGGAAGCTCTGGCTGAAAGGAAACAGTTTCTCTTGTGTTGACAGTTGTGAGGGTGGAGATATCCTAGCGCTGGGCACCAGGGACGGACAGTGAGTTGGGGATCTCTAGGGAATTGAGTTGGTTTGTAGTTAGTTCTTCTCTGTCTTAAGAAGTTGTCTTGGTTGGCGGCTTTCTCCGTCTCTGTCTTTGTCTCTGTCTGTGTCTTTCTGTCTCTGTCTCTATCTCTCTGTCTCTCTGTCTCTCTTTCTCTCTGTTTCTCTCTGTCTCTGTCTCTCTGTCTGTCTGTCTGTCTGTCTCTTTCTCTCTCTCTCTCTCTCTCTCTCTCTCTCTCTCTCTCTCTCTCTCTCTCTCTCTCTCTCTCTCTCTCTCTCTCTCTTTATAAATATATCCACCTACCAATCCCTCTATCTATTGGTATCTATCTATCTTTTACTTGCATATAAATACAATTTCCAACTTTTTTTTCTCGAAGTCACGAACATTTGCATATTATTCTTTGCCATCTGTTTCAGCGTGATGATATTAGAGATTGACCGGTCCAGTGTGGCTGTGACGGAGCTGTACCACAGGAAACTAACGGCTAGCGGCGTCAACACCGTGAGCTTCTCACCTGGTGAGTTCACTCCCATGGAGCTCTGCAGCGTCTTTGATTTCTAAGAAATTAAAACTGATTTCATGGAACATTTTTAAAGTTTGTGACTGAAAGTACTTAATTAATAAAATTATCATGAAAGACTCTAGAATGGGCTTATGTGGTATTTATTAATTTAGGATAACTGTTCAATTACAACTGTGTTATATCGGTTTCTCTTGTGTGATTTTCAGATGAAAGGATGCTTGCAGTCGGGACCTCGGATGGATGTATCCATATCCTTCATTTGAATGAGAAAGAAGTTGAAGAGGAGAGGAAGAAACAAGACCCAGAGGAGGAATGGGCTTACTACGGGATTCTTAAGGTTGCACTTCATACACAATTTGAAAATGTTAACGTCTTGCTCACATTTCTTCCAGGAAGGTAGTGTGGCACAAGTTGTTCGTTCAATTCACTATAAGCCTGACATAAGTGGATGCACTTCATACACAATTTGAAAATGCATAATGAATATTATGAATTTGAAGTAAAAGCATCTAAAGCCAAATTGTTCTAAAAGTATTTTTAACATGAAAAGAAATTAAAAAGCGACTTTATTAACCCCAAGTTTATATTTTCACAATATAATGTAATGAAGCAGCCTGAACACGAAATTTTATTTGTTTTCTCATTTGATTTGTTCACCTCGCAAGTCGCATGGCTGTAAATAAACTATTATCTATTTCTGGAGACATCGTAACAAAATCGCGTTGAGAAAGTAACATTTAAATTTTTCTCACAAACAAATCTTTGTTAGACAAACAAAATCATAGAGTGAACATTTTGCCAGGAGAAAGTGTATTGAAGGTATTGGTTTTTAAAACTACTCACAAGGTTACTCCTACTTTCTTTTCCCTCTCCTTTCCCCTTGACGTTAGGGTCACACTGGTCAAATGCAGAGCTTGGACTGGTCATCTGCCATACACGGTGACACTTACATCATCAGAAGCAGCACTCTTACACCGGAGCAGAAATTTTGTGAGTTAGAATTTCAGGGTTTTGATGTAATTTAAGAATTGAGTATCGTTTGAAAATCGCTTAAACAAATTGGAGTCTTGTTTTACTATTTTTTTATCCGTAAAGTTTTCTCAGAAATGTATTAGTCTTGAACGTTACTAATCCATACATTTACCCTTGACTAGGATAATCTGTAACACATTTTTAAACCTCAAACGACGCACAGTGTCGTTATAGATTAAAAAAATTAATACCTCAAATATATTTGCAATTAATTGAAAAGAAGCAAACGGGTAAAGATGTTTTCTCCTTCCTTTTGCCTTCTATCTAAACAGGGGACGCAAAGCGATGTAATGAAATTCCTGGGGAGAGCTTGAATGACTTCCCTTGGTCAAGTTCCACTTGCATGCTTGACCATAAAACTGCTGGTAAAGTGGGGAGGAAAGGGGAAATAGAGGAACTCCGAAATTGTTCTTTCATGTTTTCTTCATACTTGTATTAGCAGCAAAATGACTTATTATATATTAGATTAATTTGATAAAAAAAGAAAGAATGACTGAACATAATTATTAAGAATATGAGTTAGCACCAATAAGATAGAAATCTTTTATTTGTCCCCACCCCCACCCCCCACCCCCACAACCCATTTTAATGAATTTTGAGGTACTAAGGATGGCTCGACAACCATTTTCGGCATTCTTGTAAATTTTTAGTTTTAGCCTCATAAGGATTCCATCCATTGTTTAAACCTGTCCATTCAGCTGCTTGTCATCCTTTATCTTTTTTCTGTCTGCCTCTTGAATTCCTCCCTCACTCTCCCTATCACCTCATCCCACTTCCTTCCTTCTTCTGTTTTCTTCTCTCTCTCTCTCTCTCTCTCTCTCTCTCTCTCTCTCTCTCTCTCTCTCTCTCTCTCTCTCTCTCTCTCTCTCTCTCTCTCTCTCTCTCTCTCTCTCTCTCTCTTCGAGGATACTTTCGTTCAGTTTTTTCCGTCACTCTATTATTTGTTTTAATTATTTATTTCTAAAACCCTAGCATGTCTATCCTTATAAACTATTTATGTTCACTTGCGCTTCTCTAAATTTTGTAAGATAAACCATTACTCTAGTATGAGATAAGTGTTAAAAGTTTAATGTTTATTAGCACGAATATAAGTAATTTACTGTGTTTCATTTGTATCATAATTACGAACGTTCTCATGAAAGCTGCAATTCGCTTTATTTGTTCATGTTTTAAATATTCAATTTCCATACTCTCTCTATTTTTTTCCTCTATCAAATATTCTCTCTAATCTTGCTCTCTCTTCTGTTTATGTACTTTGTCTCGTTCTTCTTTTCTCTTTTTCATTCTTTCTTCTGTCTCTTCTTTTCCCTCTTACTACACACGTAATCTTTTATACATAGATTCTTTTCAGTGATGCCTCTGACCTACCAATTTATATTGTTTTAACAATAATTTGTCATTCTTACCAATTTTTTCCTAAGCTAGTCTCATCTATGTCACTCTAAAGTGCCTCTTTTTAAAAATTAGTTATGGCGTCATTTTATATTTGTGTTATTAGCTCATTTTCAGAGCAGCTTTTAGTTACTTCTTGATTACGGAAAAAGAAGAAAGCCTTAAGCCAAAAAGCCCTCTATCTTTATAGGAGCTGAGTAAAAATCTATGATTGCCTCTAAAAAAGTTTCGGATAGCCTTATATATTTAACTTATTTATCGCTGCACGTATTTATAATTTAAGTTTTTAACCCATAGCAATATCTACAGCAACATCCTCGGTTTTTTTTTAAGCATAAACAAGAAAGAATATTGGAAAGACTCGTATATTAATTTTTCTACTTATAACGATTCTTTTAGACGCTAATTAAATGGCAAAGAATATTCATAGAAAAGTGCTTAATGGTGCACACCCTTGCGGGAAATCATATAATATTTGAAAGGGTGTAAAAATAGAATTATATTTTACAAAATTAGCTGACCACTTTTATTTTAATTTTTTGCCTGTTTCCAGGTCTGTGGTCATCCAGACAGGCCAGCGAGGGTCATCTCACCTGCGTGGACGTGAATCCTGAGGGAACCATCGTCGCTATGGCTACAACCTCTGGCAGTCTCAGCATCTTTCAATACCCGTGTTGTGCTGACAAGGTTTGTCCCTTGTAGTATGAGAGAGAGAGGGAGAGGGTGAAGGAGAAAGAGAGAGTGGGAGAAAGGGAGAAGAGACCGAGAGAGAGAGGGAGGGAGGGAGACAGACAGACACAGAGAGAGAGAGGCAGACAGACTCGGGAGAAAAAGAGTCACAGAGATAAGCAAACAAAGAGACAGATGGGAAGAGAAAGAAAGAGACAGACAGACAGACAGGCAGAGAGTGAGAGAGAGAGGGAGAGAGACAGACAACAAGACAGACTGATAGACAGACACACAGTCAGACAAACAGACAGAGAGACAGCTGGACACAAAGACAGAATCAGAGATAAGCATGCCGTGTTTATGTTTACAATAGCAGGTGTAACTGATTCTAATTATACCTCTCTTTAAAAAACGTAAAAGAATTTTGGGAAAAATATGCTCAGAATAAGCCTTTGATTTATGCAATTATTTTAACAGGCTATCAGTAACCGATTACGTGGCTTTTTTTTCTATTATGTTGAGAGACAATGTAATTACTCATACACTTTAGACGTCATGAAGTATAGAGATTATTATTCAATTTAAATTTTGAAATTAAACAAAAGAAAGTGACATTGGTTTCAATTGACGCAGATCACGTTAACCCTGTGATATCATTGCTTCCTGTTAACCAACAAAGAATATGACAGTTTAATGTGAAACACAATTTAAGTGAGATAATGAAATATTCTCAACAACAAAAAAATTTAATTTCCACGGCGGAACGAAATCTCAACCAGTGGGATTTGGAGAAATTACAAAATCATTGAGAACAAGAGTAACAAAGCATGCTAACTACATTATCCTTGATCTTGAATAAATTATTTCCAGCTTTTTCTCCCAATTTTGAAATAATTTCCTATCAAAACATTTACAAACGAAGAGATGAAATGAACTTAATGAATTTTTTCAGATTGATCGTCTCAGACGCCAATCTAACACTCAATGAAATGTTTTCATCAGGTTTTGAAAGACTTCAGGAATCTAAAAGAAAGATTGTTTTTGTTCATTAAATCATGAAAACCCCTACCGTATCGAACATTTTTTTTATATATACATTTTAAGACAAAATGTCCACTTAAACTTCTTAATGCCTTTCTCATCTCAAATTGAAAAATGGGCGCTTCAAAACTATGTTTGGGTACCAAAGTGATGTCTTCCGATTAATTCTTTGTTTGTTTCTGAATCTGCATGATCTGAAAGTGGGTATTTTTTTAGGACTGTAAACGGTATAATATATATATATATATATATATATATATACATACATACACACATAAACGGTATAATATATATACATATGTATATACATACACACACATATATATATATATGTGTGTGTGTGTGTGTGTGTACAAAAGGCAGATGCAGCTATAATTATACTGTCACCCCCAAGGGTAACTTCTAAACGCAATACCATGTTGTAACCATTACAGAATTAGAAATATCGAAAAAAAAATTGTCTTTATAGTGTTTCGGACAAGCACGACAAGAGGAAAAGGTACTAGCAAGAAACTTTTAACAATGTATTCCAGTCACTAAGTAATTTTTTTTTAATTCTCTCCTATCACTCCGCAGGCTTTTAGCCACACCTACAGGTCACATCACAGTCCACAGAACCTGTGTTTTACCGTGGATGGGCGGAGCCTGTTGACAGTAGGCGGAGCCGACACTTGCATCATGCAGTGGAGAATTGTCTGATAGAAGACCGGGAAACTACCTCAAAGACACAAAGACCGGGATTTTCAACACTAGAAAATTAAAAAGGATAAAAATGTAAAGAATGTCACAAGAGCAAATACAATCGACCGTGAGGCAAAAATTATATCACTAGGAAAGTCACATATATACACAGTAAAAAGGAAAAAAAAAGCTGCAATAATAAAAGATGTAAACATAAATTTTAACACATTTGATGCGTCTGTCTTAAGCTAATACAGAAATAATAGGAATTGGAAATGGCAGCAATAACATGAGAAAAATGTATTGAAATATTATCAGACTTTCGTGTTGTTGTTTTTATGCTTTTTGTTTCAATTAGACAGATAAAATTAAAATTCCACGGAGCATTTACATTTGGATAATAACAAGATCTCAGAATACAAAAAGATATTTTTATACATGCATTATCAGAGACTGTAATTTTCGATAAAAATCATGACTTTAAAAAAGAAATCTTTATAAGGTTTTAAGACTGGCTTAAAGATTATATAAACCATTGATTTACATCACAGTCATGTCTCAACAAACAGCCGTATATATTCTTTGAATCAGCGCTTTGTTTTTAATGTGAGGAGAATTAATTTTGTTTATAGAATGCTGGGAGAACAAACTTTGCTTGCATAGTTTAATTAATATGGTTTTGTTTTAGATTTCCCTAATCATAATTTTTCAAACGAATATTATTAAAGCACGTAACAACGAAGTTATGTAAGGTTAAAAGTATTGAAATAATGATATCACGCGGAAATATTTTCCTCTTTAATATGAAAAGACAAAGTTTCTGTATAGAACACGTTCCAGGGTTATTGTGTTTCATCAGAATAGGACTGAGATAAACTTAGGAGACGTTAAATATTATATCACCACTAACGCTATGTTCAGGTAGCTTATTTTAAACCTTTTTATATAGCTATTGATGTTATTATTACATTTATTTAATTTAAATCAAATTTAATAGTTTCTTTTATAAGGCAAAAACATAAATGGGTTGTTATTAAAAAATAAAAAAAACAACTCAAGACATTTTTAACGGACTTCCATCGCATTCGTAGTTTTCTTTCCATTTCTTTCATCCCAGCCACTTCAATTCGAAAGTTTATTTAACAAATCAATAACGAGCTAACAGTGGGCTGAAAGCAAATTTTTAGAACTTTTTTTACTCTCCTTTGAGGAGAATGTATTGCCGTCCCAGCAGTATCTATTAGACGACAGTTTATGTCCCAGTTCTTGCCCACAGATCATGGCAGATATCCAGGCCAATTTTTTTGGTGGTATCTTGGCGGAGTGCTCGCTCTAAAACCGAAAAGCTGCGTCAATCAGTTGCAGGTTTAATTCTTCTCTTTTTCGCTCTATCGCCCCTGATTCGGGACATTTCGGATTCGTATTTGTTGGAAAATCGCAGCGGCTATCTGTTTCTAGAAGATTGGCTACATGGAACAATAAAGAAAATCTTTGAACTAATCAATTATGATCTGATTACATTTTACATTATAATTATTTTAATTGAAATACGCGTATTAAAATTATTTTGCATTTTCAACCGGTTTACCTTAGAAACCATCTCTAAGATAGCTTACTTTGTAATCAAGTCCTTTTATGCAACATCTGTAATTAACTAAATTTTTTTTCTTATCCGTGTATAGTTTTTACAAATATTATTAAAGTTTACATTGCCTTCGCTTTAATTATAAAGTGTTATATTATAGGAAACTATTTATTCATACGCTTTCGATTTCTTTAATAGTACACTATGATCATCCTTCTTTTATAAAGGAAGGTAAAGAGCTCTTCACTCTGTAACTGTTTATTGCAAATGTATATTTCAAAAAATTAATTCTTTATTCAAAGCTATATAAATTGAAATTTTACATACTTGATTTTATGATATTTTAGAAGACATCAATCATTCAGTGAACGAAGCATGATATAAAAAAGACATGCTTTGTTATACGATAGTTTTGCCTTGATCAAAGAGTCTCTAACAATGGAGAGCAAACAAGGTCCTATACATGCACTTCTAAGCTTGAACTCTTTCATTTAAAAATGTTTACTCCTGAGGGGAATTCGGAAAGAAAAAGGAATATTAAACTAAATCGTTGATTTAGATAATTTTTGTTGTTGTTTGATGTAGAAATATATTCCCTGCATCCCATCTCTGATGTTTACAAACCAGACTTTAATCAGTATGGGTTAAGAAATACATATCCTTTAATCTTTTGCGTGCGATTTTTTTTTCAAAGAGATCCGAGATATTTTACGTGACGAGGTTAAAACTGTGACGTACTTTTACTAATTGGGCATGACATTGCAAAAAGATGACTGCCGTTACGATGACTTCATTTATTGAAATATTTTTTGCTATTTTTAAAACTGAACTAAGTTCCATATTTCATGAATTTTTGATTCATAGATCAATTATTAAGTGAAGGCTTTAATTAAATGTTCAATCATACTTAGAGATTTAGTGTTCTTTGGTGACTCGCCAAGGTTTTAAGAATACATTTAGAAACATCAGCCCACATATCGTTCTATATAAACACACGGATTTGGGCAGAATAAGGGAAATCAGCTAATATACAAGGAAATCGACTAATTCTGTACTGTCCAAATCTGTTTTTAGATCTTTTCAAACGCTTCTTAGAAAGCTGTGAATTTTCGCATTAAATACATAGAAATGTATTTCCTTGCGGAAATTCTCAGCCACGCAGTTATGTAAAGACCCACATGATAATGAATGTGAAAAAATATCGAAACAGATTTGACGTTATACACTATTCTTTTTCTCTTTATTTTTTTACTGCACTTATTTATCTAAAGATCCTTGTAAACCCTTATTAGAAAACCATCATTTTCCACAAAAAGAAATTAAATGTGCACTGTCTTGCGGGAATTCATAGCTGCCGATTATTTATTTTAATCTACACAATAATGCATATTTAAAAGAATTCTATACATAGCTTAAGCTTTAACAAATTGAACTTACAATTCTTATTGGAAGGTTCACGCATTGTAGAAAGACCAAGATTATGGTGTCCAATACCCTTCTTGACATTGGCAATAATATCTATAAGACGATGGTAGAGCGAAACTGATAATGATAAAGATGAGACAACGTTAAAGGTAATGAAATAATGAAATAATCTCTAATCTGCAGATGATACGGATAACGATGACAACGATGATAACATTTTTTTGTAAAAATCGAGGATTTTGATGTAACTCAGTTATTTATCCAATGTCAATTTTAAATGATGTGTTCAACATGAATTGTTGAGAAAAACAGGCAGTCATTTTATTACTATCAGCCTAACAAAGATAATGAGTTAAAGTCCTGAATAACATTGGTCTAGGTAAATATTAATTTATGTCTCTATCACTTACTCTCAGCCGCATGATCATACTAATTAAACAAGACACTATTCTGTTCTGTCCCCTTTATCACTATCATGTTCAGGTTAATTGAAACCGTTATAGCGTATTTTTAAATATTAGATTGATCAAAATAAATAACTCAGACGAAAAGAATCCGATGCATATCTTTTGTAATAGATGTGAAACGCTGAAAATCTAGACCTAACTTCTTTTTTTTTTATTGTAGACCAAAGATTTTATAAGTATTTACCGTGCATTCTGAAAAGTTTCTTGTGTATCCAGAAAATTAAATTTCCCTCCTAATCAACTTTATTTTTTTTTCTTCTATTGGTTGTTTCGCCCTCTTAGAATTTGTATTATTTTTATCTTGGCCGAGACTACTTAATCTAGTCTGAGCGCTGCTCCATTTGTGTGTGTGGGTGAACGTTTTTTGTTTTTGTTTTTGTTTGTTTGTTGGTGGTGGTGTTGTTGTTGTTGTTGTTTTTTAATTTTTTTTTGCCAGCATATAACAATTATATCTACTCGGAATAAATCAAAACTGCTGACAAGCGGTGATGCTATTAATTTTTCTTATACCCAGAATTATACGAAACTAGTAACAATTAGGTCATCCTAACAACAATCGTTAGCTCATTTTATAAAATCCCTATAATCACAATCTATAGATTCTTTGAAACGCTCTTTATTACGTAGCTACAGATGAATGTGCTTCAATGAGTTTCCGTGAGGCGTCGCGTCATTAGCAGGCACTTTTAGTTTTTATCTGCACAGATATAATTTCAACGTGTGTTTAAAAGTATCTTTAAATAAAATAGTATGAAAACAAAATTAGGTGTTATTTCAGTTTTAACAGCAACTGAAAGTTTTCGATGACAAAGATGAAAAAAAGGAGAGAAAAAAGCCACTATGAGAACTCACCCCAGTTCCGAGCCCATGGACACCAACAACTCACGCCGCTCGTGAAGCTAAGTTTTAGAGAGCGTGGTTGTGGAGTAAAGTTGAACAGGGTGTGATCGTGTAATAAAGTTTTTGGGAAAGCGTGATGATGCAGTAAAATTTCAGAGGGTGTGTTTATGTGGTAAAGTTTTAGAGGGTGTGTTCGTGTTGTAAAGTTTTAGAGGGTGTGTTTGTGTAGCAAAGTTTTAGAGGGTGTGTTGGTGAAGTACAGTTTTAGAGGGTGTGTTCGTGTAGTAAAGTTATGGAGGGTGTGTTCGTAAAGTAAAATCTTAGACGGTGTGTTCGGGTAGCAAAGTTTCAGAGGGTTTGTTCGTGCAGTAAAGTTTTGGAGGGTGTGTTCGTGTTGCAAAGTTTTAGAGGGTATGTTCGTGTAATAAAGTTTTAGAGGATGCGATCATGTTGTTAAGTTTTAGAGGATGTGTTCTAGTTGTAAAGTTTAGAGGGTGTGTTCGTGTAGTAAAGTTTTAGAGGGTGTGTTCATGTAGTGAAGGTTTAGAGGTTGTGTTCATGTCGTAAAGTTTTAGAGGGTGTGTTCGTGTAGTACAGTTTTTGAGGATGTGTTCGTGTCGTAAAGTTTTAGAAGATGTGTTCTTGTAGTGATGTTTTGGAGGATGTGCTCGTGTAGTAAATTTTTAGAGGGTGTGTTCATGTCGTAAAGTTTTGGAGGGTGTTCGTGTAGTTAAGTTTTAGAGGGCGTGTTCGTGTAGTTAAGTTTTAGAGGATGTGTTTGTGTAGTAAAGTTTTTGAGGGTGTGTTCGTGTAGTGAAGTTTGAGAGGATGCGTTCGTGTAGTTAAGTTTTAGAATGTGTGGTCTTGTAGTGAAAACCTTTAAGGATGTGTTCATAAAATTAAATCTTAAAGGGTGTAGTCCCATAATTAAGTAAAGCAAGGTTAAGGTTAGGAGTAGGATTAGGGTTAGGTCTACGAAAAAAAAACGTAAAAAACGAAGCAAAAAAAAACGTACGTTCAAGTAAGAGTATCATGGATGTTGACGCCACATGGATAGAAAAACTGAAATTATGTATTGGATGCAAGCCAATTATATATAATGAAGCTTTAGAAGATATTTCAATTAGAGACTTGAAAGAAAAGTCGCGGAATTAAGTCTTGAAATTTATCTACATAAAGAGAATGTGTCAGCCTTCCTAAAACAAATTTAATTTCTCTTTTACTCTATCCGTCAGTGTTTATCTGTATATTTGTGAGTATTTTTCCCTCTCACCTATTTGAATGAATTTATCAATAATACTGTCTTGATAAATGTAAACCTGATTTTTTTTTTTAATATTTAAAAGTAGCATAGTTTTCGTGTATTTCTTTCGCAGCAAACAAACCAGAAAGTCTTGTTGATAATATAGAAAGCCGCCATTCCCTTTTTTTTTAAGGTACAAGTAAGAAGCATAGATATTTTCTAAGTGCAGCCTTGCCACTGTACACAAACATGAAATCGAATTTCATAATTATAACTTGTTATATTCGATCGTGGTGACTCTATCCATTATGCTTCTTTTTTCCTCAGAATATATAATAGTGTTATCAGATTCGGACCAAAGACCACTGATTGTTCAACGAATGAGATGAAAACATCTAGTACTAAATAATGTAGGAGGAAACCTTAACAACCCAGGGTATGTTTTACAGATTGATCCAGAGACATGCAAACACAGTCAACTCGGCAGAGATCAACAGAAAGTAATTCATTGCGGACACTAAACCTTGAAACTCCCAGTGCTCTGAAATTACCGAAATCGTTGAACGTAAAATGGAAATTAAACTTTTCTGCAATGACAAGGAGAGAGTCTAGCCTACAAGAAACCTTGTGAATCTCCTATGGTGAATTGCTTTTTCTGCAAAGATAAACAGTGTGGTGGAAGTCTCGTTGTGCGTTTTCTTCTATGGATTGTTCTCTGTTGAATTAACATCGCACTCCACGAACCCATTCTACATCTTATGGTATTATGACTACCGCGTTGTTACTTTGCTACTCTCCAAGTTATAGCAAGGACATAAACAAGTAAAGAAGCCCATGCGATAAGTATCACGAATTTTAACTTACTGAGCACATTTTTTTTTAACCATGTCATGATATAGCTATTTAAAATTAGAGAAGAATGAAACATTGACCTTCTTCCTCTTGTTGTTTTTGTTGTTGTTGTTGTTGTTGTTGTTGTTTTTGTTTTTGTTAATGTTGCTGTTGCTGTTGTTGTTGCCAATGTCAAATGTAGGCTTATCACAAATATGACACATTGCCTACCGATTTAGCAGATGCCAAGAGATGGTGAGTATAATGGGTTTTTTTGTGTTATTTTCGGCTTTATATCGGTAAACAGTAACATATGCCTTCAAGTCGATTCTGCGGGATAATTAACTTTGTATTGCATTGGTTCTATTTGATTGACTACGCTTGTAGGTTTTGACTCGCAATTCGGTGAGCATAAGATGTTAGATTACAATAGAGCAATCAACATCTTTTCTTAGAAGCCTAGATTCTCGAGTTGTTTTTTTTTCTCTTGTACATATTCAAAAATAACAATCATTCGAATTTTTGTATTTTTTAAAAGCCGAAAGGAAATTTAATTTCACTTTGAAAACGTCCATTTTTTCTCTATTTCTCATTCTTTATTCGTGTATAACTAAACTGTCTTACAGAAGCGCTCTAATTTAGGAACAAATTTATCTTTTTTACACTTCATGGTCTTGTACGAGTCAAAAAATAAATCACGCCAGACTGAACAACTGAGCAGCAGAAACAAGATGAATGTGAAAAAACTCAATGTCTTCAAAATTACAAAAGCAACAACATCAAAAATACAGCCGTCCGAAAGCTGCAACAAGACAAATACAACAATCACGTGAATGACTTAAAAAGTCGTTTCAAAAGAAAAACAAATGAATGATTAAAATTTTTATTCGGTAGATGGGTTTGTTGTGTTTATTGATGAAACACGAAAATGGGGTATCTACACAACAATAGAACTCGATATACTCTATGGAATGGCGGAAATTATTTTTATTTGAGTGTATCTCGTTGAATACCGGTTATACAGCTAGGAACTATAATCACAACATAATGGGAAACATTATTTCCATGAAGGAAACCTAGAGTGGACAATAAATATTTTTTTTTTGTTTTTAATCACAGAGATCTTTCTATCTCGCCTCTCTCTCTCTCTCTCTCTCTCTCTCTCTCTCTCTCTCTCTCTCTCTCTCTCTCTCTCTCTCTCTCTCTCTCTCTCTCTCTCTTTCTCTCTCCTTCTCTGTATGTCTCTTTCTCTGTCTCTCTCTGTGTCTGTCTGTCTCTCTCTCTCTCTCTCTCTCTCTCTCTCTCTCTCTCTCTCTCTCTCTCTCTCTCTCTCTCTCTCTCTCTCTCTCTCTCTCCTCTTCCCTTTTTCTTCTTTTTTCTCTCATTCTTCTCTCTTTTCATCTCTTATCTCAGAACTTATTTACATAACTTGTGGTCACCGGTTATAAAAATCCCTTTTCGATGTTCTCGTGTATATAGTGAAATCCAATTTGTACACATCCTTACATAATTAGCAAACTTTTTATTGGACGAGAAAGATAATAAAAAAATATATGATTTTTCTGCTAAATTTACTTGACTTCTTGAAAAAAAAAATACTGTATATTTATTAAATCTGAGCATAAAAAAAATATGACAAGAGAAAAACGAAACCAGATGTGTGGCCAAAGACCTAATTAATATGTAAATGTCGTGAAAACTTCTTCTTCATAGCAGAATGCCTACCAGCTCTAACTTTCTGTCAAACCCAGTACTCTGTAATGGGGAAACATCTTCGAATAAAATAAAAGTATTGGAGTTTGATATAATTATTGCCTTTGGAGCTGATCAAGTGCCTGGTTAGGTCATATCTGATTCTCCCAACTATTAGAACGATGATGCATAATTTTCATAAAATGTAGGAATCTTTAACAAGATTTGTAGTCTAACGTATCGAGACAGTAAAGCAGAACACCTAGAATTGTGTAATATGCCTTTTCATACATTTGATTCTTACTGTTCTTTTTTAAGAGACCATGTACTTATATTATATGTATCTTAAAATATTAAAGAGCCACTGATCCTTATGAATTTTTTTTATCTAAAATGTTCGCCACTTATCAACTCAAACAGTGTATCGACGAAAGAGCAGCTTTAGTAAAAATGGAAATAATTACAACACTAATATAACAAGAATGGACGGTAAAATGTGGGTTGGTCATGCCATAATTAGTCGTGTGATCCCAGCCGACAATGGCAGGGCACCTTACCTATTATTCGTGTTGACGATATAAAAACAATCAGAACAATTTTTACTATTTATAAATAAATAAATAATTAAAACATATGATGGAATGATTGTAGTATGTCCCTTCTCTTTCTCCTCTTTGAGACCTGTAAGAATAATGAATTGCAGTTTTGAAATTGGCTGTTTCTTTGGATGAATTTGAAGCGTTTTTTTTCTTTATCTTTGCCAATATGTTAGTTTTGGAGCTGTGATAGAAATGGCGCATAGTATTTTAAAAATCGATTTATCAATCAATCAATCAATCAATCAATCAATCAATCAATCGAACAATCGACTGACTAAGTATTCAATCTGCTGATAAATCAATCAACCAATTTTTCAAAAGATCCAACTCACCAACTAACCAACCCATTAACCGACTGTCGAAGGATTGACTAACAATCGATCGATCAAGTCTAATAGATCAGCAAGAGGACGCCACTGCCTTAGGCGCTTGGCGTGATTTGGTTGTTTGCCGAGCTCGTGCCGTTACCATTCCTGGACCTACGGACTTTCCCGCAGACGAAGATTTTCCTGAAGGCATCCCGGAATTCCGGGCTGCTGAAGTTGTAGAGAAACGGGTTGATGGTCGAGTTAAGGTACGTCATCCAGAAGGTCACCTGGTAAATGGTGTTGGGCACGATGGCTGGATCTCCTGCCTGAAGGTCAAACACGACGTGGAAGGGCACCCAACAGATTAGGTAGCCCACAATGATGTAGGTCAAGGTCACGAATACTTTCATCTCCCGCTTGTTGCGTTTCTCGGCTTGACTGGCTTCGCTCATTTTGACGCTCTTTGCGGTTTTTTTCGGCGCAGGGCTTTTGCCGCCGCTGCTGTTTTTAATCATGGCTGTGGGATTTCCCGTAGTTCCGGATTCTTTATCTCCGGACGTTGATGCCGATTGGTTGCCGGGAACTTGCAAAAGTGTGGAAGTTTTTTCCTGCTGCAGGTTCGACGCTGATAATGGTTGATCGGGGTTGCTGTTAACAACAAAGTTAGGAATCGCCGTGCTCGAAAGGACTTGGTCGGATTTGTCTGCCTGGGTTGTTTCGATTATTGTGGATGCTGTGAGTAATGTAAGTAAACGTCATTAG
Source organism: Elysia crispata (assembly GCA_033675545.1). Classification (NCBI taxonomy): domain Eukaryota; kingdom Metazoa; phylum Mollusca; class Gastropoda; family Plakobranchidae; genus Elysia; species Elysia crispata. Next base: position 133,475 of record JAWDGP010004578.1, on the reverse strand, counting down.
TCATTAAGAATCGAAAGACTTGGAGTAAACAAATATTATGGATGTCTTTATTTTGTTGGACGTTTAAAAATGCCCATTTGAAATAAAAATATTTTTTGAAAATTTTTTATTTAATATAAGACACCATGAAGAGGATAAAAAGAAGAATTACCATGAAACTTAGTCAATTATTACAATCACCAATAAAGAAAAAAAAACGACGTCTGCGTTGGATTAGGAAAAATACGACACTGTAATGTATATAAGACGTTAAGTATACGCTAACAATTTTTTATGCTTCCTTTTCTCAACAGAAGGAAATCCATGTATGTTAATTGCCTTTCAGTGAAAGAAATGAACCACCTGCATTTAAATTCTTGTACCGTATTAGATAAGAAACTACTTTACAGATTTTTATGAGTACTTTAGAACAATTCCCAAAGATCCTGAGTCTAATTAATAGTAAAAGGGTCGTTAACTTTTCAGAAAATCTGATAAAACAATGATCTCTTAGATCAAATGAGAATACACCGTGTTGCATAAACAAAATAATGGCAAAGAATAAAGATTTTAACAGTAACTGATACAACTAACGCGCTGTCTTTTTAAGGATATAAATAGCTTATACAACGGTGATTGGACTCATTTCTTTTTCTGTTAAAGAAATGAACAGCAGGTTGGGGGGGGGGGGGGGGAAGAGAGAGAGAGAGAGAGAGAGAGAGAGAGAGAGAGAGAGAGAGAGAGAGAGAGAGCAAAACTATTATTGAGCGCATAAATGAGTGATTGAGAAGCTTCACAAGTCCAATGAACAATGAAAGTTGATCTCAGTCTTAATGAGAGTAAAGAAATATCTAAAAATGCCGTATATAGTTTCTTTCTTTTTTCAAAAAGTTTTCTCTGAATTAAATTCATTTTGATTGAAACATTTGCTCTGCACCGCTTATCAAGAAGAAATTAACATGATTTAAGCTACGTATAACTTATTCCTTTTTTATAGATATATTATAACATTAGCCCCAAAGTATTAACTTTTGGTCCCAAATATTGACATGGGTTATGTCGGTCTCATTTTTCGTTTTTCTCTCTGGTTTTTCTTCTACTTAAGTTTGATCAATGTTTAGTGTGTCGTATTGACTGCTGAGACCGACAGAACTTCACCAGAAAAGTAATCATCATAACAACACATAGATCGATTAATAACAATTACGTGACTGGTTGCCGTTGTCTGCCGACGCTTCCGTCATAGTTATCTCCCTCTTCGCGGTGGAGTTATGCGCTACTTGTGGAGGCTAGGGAGCAAAAAATGGACAGTTTCAGTTTTCAATTTTGTTGTGGATATTTTATTTATACTTGACAGATGTCGGATCTTTGTATATGCAGCTTACCAAAGGGAAAAATCAACACTGAAACAAAATATATCTGCACATATAGCATTTTTTTTTCTTCTTTTCTTTTCTTGTCTTTATTTCTTTTTTTTACTTTTCTTTTTTTTTTTCAAAAAAAAAAGGGTGGGGTGCACAATGAAGGATGGCGAGGAATAAAATGGTTATCCTAGTGCATACACAATAATGTGTGGCAATAAAGTTGAAATCCTAATATTTCATTGAATTATTATTTGTTTTAGTTTTTTTTTCATTAATCTCGAGAGTAACATTAATTTTAGAAATGCGATAGTATTATCTATGAAGGATGATTCGACAAATCTTAAATAATTAATATGAATAGCTGTCGCTGGAAATGAGATTGATTTTTACACACCATAGCTTTTGTGCGTTTCTTTTTATAGGCTACTGCAATTAAAAAGTGAATGTTGAAACACGTGTTTAAAGTAAATCACTTTTTGAATTTTTCTCTTTGCCAATTATCGAATGGTTTTGCATTCTGAGTCCACAGAGAAATGTCATAGTTCTTTTCAAATTTCACTCGGTGTTCAATCCTCATCTGACGATAATATATTTTTAATGTTGAGTGTGTGACTAATTTTACATTTATTTTTTACTTATTGAAATTTCAGCCACATGGGTTGTAACAAATAAAGATTGCACTGAATGTTTTAAATAAAAAAGATGGGTATTTGTATCAATGAAACATGATTTTTCACAAGTAAAAGGATAGATGCCGTCACGAGAAACAGGCATAGGAACAAATGTGTACAATGTATAAAACACTGTTATTTGCTGAGTGCATATTTATCTATACAGAAGGAAAAAATATTTCTCTTGTATTGTAAAGTTAAGAGCCAGTACCTGTATCTCTACAAGTACTATAAAATATTTCAGTAGCGTACATTGTTAATTGGCCTCAGCTTGGCTCTGTAAAGTTAAATACTAGTTCCTCTTCTAGTGTTATAAAATATTCGAGTAGCGTACATTGTAAGCTGGCCTCTGCTTGGCTGTTGTAACGTTAACTACCAGTACCTCTTCTAGTGTTATAAAAGATTCAGTTAGCGTACATTGTTAACTGGCCTCAGCTTGGCTCTTGTAAAATTAAGTACCAGCACCTCTTTTAGTATTATAAAATATTCGGGTTTCGCAGTGTGTTAACTGGCCTCAGCGTGGCTGTTGTAACGTTAACTACCAGTACCTCTTCTCGTGTTATAAAATATTCAGTTAGCGTACATTGTTAACTGGCCTCAGCTTGGCTGTTGTAACGTTAACTACCAGTACCTCTTCTCGTGTTATAAAAGATTCAGTTAGCGTACATTGTTAAGTGGCCTCAGCTTGGCTGTCGTAATGTTAACCACCAGTACCTCTTCTCGTGTTATAAACTATTCAGTTAGCCTACATTGTTAAGTGGCCTCAGCTTGGCTGTCGTAACGTTAACTACCAGTACCTCTTCTCGTGTTATAAAATATTCATTTAGCGTACATTGTTAACTGGCCTCAGCGTGGCCGTTGTAACGTTAATTATCAGTACCTCATCTAGTGTAATAAAATATTCGGGTAAGGTATATTGTTAACTGGCCTCAGCTTGGCTGTTGAAACGTTAACTACCAGTACCTCTTCTCGTGTAATAAAATATTCGGGTAACGTACATTGTTAAGTGGCCTCAGCTTGGCTGTTGTAACGTTAACTACCAGTACCTCTTCTCGTGTTATAAACTATTCAGTTAGCGTACATTGTTAGGCGACCTCAGCTTAGCTGTTGTCAAGTTAACTACCAGTACCTCTTCTAGTGTTATAAACTATTCAGTTAGCGTACATTGTTAAGTGGCCTCAGCTAGATTGTTGTAACGTTAACTACCAGTACCTCTTCTAGTGTTATAAAATATTCAGGCAGCCCATAATGTTAAGTGGCCTCAGCTTGGCTGTTGTAACGTTAACTACTAGTACCTCATCTAGTGTTATAAAATATTCGGGTAACGTACATTGTTAACTGGCCTCAGCTTGGCTGTTGTAACGTTAACTACCTGTACCTCATCTAGTGTTATAAAATATTCGGGTAACGTACATTGTTAACTGGCCTCAGCTTGGCTCTCCGCTTGAGGAAGAAGTAGACGAGGAAGAAGAAGGCCAGCATGAGGACACAGGGCCCGTGGTGGCCGACGATAGCAATCACAACGACAAACTCTTGGTTCTCTGCCGGATCCCACATGCAGAACCAGTCGTCGTCGTTAGCGCCGTTGTTGATTCGGTCCATGACCAGCGCGGGGACCCACAGCACTAACATGAGAATCCTTGGGTAGGGAGAAAGAGCTGATCACAAAACTAACTCACTAAATCATGCAAAAAGAAAGAAACAAATAAAATAATCATACTACCTATAATTTTTAGCCCAACAACTAGCTTTTAGAAGGATTTTTTTAAATAAAATAAGTAGAGAATAAGTTATTTTCCATTTACAACCAAACACTTTGGATAGTGTATCTTGCAGTGCTTTTGTTCAAATCCTTCTAATGATCCACAGTAATATCATTGCGAGCAAATTTTTTTTCTATGGTCGCTAAATTTTCAAGGCCATAAATTTAACATCCACAGAAGATGGTTCCAGTGCTCTTCTTGGTTTGGTTCATTGTTTCATTTATAATTTTATCTGCAGCTTTAGTTATGGAACTATTGGATAACATTACCACACAATAGCTATCATGGTCAGAGATTTTTTCCTCTTGTTGATCGATCTGTACTGTATGGACCAGTAGACGGACCAAAATCTGAAAATGGAAAACAAAATTTACATTTGTATCAATCGGTTTCAATTCTACGTTTAAGACAGCGAGAGAGACATAGTCAACTTAGGCGACGTTGAATAAATAAGAACGATCGCCAGACATCGCTGAATAATTAATTTAGCATTCCTGTTTCTATCAGGATTTTTGGGTTAATCGTTAAAGCTCAACATGAGAAGAATGCGTATTATTGTTGCCCATTGTAATTCATTCATTTTTATCTTATACTTTTGAGAGATGTTTTAATTATACAGAGTTTTTACTCTGAACTCAACTTTAAGACGATTGAAACTGTTTGAGCCACGGACTTTGAAAACTGATCACGGCGAATTGGAAGAATTTTGGATCATCTGTCACATCAATAATTTTATGTGGGGTTTATTTTAGCATGATTGAGTGAATTATTTGGGAAATTCACCACTAGAGACATGTAATGGAGATTGGTATGAAACGCACTTATTAGTCCATTTCCAATCCAGCAATGTTTATAATGTTTAAACAATAGCAAAAATGAGCTAATAAAGGAAATGGTCTAATTCTGTACTTTTCCAATCTGTTTTTAGATCTTTTGAAACGCTTATTAGAAAGCTGTGAATTTTCGCATTAAGTGCATAAAAGTGCAAGCCTTGCGTGAATTCTTAGCCGCGCAGTTATATAAACCTACGTGATAATCAATGTTTACAAAAATGTTTAAATAGATTTGGATTGTACAAAATTAGTTCACTATTCTTATTGATTTGTTTTCCATTATTTTTATCGCCTTTTCGGGAATTTTGTCAGATCACAAATCTGATCCACAAAATGAAAGTTGATGTTTTAAAACATTCAGGGCTTCAAGCAAGTATTGATCAACAGGGTAATTTTAAAAAGTGATACCCCAAAGTAGATTGGTGATGATACTGTAATTGCTTTTTCAGCCACAAATGAAATACTACAAGACAACAATGTATTTTTTGAAAAAAAAATCTGAACGCAGATAAAGTTTTATACCTTGCCCTTGCCTTGATTCAAATCCATTACTCAATTATTTTTTTTTTAAATAAGAAAGTTCGGTCAATTTTAACTCAAAAATTGTTAAAGAATAAGTTTAGTGAGACGTGTTTTTGTAAATTTGATTGTCCTAATGTTTAAGTCATCACTTGCAAAACGTGCTCTCTAAGGACTTCGAGAAATAAGCTTCTTGCAGAATATCATCTTTGAAATCGTAATATTTATTATAAAATTTGTGAGGATGGAGCATGAGAAAAGCAAGAAGAAGAAAACGAAGTAAAACTAAGCTTGGCCAATGGAACTTTATCTGAAACAACTAAAAACATAAAAAAGGAAAGTTGATGGATAAGTAGGCTGATGTAAGTCCTGTAGTCTACACATACAGAGGTCCTCAAATTTGGAAAATAAATCTGCATTCCGCTTTTTCTTATCAACTTTTACTTACTGATTCAAAATAATTCATTTTCGATGATCAGCAATATTGTCTCAAGTCATAGTAAAAGGCATGAACGACTTAGAACAATCCTGCTCTTATATGATCCTTTATGTATTGCAAGTAAAATTTATTACATGATGACTGTAACAATTTAAACAGCTCAAAAGTAAGGCTTCATCAAATGCAGGCCGTCGCCTAAACGAAATGAACAAACTGTTGAATTATTTTGAAGAGTTAAACAGACCTATCTAACTAAACTCTTTTTAATTATTTGAACATAATGATAAGAAGAGCTGTCCTATACATTTGAAATGGGTTAATTAATGGTGGGTTTACCTCATTTTGTTCTCGGAATTATTTGTTGAAACCGTTTGTAATGTCACAACTTTTCTTCCCCCGACGTTTTTCGTTTTTGTTTTTGTTTTGTTTTGATTTTTAAATAAACGAAAGCTTAGTTTTACTGCTATCAAAGATTACTGTAAGGCCGAAACGTTGCTTTTAGCAACTGTAATGAATCGTGATGCTGTGAAAAATGCAAATATGATGGATATGATGGAAAAAATATCTTTGCAAGATAAGATAAGATCAGATCAGATCAGATTTACTTTATCCATCCACCTTGGGAAAATTCAAAATTGACAACAACAAAAAACAGCCAAGAAAACAGTGTAGCTTTGTATATATAATAAAATGTCGCTTTGTTATTCAAAAAAAAATATTAAAAAAAAAAGCGAACGTCAATATTTTCAAAGACATGTCAGAAGAGAAAATTATGAAAAGGGAACTGGTTCTCTCCTTGTTTTGATATTTACAAGAGGCTTAGAAGACGTAGAACTAATGACTGCATTATTAACTTAATTTGTTCACATTCGTCTTGATACGGTGATTTCTTTGCAGAAATCTAGATCTATATCACTTCCCTGCGTTATGAAAGTCAAATAGAGAAGTAGAGTTACCTATCAGCGGATATAGCAACCAGTGTAAACACTGAGGCGAATGTCATGCCGTAGTCACAGAAGATCCAGAAAGCACAAGCCGTCGGGCCGAAGGGCCAGTAACCCAGCATCATATCTGGCCGAGGAGGTGTGCGTGTGTATAGGGAAAAGGTGGGGAGATTGGGTTAAAAAAACAGAGGTGGATAGGAAGGAATATTGAGGCTTTAACCCGATAAATCTTAAATATGCAAGAGCGTAGAGGCAGTCGGGTCTTTAAAAAATGGTCCAGACGTGCCTAAGTGAAATAAAATGCTTGTTTAATGTTATGAGCAGTACAGCATGTATTGCTAAAATATAAAAATTAGGACCGAGCTGTGTTTTATTTAAAAAGTATATTGTGCAATTTCTAACCAAAGCAACAAAATTAAATAGGCCATTCTATAGGATGCCATTGCAAGATACCGAAATAAAAAAAACAAAAACTATTCTGATAAAAGGAAAATAGCAGCAAATGCAAATAAAAAGTTGTCATAATTACATAATCGGGACTTCTTTCAGCTTAATTTAACTTATAGGCTATAATTATTTGCAATTTTCCATGTGTTACCTGTGGCGTAAAACGACATCGCCGTGGCTGCTACACAGGTATCAGTGATTGCCAGATTGACGATGAAGAAGTTGAAGGCTGTCTGGAGGGATTTCTCGATATACACGGCGAGCAGCACAAAGATGTTGCCCACGAGGGTAATGAGCACGAGTATGTACAGGACGATGCCTGTCAAGATGGCGGACGGAGCTTCGTGGTTGGACGGTCTGGTGGGCTGTGGAGATTCAGTGCTGTTCTCGTAGTCATGGTCAGGGGAGGTTACTATCGACGCCAAAGTGGCCTTGGGGAAGGCTTTGCTGCTGTCGTTGATGCTGCTGTTGACATTGGTGGAGTCCATATTGATGCTTTCGTCCGTGAGAAGGCCGAATAATGTGGTGGTCGTGGTGGAGAGGGTGACTGAAATTATGTCCTCGTTGTCCATTGTTTAAGTAACAGTGGGATATTTGTAGCCGGTGTAATAATTTCAATGACGCCGGAATATTTTGTCGTGAATAAATTTTATTTTGTCATTAATTTTGATCACCTTCAGTTCTGAAATATAGCTTGGATGCTTGCTGCCTTTTTCCGGTACCATCATGTGATATGACATGGCTAGAAATGGACAGCGTCTGAATTTGCATCGTTCTAGACCTGATGGAAAACAAGAAAAGTTTGTAAGAAAACAAATCATAAAAACCTTGCTTTCTGAGAGACACCAATGGTAATTTGTTAAGTTTGTAGCAATATCGTTAATAGACAATCTTAAGAGGCTCAATTTCTCTCCCACTCCGTTAATCTACGACGCAAAGTTTCGATTAAAAACGTAAGACGAATAATTTGTTTAATTTTAATAAATACTATGCTGTTTTAAAAATCGTGAGCGAAATAATTAAGAATTATAAAAAAAAAAAAATCAATAGTTTTTTCCCCGCTCGTATGTGTCAAGCATCAATCAATCAAGTAGGTGCCCTGCCCTTTAGCGAAGCCGATCATGACCTTCAAGGCATCTCCATCCCTCGTCGCTGTAAGTGCATCTGTCACTCGTCCTAGTTTTAGCCACCTCGTTAGTCCATCCAACATCTTTTCTCGCTATTTTTCCCTGCTGCGTTTTCCTTCGATCATTGCAGTTTTCAAAGATGGCTATGTTCAGATAGTGATATTTTAAAGACATGCGTTAAAAATGACTGATTGAAATCCTCAATTTCTACTGTGTGTACTTCAATAATTTGTTTTGTTTGTTTTTGGTTGCATTCAGTGCTTATTTGTTGATACACTTAACTTTTATTGTTACATTTAAAATAGTTTATTTATAAACAAGTGCTAAAAAATAATAATGTTTTCTTTCAGTAATAACTGGTTCTGTTTTAGAAAATAAGCCGTCATTTCTCGTAAAAAAAAAAACATCTCTTGTATGCAACATTCTTTAAATGGGCAAAACTAAAAATGCTAAACATTGCCTTGGCTTTTGTTTTGTTTTGTTTCTTTTTTGTTTTGTTTTTTTTTTCAACTTCTTTTAAAAAAATGATAGTTTTTATTATATTATTAAGAATTTATAAAATCCATTCCTAAAAAAATTTTGCATAAGATAAACTATTTTTTTTTTAAATCTTCTTTTTCTTCCTGAGGTAAAAGTTATGTATGTTTGATATCGCTTTGTGTCTTGAAGAATTTTGTGCTTTCACAACAATATCGGAATATAGATTTTGTGCGTTACCTTACACAGGAAAAGGCAAAGACTGAACTTTTTTTTCCGATTTTAAAACAGATGATATCACTTCCTCCTCTTTCTTAATTGACTGTATTGGTCAAAACGGATGTTAAAAAAAAAAGAGATCAGCCTTTGATAGTTGTTTCTTTTTCGTGTACTTTTTCCTTTTTACTTTTACTTTTTTTTCAGGGAATTTTTTCCTTTAAAATATTGAATACCGAGGAAATTAAATTGTTTTTATTTAACAAGGATCAAATCATGGAATAATATAATCTGCCTGTTGTTGTTTTTGGTTGTTGTTTTTCTTCTATACAATTAAAATCCACTCTAAGCTTGTTATAATCGAATTTCGTGCAGTGCTAACTAAATTCATGTAATAACAATTCCCTGGACACGATTAAGATGTAAACTTGTGTCCCTAGAAATGTTTGCAGCAGATAAATGTTTGTCAAAACGTGAGGAAAACTTCCAGAGAGGCATAGGCCGCATGATTACTGTGAGGCGAACAACTAAGACGTTAAATTTTGCTCACTAAAAGTGGTATAACAATCTTCAACTCATTACCAAATTTTGTTCACTAAAAGTGGTATAACAATCTTCAACTCATTACCAAATTTTATTTGACTGCCCTGACTGCCACCACAATTACCCCATTATTTGATGGATACTTCTAATCCAAGTGACTAAAATTTTTCGTGCAATTAGCATCTCTTCTTTTCTCTGCCTGTCTGTCTGTCTGTCTGTGTGTCTGTCTGTGTGTCTGTCTCTCTCTCTCTCTCTCTCTCTCTCTCTCTCTCTCTCTCTCTCTCTCTCTCTCTCTCTCTCTCTCTCTCTCTCTCTCTCTTTTTTTTTTTTTCCTCATCACACGCTGTTGAAACTATTAGAAAAACTGTGGCCTTGGTAGCATGTTAGGAGGTTTAATTTGTTTCTGCTGTATTACATTGGTCAGTTTTCAAAGTCGCCTTGTTCTAGAAGCAAAACATTTTTTTTGAAAAAACTGATGAATTCTCTTAAACAGATTCACTAAGTCATGGATAAGGTCCACAAAAGAAATAGAAGTAAAGAAAGGCTGAAGACTCAACTCGTCTTTTGTTACACATAAGCCGACATTTTGGGTGTGTTGTCGCGACACCTGCGCACAAGTTTACTATTCTTATTAGAGAGCATTCTCTGCAGGGGTTTCAAAACTAATCAAATATTTCAGGAAATTTAACCGCAACAAAAGCAGAACCTTTAAAAGGATAAGCAGGATTTCGCAAAACTATCAACGCACATCACAATGATTGTAATGTCAGTCTCGTCTGACATTCTAGATTCAGATTTTGAAAAGCGCTTTGTTCTGAGTTTTTATTCTTGTTTTGTTTCAATGCATTTCTTCAACACTTCACACCGTATCCCACATTCACGCTCACACAAAAAATCTGGCAATGTTTACTTCATCTTTGTAGCCCGAGGAAATAGACTTGTATTTAAATTACAATTCACCCTCTTTTAAAAAAGATTTTTCAAAGACAAATTTGGTTTGCAGAGTAAATATCTTCCGGACGTGACGAAAAAAAAACGTGTCAGTTAAACACAATCTTTCATTGCTTTAATGTTTGCAGTGGGGTGGAATACAAAATTCTAGAAACAGAAATAGTTTTGTTTGCATGCTGTTGAAAGCGCTTGGAAAAGTGGAGGGATCTTGCGGCTTTTGTCAAAGCTTCGATAGAATTTTTGCCACATTTCGCACGTATCTTAAAGTTTCCAAACACTTTTAATTGGTTTCTTGTTGATGATTCGCAATTTGAGTTTTGTTGCTTTTTTTTCTAAACCACCGATACCCATAAAAACAGTACGAGGTAAAAGGTTTGAGTTTAAAAATTATCAGATATATGGATAGTTCGCAGACACAAAACCTAAATCCTGTTGTTTGTTTTTTTTTAATTTCTTTGAAATTTAGTATGAACGCAGCAATAGGGTTTGTGATTGCTTTTACATTTGTTTATGAGAATTAACATCTATACAGAAAGCATTTACATGAAAACTGTCTTACAGGGATAACATTTTCTCTGCCTATGAGATTCGACATAGCCCGACTGTCTAAGAAATGAAATCTAAATTTGAACAATGAACGTCATAGATCTGAAAATATACCAAATTTTTTACTGTTTTTTTTTTTTTTTTTTTGTCAGGTAACAAAACCTTGGGAAATTAGGGATTCCAAATTTGTTCATAGAGCAGTCTGTTATTGATCCCTGATCGATTATACGCTTTGAATTTCGGTCTTAAAATTAATCGGTAGTAAATAAATATAGCTTCATAAAGTGTTTATTCCTCGTCACAATACCCATTCTATATTCTTCATGCAGTTGTAATGAGTGATTTCTCAGTTTCTTAGTTTTTCTTTAAACTTTATATTAAAACAATGAAAATAAGAAGAAGTATAGAGAGATGTGATTGTGTGAGTGGAGATGACAAAAGGAAGGAGATGTATGCGGTGATGAGAAAAGACTTTGTATCTCTTGATATCTAATTACCTGCTAACCTTTACAAGAAAGAAATGACGCGCAAAGAGCGCTATTTTCTTTCTTCCACCCTTCAACCCTACTTCTCTCTCTCTCTCTCTCTCTCTCTCTCTCTCTCTCTCTCTCTCTCTCTCTCTCTCTCTCTCTCTCTCTCTCTCTCTCTCTCTTTCTCTCTCTCTCTCTTTCTCTCTCTCTCTCTCTCTTTCTCTCTCTTTCTCTAACTCTGTCTGCCTCTATCTATCTATCTACATATCTATTTATCTATCTATCTCTCTGTTATTCTCTCTCTTTTTCCATCTTATTAAAGAAAAACATCAAAAGCTATGTAATTCAGATGCCCCATTCAATGGCATTTAAAATAGGAAACGATTGCCTAATTATTTTACAAAACTTCTTCTAATCCTTTCTTGCTGCATCCCTTCACCCCCACCCTTTTCCCCATTTCACTTCATTAAAAACTCCTTCGCCTCTGGTATCTCTTTATGCATACCTCACCCTCTTCTATTTTAGTTATGATTCAGTGTAGAATTCCATTCAGCCCTTCTGATATTTTCTTTGAGCAAGAGCCTTCCATTGTAGTTATCTCTTCCTACAAAACGTTTCCCATCGCAATTATCTTTTTTCTCATTGTCTAAAAATGTTTAGCTCCTGTTTCTAGGTTAATTGTTTCGTATAAAACTAAGTTAACCGATTTCTTCAATGGGATTTTCCACAATAATTTCTCATACAAGTCCTGAACAATACTAATTTGCAAAAGAAATAAAACTGATGATCTATAAGGAGCCCGATTAGGTTAATATAACTTTAAGTCTTTCTTTAATGAATTCATTTTAATACAATTTCTTATTTGCTGATAAGGTTATAAGAATAGAAATTTCCACTGATTGCCTCAAAAAAAAAGGGAAAAAAAATTCAATCGTTTGAGGACCTCAATTTGGAACTGATTGCAAACATCAAATTTCCCTTGATCTAAAACGAGGAATAAAAAATAATTTAGTAGTACTGTTATTACTGCTAAACAAGTTTTTTTTTCTTTTGATCTTAAACTGTCTTAAAGAAAAAAGCCGTAGATTTAGTTTTTGGCCTTTGGAACCAATCGAGCGCAACATTTCAGAAAGTTGGCCGTATTTGGCTTCGACTTACGCGCAAATTAACTGCCGCCGCAAGAAGAAAGACCGATCGTTGGCTTTGACTGACACAAAAATAAACTCCTGCCCGACACAAGACCGATCCATAGTTTGTTAGATCCGCAGTCTTTTTGATTGTTAACATCAAGAGTTCAACAGTTGTTTCATGTTAAATTTGATCATCAAGTAATTGGATTGCCTTATCTTAAACCAGCCTTCTTTTTTCATTTAGACTCGATTTAAAGTTTTATTCAAATTAGAAAGTATTCAAAAATTACCGAAGGTCGGTGCCAAAGAAAGATTATGTTACATAAAACGATTACACTTCGAGTAAAGCTCATTATGCGCCCCATAAGACTATAGCCGTATAGAAATAGAGGGGGAAAGTGTGACGTCACGAATGGTTTGCAAAGAGTAAAATTTAATGGCGTCATGACCTTTTTTGTCAGTTTTGTTCATGTCGAGATGATGGCGGTGTGATCAAAGTCTCTGCCCCTTGATCCTCAAGGTCTTGGCCATGACAAGTTCGATGCACAGGGCAGGTTGAGGGTTAGCGTAAGAAAGAGTGATGAGAAAGGTCATTGTAGTAAATGAGACTGGCAGGGCTGATTGGTCAGTCACATCTATGATAAACATGAGTCGTGGTTGAGATGGTTAAATGTAGGGTCTGAGTATATTCGATCGTTTTTAGAAGCACCGAGCGAAAAATGTTGACTAATACACTCTTACAATCTCCAAGAAGAGGGAAGCGTGGGGGAGGGGGAGCAACTGAATAAAAATTGTAAAAAATTTTTAACCTCATTGGACTACTTGGACACATTATACTATATTGATATTTAAAATGTTACTAAGAAGAAATGAAAACATCCTTCTGTTTTGTCTGGCTAACGGGAATACAGATTTGTTCCTACCTTCTGGACGTTCACTTTAAGGCTGTTAATTCTTGCAAAAGTTGCAAAGAAGCTCACGGCCTTACCTAAATTCTACCTATTTAAACTTACATCATAATGCACGTTAAAAAAGGGTCTGTCAACAGTTTGGGATTTTACCAAATCTGATATTTACACGACGGCAACAACAACAAAAATTATCTTTTCTTTAAGGCTCATGTACAAAAAAAAAATTTGCAGAGGGCAAAATTTTCAAATTCTTTAATTCGTACACATATATTACACATGAAAAGTTAAAATTAGTGTAACTCCAACTTTCATTTGATCTAGGCTTAAATTAATATTAAAAATGAGTGACTATGCAGTATGTAGGTTTAAAATTAACATAATTTGGAATCAAGCTTTCATTCGGATCATGAACTACACAGCCGCTGTTTAAAAAATATTATTAAATTAATTAAAAGATTTAAATTAATATCAATTTAAATTAATAATTCATAATTAAACTAAGAAAAATGGCAGTGTTGCTTCAAAAGGCACGAGCTGAAATATGAAAATAACTTGCTAACATCTTATGCAAGATTTGTTTAAAAGTTTAATGAAGGCGTTGATTGAGGCACTAAGCATCACTTATTTATATACTGCGTATTGTTGTTAAAAGTTACTATACGGTATACTCACTATTTTTTTATTGCACGTTGCGGCATAAAGGTTTTTCTTCTGTTATATATATTTTTTTTTATAGTGTTGTTGAAAGCTACAAATGTTTTTTTTTTTTTTTTTTGTTTGTCTGTTTTTTCTTGTTTGTTTGGGGTTTTATTTTTGTGGGTTGTTTTTTGTTGTTTTTTTTTTGTGAAAGTTTACCTTGATGCTGCCACTTAAAGAGAGGTTTTTTTTTCTTTCTTGAGTTTTCGTCCGTCCACGCAGTTTCGAAAAATTTGCAAAAATAATGAGAAAGCTTAAATGAACTTTGCAAAAAATATGTAATCTGATTTTCTTTTTTTTTTTTTTTTTTTCCTTTTTAAGATTATAGACAGTTAAATTGTTTATCATTCTATAGGCTTAAAGCCGTGGCTTTTGTAATCTGATGGCTAAATATTTACATTTATGAAGAGACAAAAGGAAAGCTTGGGTGGTCTTGGTCGTATATTTAAATGCATATTTTATAAGTCCTACAGGAATAAGAAATTCTTCCATTAAAATCCTTCATTTGACTTGTTGTAACAAATAATAATTCATTTAACTGTTTGCCGCAGAAAATAAACTACAAAATGCAATGGGTAACTTAAAGGACGTAAAATAATTCAAGGAAAAAAAAAGAATGCAAATCAAAAATGCCATTATGAAAGATGATGCTATTCTATAAGATAACATAATAATAATGCCTCTGGAGAAATCTTGCTCTTTTACTATTCCCTTACGGTGTAATTGCTCAGAATACAATCTTGGGAGGTCTGCTGAGCGATGCAGACGTAATTCCTACCAGTTATCATGTCTTTTGAAAAAGAAACTTAATGAAATGATCTTAAATACAAACTAACATTTGCAACGTCGTCAAAACATTCTAATAACATTGCGTATTTTTTTACGCAAAAGAATAAAATAAAAATTGCTTTATCAGAATTTAAAGAATGCGCAAATAAAATTTTACAGTATATCATTATGACTTAATTTTTACAAAGTAGTTTAGACATTTGTAAAGAATACTGAAAAGGGGAAAAAAGATGGATTGTTAGTGTGGACTCCTAGAAGCCGAACACATCATTGCCTATGATATGATGACAATTATTGTCATCAAAATATTGGCACGGAAGGGGCTGATACTCTCTTCTTTGGACTTTCGTAAACCAATAGCCATAATCCACACTTTCGGAGAGATAGATAGATTTATAGGTATATAAAAAGAGAACAGTTTCTTACGAAACACTGTAAAAATAGCAATCCTACGTCTTAAGCATAACCTTACTATAGAAAAAAAGAGATGAGGACAAGACTAAAGAATTAGCCTACGTTTCATATACCTCAACTTGGAAAGAAAATAAATTGTCTGCAGTCTGAAAAGAGGACTATCACATTGCTTTTGTGACTCATTGATATTATATCAAAACTGCTTTGATTAAAATCATCATTTTAATGAATATAAAAACAAGTAAAAACAAACAAATAAACGCTGACTTTTGAACTGCATATGATTTTCGCTCTTTGAATTAATTAATATTTATTGACGTTGCAAAAGCTGTGTCGACGTAAATATGAACTTATAAGACCCGACACGTAATTAATGATGTTCTATTCTTTTTTGGGGGTTGGTAAGTGCCAAGAAATCAAACGATAAGGTTAGCCAAGTTAGGGGTGACGTCTTACCTTTCATATGAATATGTCTTCATCAAAGATTATGCTACATAGACGGAAGACATAAGCTCTCTCAAACGAACTGAAAGCATTAAAATGTCCCTAGGACTATCATTCTTTTCTGAGACAATTGATGGTATATATTTGTTTCGTGTAATCTTAATTTGGGATTTGCTGGTCTTCTTCGTTGATATGACAAGATGAAATCTAGGGTGCAGCCCATGGATCCTTACAGGAAGTATAACAAATTATAAAATCGTACTCTTTACAGCGAGACAGTGCTGCTTCCCTTGGATGCTATATCACGATAATATGAAAGAATTCATAGTTTTTAGTTTAGAACCTGCGCTTTAAACTTACAACTTAATCCTAGTCGTTTAACCCAGACGGCTTCTATATTTACGTGCAAAGCTATGGGATCGTTAAATGCAGAGTTTTTTCCAACTAAAAAACATGACACAATCATTTTTTTTTCATCTCTTCTTCCCATTCCTCTTTCACAACCCCAAGTAACCCTGAAGGATTACTGAATTTTACGAGCAAAGGAAATTAGCAAAAAAATGTAATCGTCTTCAATTTTTGGGGAGCTTAAAAGCAACCCTTCCCTGATAATTATAAGGTGCCGGACTTGGAATAACCTAAAGTCATGAACTACATTGTCAGATGAAGTCTGAACGGCACTGTAATTGTATTTAAATGAAGAACAAACGCCAAGTTCTGCCACGAGCATTGATTTCTAGAGCTCCGGAAGAGAAAGACAGATAGATAGATAGAGAGAGAGAGAGAGAGAGAGAGAGAGAGAGAGAGAGAGAGAGAGAAAGAGAGAGAGACTGAGATTCAAATTTCTGTGAAAGCGAACCGAAAAAGAGTTAACCTGCGTAGCTACCAAATGTACCTTTGCCAAAGAACTTTCATTGCTAAATTATAAGAAATTTTACAGAACATAGCGCTTACAAGAAAAGTTTGTCTCTCTGAACAGTCCAACTTCAAATTGCATACATTAGGTAAAAGTAACAGTATGAGTTTTAAAACCACTATTGGTTGTTTAAAATGTAAACTTTTAATTTGGTTAATTTTATTAATGCTCAGAAAGGGTCGAACCGTCAACATTTTACTCTCTCTAACTGTCCTTCTCTCTCTCCTTATTTAAGTAACGAGTTTCTATCTTTCTCCCTTTCTCTCTCTCTCTCTCTCTCTCTCTCTCTCTCTCTCTCTCTCTCTCTCTCTCTCTCTCTCTCTCTCTCTCTCTCTCTCTTTCTCTCTCTCTCTCTTTTCTCTCTCTTCCTGTTGTTTTTTCCGATTTTATCTCTTTCTTTCTCCCTTTATTGCATTTTATTTTACAATCTTTGTTTCTCATGTCTCTCTCTCTCTCTCTGTATTTTTCTCTCTTTTCCTCTCTCTCTCCCTCTCCCTCTCTCTCTCTCTCTCTCTCTCTCTCTCTCTCTCTCTCTCTCTCTCTCTCTCTCTCTCTCTCTCTCTCTCTCTCTCTCTCTCTCTCTCTCTCTCTAAACCGCATAAATAACCTTACCTTGGATCTTTATTTTGAAAATCTTTCGGACGAAATGTTAAACTGTCAAACATGTGCAGCTATCGTGACATCAATTTTATAGTACACGTCTTAATATTTTACCTAGATAATAGTTTTTCTGCTGTGTTTGACTTACACGACAGTTGAAGAACAACCATTACTTTGAATAATGAGGCACAGAAAACGAACCATCTTATGTAAAGATTATAATTTAAGAAAAGCAGGATCTATATATATAAAAGCGGACTTGTGAGACTGCTCGCTAATTCCTTCGTTATTACCCAACCCATACCTTTGAAACTTTGCAGGCGTCTGCAGCATTCATGTGGCTAGTTTCTAATTCATGAAAAATCAACGCAAACTGCTTTTTTTTATTTCCCCAGAATGCTTTGTTTCGTCAACATAAGCTAATTTACGATCACCAAATTGGCGCGCCATTGTGTCATTCTTTAACAACGGATGTCTTTATCAAGCGACTTGATTTGTAGATCGAGGTTTAAATAACTTCTTGGCTAAGAATTCCCGTAAAGTAGAGCACTTTTATGCACATACATAACGGGAAAATTCCATTCTTTCTAATTTATTAGGCGTTTAAAAGGATCTCAAAAAAACCAGACTGGGAAAATCAAGAATTATAAGCCAATTTCCTTAATTTTCAAAGAAATACAGTTTTATATCTAATTATTGTGTTTAGAATTAGAATTGTCGAGATATCTATATTCTAGATAGATATGTAAAGATGAATAGGTGAAAGTATATAATTTTATCTGAATCATGAAAGAAAAAGGAGAGATATCAAGACCATTTATAAGCCTCTTTTAACACACTCTCACCCCAGGCTCGGCAAATTGATACCAGGATTCCTTTTGTAGAACGGGGTTTTCAGGTTGTTCTTTTATATTCTCAAAACTAAAGTAGCGCAAGAAACAAGCTAGAGAGAAATCGAGCAAAATAAAGTGGACAACCCATTCTTTTCTATAGTTTTTCACGGCTATATTATTTTTCATAAAAGTGTTTCACCAAGACATGGATCTTGATGTGAAGGGAATCTTTTTTTCTACAGAACAAATTAATATTCTCGGTTCGTCATAATTTGTTTCTCTGTGGTTAAAAAAAAAAAGAAAATATATCATGATTATAATGATACGTAATTTTTTCGGTTAAAGAATAACATCTTAATATCATATATATCATCGTTGAATAAGAACATATCGGAAACCAGGAGCTCTGCCAGGAAATTAAGTAAAGGCTTCGTGATGTGTATAGATTACACCTGACATAGTGATCAGATAGGGAGAAGTCAATTTTTATCGAACTCTTTTTGTGTACGATGTACTTATCGACCATTCATTATCAAAGTTATCTCTTTTGATGATTATCTGCTATAAAATAAAAAAGCAAAAACGATATTTTTAATTTTAGTAAGTTGCCTTTCACATTATCGAGATAACTACATTGTTAAGAATATCGTTAAGATAAAATACCGTCGCAATTGTTGTTTCAGATATACACTGTAACCATCCTTAAAAACCTTATAGGTTAAATTATTGATCGTGTGAAGGACTGTACAAGTAAAACCCACACTGAAAGATATTCTAAAATAACGTGTTTGGTCTTTACTACTTTGATCCGTTGCTGATGATTTTCATTTTAGTGTAAGGTCTTTTTACCAGACCCTCGAACTTAGTCAAATTAATGATTTAATGTTGTCAGCCTAAGTGTTCTTAATAACTCCAAAAATTTATCATTTGTTGACATTGTTTTTTCATGAACATTAAGAGTTTCAGTATATATGAGTTAAACTAGATCCAGCAGACGAGGCCTCCTAAGTTGCATACAGGCCAAGTCACCGAAGTGAACAAACTCTTGTAGTAAGTATAAGAGTGAGCTACATCATTTAACTAGAGTTAGGACAGTTAGATATTTTTGTTGTGTAGGTCTATAGGCTGAATGATAAGTGAGTTCTGTGTACAATTCTGTATTAACTATGCTTAAAAGATAAAAGAAATCAATCACTATATTTCAAACATGTATAAGTTTGTTCACTTCGGTGACTTACTTCGCCAGTATATTAGGAAGCCTCGGTGCATAGGCAATCATGGTTTAATCCTTCAAACGAAACAGTGGGAGCTGAGAAAATTTGAAAAAAAAAAAACAGAAATTTCTTTACTGGACGCGTCCTTTCTAATCGTGGAATATTTTAAGCAAAAATCCAAAAATATCTTTAATTTGACGCCTACCACACCTGGTAAATCATCTCTTAAATAATCTTTCGCTTCCTATTTGAGTGAATGGAAAGGGATATTCTTGGGTTAGTAATTGATTACCAGTCTATATTATTTGCATACCACATAGTTGCTGATAAAATCTATGATTTGTAATGACATTTGCATTTATCCCTGTGCCTTCAAACGATAGATGAACTTTGTGAGAGATGTGCAATGAAGAATGGTTTTTTCTATAAAGAAAGCAGAATTTTTTTCAAAAAGATTGAATTGGATCTTTAGTGGTAGAATAAAGATTGGTGTTTGGTTAAACTCTGTATTCTTTGTTCGCCCGAAAAAGTTAATCGTTTTTCAACCTTTTGCACTTCGAGGTAAAAAAAAAAGAGAAAGAGAGATATATAAAGAGAGAAAGATATTGAAAAAAAGATTAAGAACAATCGAGAGAAAAAGAGGAGATACAAAAGTAAAGACATGCTGTTGATTAAGATTTAAGAATAAAGAAAATATAAAAAAAAAAAAAACAATATTGAGAGAGAGGGAGAGAGAGAGAGAGAGAGAGAGAGAGAGAGAGAGAGAGAGAGAGAGAGAGAGAAAGGGAAACAGAACGAGAGACATACCGACAAATAAAAAGATAGGCAGAAACAGAGAGAGCATAGTAAACGTGTTATGTTTGTGCCACAGGGAGTCTAGTTTACTTAGAGGGTAAAAATCAGTTTCAGAGGAAACATTAACATAATAATACAGGAAATAATCTGATAAAGGAAATCCCTAGCTCTAAGATTTTGATAAATAATGCAAAACCGACTAAATTAAAGCGCTCAAATCAACTTTCAACAATTGTTCAAACAGGTGCCGAGCTCTTTAGCGTAGGCGATCATAACCTTCCACACATCTCTATCCCTCGGCCCTATCAGTCCATCTGTCACTCGTCCTACATTGAGCCACTTTGTTAGTCCATCCATCAGTCACTCGTCCTACATTGAGCCACTTTGTTAGTCCATCCATCAGTCACTCGTCCTACATTGAGCCACTTTGTTAGTCCATCCATCTGTCACTCGTCCTACATTGAGCCACTTTGTTAGTCCATCCATCTGTCACTCGTCCTACATTGAGCCACTTTGTTAGTCCATCCATCTGTCACTCGTCCTACATTGAGCCACTTTGTTAGTCCATCCAAATTTTTTCACGCTGTTTTTCCCTGCTGCGTTTTCCTCCGTTCATTCCAGTTGTCACAAAATGTTCTAGCTTTTCTTTTTATCTACTTTCTCTCTACACACGGGTGAAAAAAAATTGCCTGGCCTTTACGTATTTTATTATGAGTGACTCGTAACGATGTTTCGTTTGATATCTTTGCAGTCCATGAGATTCGTAGCATTCTCCGTAGGAACAATTCTTGTTGGCTCCTGTCTCTTTTGTAACTGTTTTGAAATTGTCCAGGCCTCACATCCATACATCAGAATGGGTTTAGTATAGAAATCCAGGGCTCTCCGTATTGTGTGAATGGACATGTATTTGTTTATTAGTATTGATCTCATTCTCAGAAATCTCTTTTCTGCTTGTGTTATTCAAATTGTACTGTCACGCGAATTGTTTCCTTTGCATTTTTCAAGACGTGGGTAATGCAAAGTGTGTTTGGTTTCAGACTGAATCATTTCTCAATTGTAATTAATGAATATTTCTAGTACAATACATACTATTTCGTCCTTTAGTCATATAACTAGTTGAAGTGATAAAATTAGAAATAGTAGAGGTAGAAGTAATAGCAGTAGTAGTAGTAGTAGTAGTAGTAGTAGTAGTAGTAGTAGTAGTAGTAGTAGTAGTAGTAGTAGTAGTAGTAGTAGTAGTAGTAGTAGTAGTAGTAGTAGTAGTAGTAGTAGTAGTAGTAGTAGTAGTAGTAGTAGTAGTAGTAGTAGTAGTAGTAGTAACATTTATTATTATTATTATTATTATTATTATTATTATTATTATTATTATTATTATTATTATTATTATTATTATTATTATTATTATTTTACTATATATAATTATTATTTATATGACTGCAATATCTTTTATTTTTGTCTTTGTTTTGTTGGGGTTTTTTTTTTTTTTTTTTGGTTCATTTTTTTTATATTTATCATACTATTGCTATGTTGTTGTTTTTTTCAAAAGCACATTCGTTTTCGTTTCTGTTCTCTACATGCTTCATCTCCTCTGTTATCTTGTAATGCAAAATTTTTTATTGTTAATATTCATCCGATTTTTTTAGATGCTTAAGTGACTTCCTTTTTGCCATCACTTTATTACTTGGAAATTGACTTTTTTTTTTCTCCTGCGCTGGTATATGAAATAGTGATCGCGAAATCTATATCAATATCAGCTAGTCAATTAAAAACTATTATTAAAAAAAAACGACTGCTTAGAAAATATTTATTTATCTATCTTAAAAGAGAGTTGTTGTTTTGTTTTGTTTTTTTTTCTGTTTTTTTTTTTTTTATTTGTTTGTTTGTTTACTGGTTGTTGTTTTTTTCCACATTAACTGGCTCGTACTGTGTTCAATACAATATACAAAATTTTTTTTTATTTTGATCGCTTGCCTGTAAGCTGACTGTGTACAGAATCTATAACATGATTCATAATTGATGGAATTAAACCGGAGAATAATTTGCTTAAAATCTTTCAAATTTCTATGATATTTACATAAAGCGAGTGGAATTTGTCATCTTTCTGATTTTTTATAAGTCCGAAAGTAGTCTGACCTAAAGATCTTTTTAGAGACCTGTCTACTAAAATGATTTCCGTGGATGGCCACTTCCATATCAATGATAAATTTAAATCTTCTTCTTCTTCTTCTTCTTCTTCTTCTTCTTCTTCTTCTTCTTCTTCTTCTTCTTCTTCTTCTTCTTCTTCTTCTTCTTCTTCTTCTTCTTCTTCTTCTTCTTCTTCTTCTTCTTCTTCTTCTTCTTCTTCTTCTTCTTCTTCTTCTTCTTCTTCTTCTTCTTCTTCTTCTTCTTCTTCCTCCTCCTCCTCCTCCTCCTCCTCCTCCTCCTCCTCCTCCTCCTCATCTTCTTCTTCTTCTTCTTCTTCTTCTTCTTCTTCTTCTTCTTCTTCTTCTTCTTCTTCTTCTTCTTCTACTTCTTCTTCTTCTTCTTCTTCTTCTTCTTCTTCTTCTTCTTCTTCTTCTTCTTCTTCTTCTTCTTCTTCTTCTTCTTCTTCTTCTTCTTCCTCCTCCTCCTCCTCCTCCTCCTCCTCTTCCTCTTCTTCTTCTTCTTCTTCTTCTTCTTCTTCTTCTTCTTCTTCTTCTTCTTCTTCTTCTTCTTCTTCTTCTTCTTCTTCTTCTTCTTCTTCTTCTTCTTCTTCTTCTTCTTCTTCTTCTTCTTCTTCTCCTCCTCCTCCTTCTTCTTCTTCTTGGTCGCATTTTTATTTGTTATTTGCGCTTTATTTGTTTTGCCTTTTTTTATTTTACTGCTGCAGTTTTCTATGTTGTTATTACCTTTATCATAAAAGAGGCTGTTACTTTCACAATCTCTCTAGTCCCGTGAAAGTCATAAAGATAGTAAAACGGACCAACATTTTATGTTCCTGATTTTCTTACAAACTAAGCTCAAAAAAGGTACTTTTCTCTTGAAAAGGTTTTAAATAAAGGGAAATACCTATTAAAGATGATATCTGGAAATTCTGCAGTTTTTAGTCCGATAAGTATGTATTTGCTTAAGGGACTGGAATTGCAAAACTTGAAAGTTGTCTCTTTAAGGTGGACTGATCCATTTCTAAGATTTATTGAAAAGGATATAATATTCAAAGATACAGTAACTTCAAGGCGGACGGCTTTATATAAAAAAACAATGAAAAGATTTAAAGTAAGAACCAGAGAATTTTAATTACTGAAGTCACATACAGTACTTAGAGATGGGAAAAGAAATTTGATTTCCTGAATTTTCAAATTAGAAGCATCGAATTTTGTTTATTTCTACTAACATAGCAACAGATAAAAAATCAAAGACTATTTTTCAGAATTCTATCATTGCCAACCAGTAGATTGTTATGGTAATGCACAATGCAATACTGTTGAAATTCATTCCAGCTCAGGTAGATTTTTTAAGTTTGAACTTATGTGTAATCAATTGGATGTTTTTTTCGTCAAATACCCCCATGTATATCTTTTGCCAAAGGATACTAAGCCTAGGACGAAAAAAATTCAACAGTATTTTCAGTCACTTGCTATGATAATTATAATGAAGTTTATCCATAGTTACGCTACTTATAACAATGTCTTTTTGTTAAAAATAGATAACTTCGACTTGTTAAGCCGTGTGTGAACCCATTACTCTCTCTCTCTCTCCTCGAATATATACAAACTTTGAGCCTTCTCAAGCATAATCAGACAGCTTACTAGGTAAAACATTGTACTGCCAACAAGCAGTCTTGCATCTGATCCTTAGCTAAGTCATTTGGTCAATAGGCCGGATCCAGGGCTTCCTAAAATACATACAGACGAATTCACTGAAGTAAACACTTTTGGAAGTTTGAGTTATAGTGATTTTTATAGTGATATTTCTTTTAACTTTTGGGCATAGTTAGAACAGAATTGTACTTCGAAAGCACCTAAATAATTCAGCCTACAGGCCTACATAACAAAAGTATCTAACTGTCCCAACTCTGCCAAATTAATAGCTAAATGATGTAGATCACTCTTACAGTTACTACAAAAGTTTGTTCACTTCGGTGACTTGGCCTGTAGTTTAGGAAGCCTTGATCGGATCCCATCTCACCATTCCAATCCTTCTCTTAACGCATATCAAACTAACTAAAGAACCCGAGAGATAATCAGCTCTAATAGCTCCATAATTATACAACCTTCCTGGACCATCACTGGATTATTAAATAACTTATGTACCTCACGCTTTCCGCTCAACGTAATATTACATATGCAAAATCTAAAATCTTGTATGTCGGGCCTAGAATTGATTGAATGGACTGCCCCTCAGGCTTCCTACTACTCTGTACGCCTATGGGAATATTGATTACATAATTGAAAGATTTATTACTATGATCATTGCCGTGGTTATTATTATATTAAGTTATACTATTGAAATCAATAGTATGATTATTATTGTAGAGCCAGCGAAAATGCTTTTTTTTCCTTTATATTTTTCTTTGGTTTGACATTATAACTGAAGAATTTCTTATCTGAAAAAAAAACCTAGAAGGAATGAAGATTATTTCATGTTTTGCCATGTCTATAATTTTCGATTGTTGTTGCTGTTGTTGTTGTTGTTGTTGTTGTTGTTGTTGTTGTTGTTGTTGTTGTTGTTGCTGTTGTTGTTTTACGATTTATCTCGTGTAGGTAAAAATCAATATGCTCCCCCCAAAAGATTGATTTTAACTTCACAAAATGCTAAGATGTTACACAATATATCAAATTTAGCGGGGATACAACCCAAAGAAAACATTCAAAATAGGAATGTTATCTATCCTTTTGCCTTACCAGTAATAATGTACTAAACAGTTGATTGATTATTTGTTCTGAGTATTGCTATTATTTTTCTGATAGGTATTAACATTATTACTAGTAGTAGTAATAGTAGTAGTAGTAGTAGTAGTAGTAGTAGTAGTAGTAGTAGTAGTAGTAGTAGTAGTAGTAGTAATATGGTAGTAGTAGTAGTAGTAGTAGTAGTAGTAGTAGTAGTAGTAGTAGTAGTAGTAGTAGTAGTAGTAGTAGTAGTAGTAGTAGTAGTAGTAGTAGTAGTAGTAGTAGTAGTAGTAGTAGTAGTAGTAGTAGTAGTGGTGGTAATGGTGGTGGTAGTTGAAATGAATAAAGAATGAGAGAAAGAGAGAGAGAGAGAGAGAGAGAGAGAAAAGAGAGAGTGAGAGAGAAGAAAAGAAATAAACAGAGAGAGAGACGCGAAGGAGATACAATAAAAAGAAGCGAAGTACGAGTAGGTAAAAGAAAAAAAATAACGGAGAGAGAGAGAGAGAGAGAGAGAGAGAGAGAGAGAGAGAGAGAGTGTGTGGGGTATACATGCAGACAGATTTAAGATATTTAGGAAGAATACGGAAAGATTAAACTATATTATTATAGCTTTTACAAGAGAATGGGGAATATAAGAAACTTCTCACCTTCAACCCAGGCTGGAGCCAAGAGACAACAGACTATCACGTGTGCTCTCTCGAGTGCGAGACAGATCAAGATGTTCTGCTCAGGAAACAACAGGTGGTGTGCAGTGATGTCAGACGATGTGTCTCGCGGTGCCTGATGTCCACCCAGTCATGCTCACGCGAGACTTGTCGAAACAACAGTCCTGCTCACGCGAGACTTGTGGGAACAACAGTCCTGCTCACGCGAGACTTGTGGGAGCAAAGACTAGCGGTGCTCAATGTTCACTCGCATGACGGACTTACATGTTCGCTTGCTTGCCTCGATGAGCTTAGGGGACATATTCATAAATTAGCCGCTCAGGCAGATGGGAGGAAAAAAAACCATGATAGAACTCTCTATCAGCAACGCTCTGTGAATGGTTCTAAACAAATGTCATTTTTCGTCGCTCAACAAAGTCGGCCAAGAACATTGTAGCTATATGTTTGATCAGTTTTGCAATATTAGAAGGCAAAGTCTTTTTCAGCTTTTTTTTTAATTGAAGCTCGCAGATTTGTTGGTTTGATAAAACCACCGCTCTGATACTTGTGGGGACTTCAGTCTGGGTTACGATTCACTCTGACAATCGTTATCAACCGGGCTGTGCCTTCGCAACTCTATGATGCGTAGAGTTTGAATGATCATTTTTTAAGGCAAGGCAATGTAGTTTCTTAAATGGATTAGCTTTACCCGACAATCAACATCTATAGTCTCTCAAAGCAGACTCACCGAGTGCGATGATTAGTCTTAGTGTTACTGTGTAAGAAATATTAGTATCCTGGGGGACAAAAAGTTCTGGAAGGCGATATAATAACTTACTTGTGACAAGTAATCCAATATGATTCTTACATTCAGGGCATTTTAACCGCACCACTAAAAGGTGCTCATAATATGTTTAAAGGATATGAAATGAAACACACGAGAGTTCTATGAAAGGTTCTATACAGATAAATCTATACACCAAACTAATGGCTATCAATAAGATAAATAAATTAATGAAATAATGCAAAATGTATTTATAGATCGTTTTAAACATTCAATATCATATAGGCTGGAAAAAATATAATGGACACTTGTTGAGTCCCTCAAGACAACGCACATATAGTCACAGTTTTGCAGGGAATCCATAGCCTTTTAAAAGCCTTTAAAAGACGTTTAATTAGGAAAATTACAGAATTAGCTAATTTCTCTTATTTGGTTTTCTTTTTTGGGAGTAGGCACAAATCAAATCGCATTGGATCGTTTTATAGAAAAAGTTTTACAAAGTGTTTATTTGGTGGATAGACTATGACTGGTTGTTTGCCATTCCTATCATGGCTATTGACATGACGTGATGAGAATGATTATAATGAAATGTTTGTCATTGTGATCAAGTAATCAGGGAGGACGTGGCTAGGGTGAACAGTTTCGGCACCGCTTTATGCTTGGTAGGTATAGACATGAGAGAAGTGTGAGGGTTGAACCGTCACAGACTTTCGAAAACTTGCCAGGCGAAGTTTTCATTGACGGAGTGTATTTGATGAAGAATGAGATAAAATGATCCGCTGAGTGAAATGCAGATGATTCTTCCAGTGTAGATGTAAGTTTGTTGATAAATATCTTGTAGAGAGAAAAACGAGTTGATCTGATGGCTGAAGTTTGTGTATGAATTTTCAAACGAAGAGAAAGAGATAAAGAGAGAGAGAGAGAGAGAGAGAGAGAGAGAGAGAGAGAGGGAGAGAGAGGGAGGGAGGGAGAGAGAGAGTGAAAAGAAAGAAGACTTAGATAGAAAAGCAAAACCGCAACTTTGGAAAATACAACTTTATAGTGATAAAAGATCCAAATGGATGCACGTGTGTCTGTAGAAGCAGCAAGAATATGAAAACTCAATGGGGATAATAGGGAACAAGAAAAGAAACAATTCAAGTAACTCTCTTGCAAACAGATATGTGTAAGTTACTACTTTTCTTGTCCTGTGGTAATAAAGTTGTGAGATTGTTCCCATTTGGCTGTTCCATTCACAGAGAGAGAGAGAGAGAGAGAGAGAGAGAGAGTCAAGCGATACTAGTTTCTTGAGGTTTACCCAATGTCCAGACTTCCCACAGCACCATCTTGAGGTATCTGACGTACGGGC
This sequence comes from Elysia crispata, assembly GCA_033675545.1. NCBI lineage: Eukaryota > Metazoa > Mollusca > Gastropoda > Plakobranchidae > Elysia > Elysia crispata. The sequence continues at coordinate 105,821 of JAWDGP010004578.1, read as the reverse complement.
CAACACCATGGCTAAATCATCGTGACAACCCTTATCTTGAACACTCCTAAGTTGGCAACATGGCCTTGAATCAAAAATTACATTTAGTTTTAACGGTGTCGGTCGTAAAGTGAGAAGATCGGGAATTTGGAAAACATTTATTGCACCAACATATTATCCGACGCGACCTCTACAACCTCAAGAAGCCGTGTTAACAAATCACATGACTATCGAATGGTTCGAGTGAAATATATACGTGCGTTTAAACTGGCTGAATCGTGCGCAAATAGACCGATCCTGCTGCCAAGAACAGGTATTTTTTTTTATATTTTACTGACAAATTCTTCACAATGCATTGATTGATTGGTCCTTTAGCATAATGGGATTCAGCAACAAACCTATTGCAAGAAAATACAATGAACTTTCAAGAACATTTAAGCCTTAGTCCATAATTAACATTTCTTCATTTTTTTATTGACCACATTTGAGAATGATATTAACGGTACAAAAGTCAGAAAAATTTATTGCTGTGCTTTAAGTGCTTTTGGGAAAGAAAGCGTTCAAAGAAATCGCAGTTTCTTCTTATAACCTAGATACAAACGCTGAGACAAAAGTTTGTTAGATTGCCGACTGATTGGTCTGTGATAATTCTGAATGCTTCGATTTTGCCGTTTTGATTTGAAAAACTTCCTAAACTTTACGTGAATTAGAATAAGAAATCTGTAATTTCAGTATGAAATAAATCATCTGCAAAATGGTGTCGTTATTTTATTGTATACGTGTTTTTGTGCTTCTCATCTACGTGTCTGGGCACAGCAAATACTTTTTTTTCAATCCTGACAGCAGCAAGCATTTCTACATACGCATTCGTAAATAAAAGCATCATTTGTGTGAATTGACTGGTAAGTTCAGATAAGGTAGGTGGTTGATTTTTGCTACCTACTTTAGAATCCCCATTCGTCAATTTTTTAACGAAATTTCACGCCAATATTATTTTCTTTGTCAGAAAAATTAAAATTTAACATAAAAATGCAGCCTCTTTATTTCGTCTGCCACTCTTAATGCTGGGTCAATCCATGCATTTGGAAGATAAATATTAAAACTTGATTTTAAGCTTTAACATGTTTGGGTCTTTAAATTCAACAAACATGGAATAATTACATCATCCAAATCTTTTCTTAAAATGTGGAATTACAGATTCCCATACTTGTGAATCTATAGAAAAACATCATTATTTTGTCTTGAATTGCCAGTTATAGAAATGATTTGAAATTTCTGATGACTAATAGCAGCGTCTTCATTCTCTTCCAACGCGTGACGGGTCACTACGAATTGGCATATTTTTTTATTTACTTTTATCGGTTGACATTGTGTCTTGCTCAGAAACAGGGTTAATGATTGTGAAAAGCCTCTTAACCAGCAATTCTTGTGGAATAAGCTTGTTGGTCAAACAGTCCCTCCTCTCCTTTCGGTTAAGGCTGCAAGGATTGCCTTATGTTTTTTGTCTCCTTTTGCAAATTTTTAAACAAAGTAAAGGTTAGCAAATTACGACAATTGGGTACATTAGTCTTCTTATTTTACTTTTAAATGGGGTTTGATGAAAAAAAAAATAAACATATTTCAATCTAAGGAAAAAATACGAAAAAGGAAACTATTCATTCACGACAAGTGGGTTTTTGCATCATCTAATCTAACTCGCTAGGTATAGCCCTTCTCTTTTCACGCATACACATAAACAATTTTTTTTAATAAACCTAGTGCCAAGGAGGAGAAAAAAAAGATTGTCGCTACAAAGTGCCTGTTAAACAATGACAGAGAGACAAGGAACCTTAGCGAGAAAGAGAGAGAGACACACGCACAGAATTAGAGAGAGAATTGATGTAATTTGGTTAAAATGTTACATTGCTCTGCGAATGATAAATTTCTTTGAAGTTTTGATGCCTTCAAAAGCAAAAAAAAAAATTCCCTATCTCCCGATCAGACAGAATTGTAATCAAAGCGGTTTTTTTTCACTATGGGGTTATCCATTTTTTGATACAGAAGTCTCGGGACTGTAATTACTGATTTTTCGATACTTAAAAATTAATGTTCCTCAAAAGAAAAAAGAAGAAAAAAATTATCTAATGAAACTTTTCATGCACTCGTTTTATCCTAATTTAAAAAAAAAAAAAAACTCATCTGTTCATATAATACGCTGGTTTATTATTCTTTAAAAAATCTTAAAGCAATAAGCCCTAAAAGTTTTTACTCCCTCTACTTGCTTTGAAGCAGGTACAAAATAAAGGAGGAACATGGTTGTGGAATCTGTGGCCATCTAACGACTAACGATGCTGAACATATTGCATGCCCACTGGACGCGTCTGAAAGCCACGTAGGAATAAATAGAATTTAAAAAAAAAAATGATTAATGAACATGCGACATGGGATCAAAGAGTTTATCAGATAAGATAGAAGTGATAGTGTCTAGACGAGAAGATTTTAGCGAGCCTTGGACAAAAAAAAAATACAGGGATAAACAAAAGAGAACTCAAAGCATGAAAGGAAATAATTGAATAGATGTTCGAAACTGGTTAGCTAAGTGCTCAAACCATCTTTTGAACATTTAATTCTTAAAAGTCAAAGTAACTTTCCAGCGAGCTCTAATAAATTCTCATGTGATGTTGGGGATTTTTTTAAATCGGATTGTTCATATTAATATAATGAAGAACGAGGATAACTAGCGAAAAGTAAAGAATTTAGGTTTTCTCTTCTTATTAAATTCAATCTTTTATTTGTGGTCGATAGGCATTATAAAGGCTTGTTTAAAGAAGTTATGAAAGAAAGATTTCAAAATGTATATAATCATGCAGCAACTTTATCAGGTTGACCTACCGTTGCATCATCTGAGGCAACCTTTCAGGCAATCATCCTATTGTGTTTACTTTTTGTTTTTAATTCATTCAATATATATTGAAACTTCAATGAAATTGATATTTTTTTAATAAAACATAATTAACGAGATAAAATTTTCATTTCTGAATTTTTTTAATTTTCTCTGAAAAACATTCTCTGGTGCCTTCAAATAAAAAAAAAATTAAAAATAATATTACAAAAAGATCGACGTCCTAACGTCCGTAGTGGATTAGTATTATTGATCGTAATGACGTGTTACTGATATTAACCAGTGTGCGATTAATTGCAGATTAGTTATTTAAACTTCTTCAATTTGATCCAACTTTCATCTTTATTTAAAAAGTAAAACAAGCATTCCTTATTAAACGAGAATAGTATTTTTGTATTTTGGACTCTTTGTTAACACAGTTGCATTCATAATAATTTAATCATCAATTTTTCTTTTTTAAAATGTGAAATATCAATACTACAGTGAGAAAAGAGCTAGAAAGAGAGGGATGATAAAAAGAGAGACAGAGACGGAGTGAGACAGATAGACAGAAAGAGAACGAGAGATAGAGATTTTGGTATGGAAAAAACAGCATTTCATTTTCTAGAGGAAGAACGCGTGACGGTTTTGTAAGGCTTTAAGGTAAACAAAGTGAGATACATGAAAACAAATCTTAATAGTGATTAGTGAAATGAGGTGTAAATACTATTGATCTACTCGCCAGACTAAGTGACAGGAATAGAAAGATGCATAGAAAATGCGATAATGAACAGTACAGGAAGAGAGAAAAGAAAACAGAGGCTCAGAGAGGTAAACAGGCTATCAGCCAAACCAACAACCAAACGGTTAAAAATTATGAAATAAAACCATGCCTATGAGGAAAACATAACATTAATTATGTATTATATTCTTCTAACATTGTCAAAATAAACTCTTTTATTTTTCTTTTAATTTTTTTTTCGCTTGAATTATTAATTACTTATTGAAATTATCCCTGCATTAGCAAGAGAATCTTCTCGGAAATGCATCGTGATTTTCCAACTAATGGTTATCGAACTGGCTTGTTTCTACACCTCACCAAACAGAGGCTAATTAGATTAAAGGTAATATATACTCAGAGGCATACGCACAAAACCATCTACGTATATATCTGTCATAACAACACACATTTACACCAGTATAATTACATTCACACTTGCATCACCAGGTGAGAAGTAATACATAATCTAATGTAATTAAGTTTTGTTCGAAAAAATACTAATAGCGCGCCAACACATACACTTAAACCTACTTTATAAGAAAAACACACTACTCATTCGTTCCCATAGCGGTCTTGTACAATTAGTATGACAAGCTTGCCAAATCAATGTGAGACAGGTAATCAAAGTTTGTCCAAGAGTAAAGAACGAGCTACGCCTTGCTTCCCGAAGAACTTGGTATCGCTTTCGATCTAGCTAAATCTGTTGAGTAAAGAATTGATGTTGATAGTGCTTGCTTCTTCTTTTTGCTTCATAGCTTTACTCATAATAAGCTTACTAGATTGTAATTGGATTTCCTTCTTATCTCCGTATAAATAAGAACTTGTAACAAAACGTTTTGGATAGAATAGGGAATGTAACCAATCTTTTTGGTCCTATTGTGTTCTGGGCTTGTAAAATTGTTCGACCAATAAATTAGTTATCAGTGATGTTTTCTAAAATACAGGCCAGTTAGATTTTTTTTTTTAGCTGTGCAGGCCTGTAGGCTGAACTATAAGTGCGTTCTGAGTAAATTACTGTCCTAACCATGCCCAAAAGTTTAAAGAAGTAGACCACTATAATTCAAACATGCAAAAGTTTGTTCACTTCGATGATTAGCCTGTACATTAGGAAGCGTCAGTTATCAGTGAAGCAATCCATCAATCAACCAATTATTCAACCAGTGCAGTGAACCATTGAATCTCTGAAACAGTTCTTACGAACCTTTTCTTTTGAAGTTAAAATTTTATTTTCAAGATATTATGATTAAAGTGTATGATTAAATTAAATTTACATCGTTACAAAGGAAGATCAGAGTTTCCCATTTCTTAAAATATTGCTAGCTTTATGTTGCCTCTAGATCAAAGATGTTGATGTTTCAAAAGACAAATAGAAAATTTCTTGATGATGAAAGAAATTTCACATTATTATTATTCTTAACAGACAAAGCAATAAAGAATGAAGTTCAAAAAATCAAACACTGGGATAAAAATCCCTCAAATAATAAAAGGAGAAAACGCTTTTTTCTACTTTTTCCCGTAATTAAAGATCCCTCCAGACGCTTCCCATAATGCCATGTAAGAACAAACAAAAAGTCCCCATGGGTGCACTGCATTTAGGAATGCATACCTGCCCAGTAATTTGTGTGCACGTAATAATGAAATTTTAAGCAGATCTCTGATGAGACTTTATTTGGAAAAAAATTATTTGTGGTAAAACGAACCGAATCCTGCTTTTAGGCAGATGAAAGGTTGAAGTATCCAAGTGCTCAAATCGAAAATAATAACCAGTTATTCCTGCAATCCATTACTTGGGAGCGAAAGAAAAAGGAATGTATAGTAATTAGTCCTGGAAAACTGTTATGTATTGAAAATGTAAACTTCATGTAAGAGTAAACTTCATGTAAGAGTTGTATAAGAAACTAATAATCAAGTCGCAGGAAATAAGTAATGGGTTTGTTTTTGCTTTTAATCGAGAAGCTTTTGCCTGAGGCTTTATCGATGGGATACAAAAAACGATGCCAGCGTCTGATGGATCCAGGAAAATACAATCATTTCCCATTTTTTTTTTTATTTGTTGTTTTTTATAAAACCTGAAATGGCCTCAGTATCAAACACGCAGGCATCAACCATATCACATTATATTCGAATCAGGGCCGGTTTCTTGTCACTCAAACCTGTGCCGACTAAGCAGCAAGAGTATTAAACTTCTGGGTCTGTTTTCATAAAGAATATTGAAATCCTCCACACACAGTTTTTAGAGACAATGTTCACAAACGTTTCAGATCCAGCGTGGACATTAAGTTTCGGGTAGACAGGTCACATATGTTTTTTTTCTAGATTTAAAAACGTCAAAAGAAGCTGAACATGAAATAGGATTTGAGGAGAGTGTTTCAGTTTTAGTCTTGTCATGCTTGAATATAGAAATGGTCTGCTTTTGGAGAATGATTGCCTAATTTAAAAAAAATATATTATAAGAAGTTTTGCATAGTTACCTCAAAGCGATTTTGTTCGATGCCCCAGAGTGGAGTATTTCAATTTCGTGTATTATGATGTCATCATGATAATGTTCTTGTACACTATCAAAATCATGTATAATGATGTCATGATGATAATGTTCTTGTACACTATAAAAATTATGTATAATGATGTCATGATGATAAAGTTCTTGTACACTATCAAAATTATGTATTATGATGTCATTATGACAATGTTCTTGTACACTATCAAAAGTATGTATTATGATATCATTATGATAATGTTCTTGTACACTATAAAAATCATGTATAATGATGTCATTATGATAATGTTCTTGTACACTATCAAAATCATGTATTATGGTGTCATTATGATAATGTTCTTGCACACTATCAAAATTGCGGATTTGTATTCTCTGTCGATATATTAATCATATTATGGCCCAGTGTTCAGTTTGTTTTTGTTTTTTATTGCTGTTATTGCTGTTTGGGTTTCTTTTTAACTGTAGAACAACATAGACAGTGAGATTTTCCTTTAAAGGAATTCAAATCCATTGAAATTGCCGCCTCAATTACGGTTTAAAATTACTTTAAAAAATTAACCAGCTTGTGTCACTGACATAAATAACACACCTTCCCTCTTTCCCACCAGCATACCTCAAGAAGGATGAGAGTTGTGGGAGCTGTGACAGATCGTCCCAGCTCTTGCACGGATTCATTATATAATCCACTGGTCCTTTAAGGCAGAAAGACGGCCAGTTAATGATCTTTTATTATATGCTTAGCAGAAATAGTTTTAGAAGCTTCTATATGAAAAGAGCTTCATCTGCTTCCATTTTTTCCTAGTTTAATGAAATCATAATCGAGTTTAAGGCGCATCAAGTAAACTTAATGAGACATTGAGTAACTTTTTTCAGAGTTGAAAAAGTACGCGCTGATAAAGTCCATAACAAGGTAAAAATTTTATCACCTCGATTATGGGAGATAATTAAATTACTCTCAAACATTGATTGCTTTGATTGAATTACATTTTCTAGTAATTTTTGTTCAGTTATTTCATCAAAGTTTCTTAATATCCTCTGTATTAACCAGTAATTAATTCTTCTCAAATCTACTCTTATTTCCTGCTTTATCATCGCCAACAAATCCCTTTCTCTCTCTGTCTGTCTCTCTCTCTTTCTCTCTCTCTCTCTGTCTCTCTCTGTCTCTCTCTCTCTCTCTCTCTCTCTCTCTCTCTCTCTCTCTCTCTCTCTCTCTCTCTCTCTCTCTCTCTCTCTCTCTCTCTCTCTCTCTCTCCCTCTCTCTCTCTCCCTCTCTCTCTCCCTCTATCTCTCTCTCCCTCTCTCTCTCTCTCTCTCTCTCTCTCTCTCTCTCTCTCTCTCTCTCTCTCTCTCTCTCTCTCTCTCTCTCTCTTGCTCTATATCACTGTCTATTTTTCTGTGTATCGAATTACTTATATCTTTCTTTTTTTCAAATATTCTCTTCAGCTCCATTTTAAAAAAAAGGATTTTTTTTCCAACGTTTGCATGAGCATCATTCCTTCCTCTAAAGCAGCCTTGAAAAAGTCTGTGCTAGGCAAATTTAATCACAACTCACTAACAAAGATCGGCAAAGATCCGTAGCCCGAAACACACACACACACACACATAAAAACACATCTGGAATCTGGACGCTGCGTCAGGACACATGGACCTTATCACATTGAGGCTTAATTGTAGTGCACCTGGAAAGCCTCAAGCTAAATCAATATTAAAGTCTTGTAAAGTTCATGGATATGAGATCAAGATGGTTATATTTTAACTTTAGTATTCAGTAGTGTTAAATATTGACGCTCGCATCAAATTGTTTGTAAAGGCTGAAGAGTCAATGGTTGTTGCCGAGAAAATTTACTCCAATAAAAAAAAAAAACTTTTGATGCTATTTAAATAGTGCGAAAATGAATCAGAACAAGAATTAAAATGCACACATATTTTCTAATTCTTTGAAACCTTAAGCTTATTTTAGTGTTTCCTTAGTTTTGCATGCCGTCCTTTTATTGTCAGCTCAACGTTGCTTATATTTCTATTGAGGACATGGAGAAGGAAGCTGTAAAATAATACATGTATTGTGGACCATAGTTGTGTCATATATCCACCTATTAACCCAGAGGGTGCATTCAACGATTATTGCATTTGCTTCATCAGAGGATCAAACCGTATGAAGTCTCGAGACGAGAGAAATGTAACTAAACATGAGATTAGGTAAGACAATGTGTTAAAAAAGGTTAGACAGAACGCCATAAGTTTTTGAGGACGTTGGTTTGGAAGGGAAAGACTTATATTATGACTATTAATGACGAATTTTTTACTATAATGCAGCAGTTTCATTTTTATTAGAATATTTCAGAACGCGATACGAGTAAAAGCTATGTTCAGAGCCAGTTTCTGTGTTGTATAACAAATTCTTATCATTAATTTTCCTTCTAAGTCATTTCTTTGTCCAACACTATCTGTTTAAAACTGCGCTAAAAATTACATTGATTTACATAGTGGATTCAGGCCTGACAATTTACTACTGTTTTCCAGCTTCAAATTTCAGCGTCATCTGAAGAAATAATTATCTAATTATTTTACTAAACAAGTTGGGACGGGATCAATACATATTTAATCTTTTTGAAAATTTTCAAACTCTTTTCTCTCTTAAATGATGCTGAGCTGATTGTGTCATACTTTTCACTAACACCCCTAAAACATTCGTCACCAGCTTGCACAGTGGAGCGACGTCTTAGATACAATGAAAAATATCGACAGAACAAGTCGGCTAGTAATTGAGATAGTCTGGATCAGTTCCCGTCAATGTAGTTCGTAAATGATACCAAGTCTTTTGTAGAGCAGCTGATATCTCAGTGTATAAATAACATCCGGAATAGATTTCACTCGAAAGATAGTATGGCCAGAGCCAATTATATAGAGTCTTGAGACAATCCAAGGCCAATTTGGAAATTGCCTGAAAATGCGTTTTCTGAAACAGGAATTTCTCTTATCAGCTATATATCATGCTTGGTGCGGGCAAAACAAAACAAAATATTGTAAATAAAATGTGAAATATATGGACATTTTCATGATTTATTTAAATGAGAAATTTTAGCATTTTCAGACAAGTAACTTTCGTGCCTCGCCAGTATTAAAACAGCAAGAGTTTTAGAGTGATCCCATTGTTTTTCAAAACGGCCAAATGTGAGATGGCACGACGGAGACTCAGCGTTTTTCCAAAATGGAATAAATCGTCCAGGAACAGCCAGTCCTTATCAGCTCTCTGAGATGTTTTCGTTCGATTATTCAACATTAAAATTATCGCCTTCCCTCCCCCTCCCCTACCCCCCACCTCTCAATACTGTAATTAAATCTGCTCAAATGTGGCCTATCTAATAAGATGCACTGACCGGCCAAACTGATAATATTATGAACTTGTTCAACTCGGTAGTGCCTGACGCAGGCTCAATCAATAGAATATCAGTTTGTTGCAAGCGAGCTATGTCTGAAATCGAAATATTTCAACTGTACTTAAACCTGGTATAAGATGGAGGTGAGCAGCCTCAGCAAGATTGTGAGGCTTCCAGTAGGAACTTTTATATTGACTTTCATTGGCTTGTGTCTATCAGCGAATGATAGAGTTTGGGACCTCAACTGTTCCAGTTTGGGCTTATCTAGAGTGTTCATCTTGTAGTGAGCTAGCGATTGACGTATCTATGCCCTCTCGAGGAATAAGTAGTATAATAGTATAGAATCTGTCGCAGCCTATAACGTTGTTTGACTGCTTTCTTTATTTCTATACTCTCAAGTAATGTATCTCAGGGGATATCAAAAGTGTATATTGAGACAAAAGCTCGGAAATACACGAGAATTGCTTGAAAAAATCATTTACTTTTTCCCCCTTAATTTTAAGCGTTAAGTAGCGACGAATAGAGAAATAACTGCTTGCGGTGGTAAAGAAAACAGCAGGAATAAAGTGGGCCTTCAACGTAATAATAATGATCAGGCAAGTTCAGGTTACTGATATCTGAAACTATTTGGTCGAGGGGTTTTGGAGATAAATAGGACTGAGATTTCAAATTATTTAATAACATAATTAACTTATTGACATTCTATCGGACACCTATAAAGAGAAAACGTTGGTATGGGATATTATTTTGCAAAAACAATTCTTTCTCAATCATAGAAACAATATTCTGAAAAGAAAATTCTGCACAAGGAAATCTCTGATCTTGAAGAGTGCCGGTGGCTTTCAAGTTAAAAAGTTCGCCTAACATCATGGATCTTCACGGTTTCGAGTTTATTTGTTGGTGAGATTATGCCTCATCTTTCTGTCTGGTTCCATCCCGCCCAATAAAGGTTTGCGCTTTGATTTGTAAAAAAAAAAAAAAAAGCTTAAGGATAACGGTCATGTTGACGTACTTTATCAAAGAAACAAATGACAGACTCTGATTATAGACTGTTTATCTGAACACTCTCTATGGAAATACTTTTTAGTTGGCTTTATTATCCTCGATTTACGGCAGATTTAGGATCGATCTATTTAATTTATTTTCAGCGAGTTTTTAGTTGGGGAAAGAAGATTATAACTGAGACTGTCAATTTCCTCAAAGTTCAAGCCAAAATTAATTTACGAACGCCCACTCCAGCCATCGCCTCAAAATGAAGAAAATTTTAAAGGATAGAAGAGCAATCTGGCTGGTGTAAAGAAAAAAAAAGTATACATGTAACTTCCCACTCTCTTAAGACTTTAGGTTGAAAGTTAAATGAAAATAAAACGCTAGGCTATAAAACTTTCTGCCGATCGAGTTTTCCTTTTACCTAAAAGGTATTTAAATGTGTTTTTCGACATGAATTCTTGCTCTTAAGTTTTTTACATACCTCAACCTACCCAGCTCGCTTAATGTATGATATGTCTGTAGACTTTTGTCGTTGGCATGATCTTTAAAGCTTAAAACGGATTCATGCTTTTAAAACATCGATATTTCACTACTTTGATAACTTTGCTAAAACCATTAAAATCCAAGAGAATGGGAATAATAAGAAGCAAAAACTACACGTTCAAAAATCACATGCACTCATTTTTTTTTTAACCGATATTTATAATGGCAGTGATATATACGGAACACACTGTTTCTCTTACTTTTAGTTTTAAACATTTCTTTGTCATAATTATCTTGCATCATCTCTGGGATATTTGCGTAATCAAAATTAAATAATGGTCAGAAAGATATCAATATATATATATATATATATATATATATATATATATGTGTGTGTGTGTGTGTGTGTGTGTTTCAGTGCATCACCCATAATTTAGGCCGGTGTGGTTCGTTAAAAATCCTCAGTTAGCATAGCATAATTATCGATACCCAACCCATGTTTTAATAATGTAGTTAACTGATATTGCCTACAGTTTGCTATGCTTTTTTTTTTTTAAAGATCTGTCCAAGTCATAGAATCCGTAATGACAAAAGTGATATTGATCTTATCTAAAACTTTATCCTTAAATTGGGATGATTTTATAAACATGTTACGTTATTGCAAAAATTCAAAGTAGTTTACAAGAAAGCAGCCATAATTAAATATGACTAAGAATTTTTTTTAAAATGCAACGTTCTTTCGTTATCAACTCAACAAGCATAACAGCCGAGGTACGTGAATATTTTTAAATATCATTTAGAGAGAGCAATATTATCTCGGCACCTTCATAATCACTTTAGGAAGGTGAACGGAAATCTCATGAATTGAAGGCCCATTTCTCTTCATGTGATTATAAATTACTCATCTATCTCGGTAAAATATTCAAGAAACATGTGTTATATATCTAGGCTGACGGAGCAATATTCCTACCTACAGAATAATAAAATAAAAAGCATTAATACTTTTAAACATCCATGAAACTTTTACATTTACTAAAATGATACTAAAGCTTTTCGAATAATGTCACTTTATTTAAAATCATATTTCGAAAAGAGTTAGTCTTATTATTCACGCTTTATCTACAAATAGAGTTAAAAACTTTTATGTCTAAAATGCATGAATGTAGATTAATGAAAAGTAAACGAAAACAAAAAAAATGATCTTGTACATATTAAATGAAATTCTCGCTAGGATATGGGGTGAAGTAAAGTCACCAAGCAGTTAAGCTTATGAAGATTTCCACTGTAAAAAAAAATTTTCGTATTAGTTTACTCGGGCGGCTAACTTTTTCTAACAGTTGTTGAGCTGTAAGTTGTAAAAGCCCTAACCTAGGATAAGATTATGAAGACTTGAGAAGCGGCCATACAGTTATGAAAAAAATGAGGTACAGATAAGAAAGCATTCTACATAATTCAGCGAGATTCTACCTATTCCATCAGAATTTTCCAATTTAAGCTTGTTGTTGTTTTGGTGTTTTGTTAATCTACCAGGAAAAATAGCAATATGTCAACATGCACTATGAACCATCATGGAAAAGAAAAAAATATAATGATAGTGCGGCAGAGAAAAAGTCTCTACAAAAAGAGAAAGTAATAAAGTAAAAATTAAATTTGTACATATATCAATTGTACTTTACTAACGAAAGGGAGATAAAACCAGAGAATTCAATGAGTCAAAATATTGATTTACTTCCCGTTCTTGTGATAATCTGTGCATCTTTCTTTTAAAGCCGATCAAGTGATCTTGCGATATATCGGTATTTCAATTTATCGCCCTTATGAGCAATTTGTAAACAAAAAGAATATCCCACCTATCTCATTTCTGTCGCTCAAGTTGGCCTGTATATCATGTAGTCGGTACACATATTGTCTGATGTCTATGACCGTTCGGTGACATATCCTACATATCTAAAGAGTGGTAGAGGAACATGCAAGTTTTAATGTCAAAATAAGATATTTACCTGAAAGAAGCGATAGCAACTTAAGAGAGGGTAATCGTAGTAAACTAAAGTTTGTAAATTAAGAAAACCAACAACCTGAAATAAAATCATGAACAGGCTTTTTAAAACAAGTTTAAACTTTAGTTTATCCAGTTAGCATATTGTGAAAGGAAAAAAAATTAAACTGTGTTCAGCAGCAAAATATAAACCCTCCAAAATATGAGAGTAAAATAGCAAAATATAAAAATGAAAGTCTCTAAAACGCACAATATTTTCTAGAACGATAAAACAAAGAAAATTTACCAATTTGTCGCTAGAGATATATTTAGAGAATGACGGCAGATATGAGCTAGACCGATCAAGATATTGGTATGTTGTAACACAATCAGGCAACATAACATTGTGCAAAGAAGTAAAAGTAACATTGGCGGACTGGAAACAACTGATAAGAAGAGGGTGTTAGGCAAACATGTTGATGAATTCTTAGGGCCAGACTACAGACACAAAGAGAGAGAGAGAGAGAGAGAGAGAGAGAGAGAGAGAGAGAGAGAGAGAGAGAGAGAGAGAGAGACAGAGACAGATGGTGAAAAACAGATTTTAATAAAGAGAAAGAGATTTTACGACACGGTTCGTCTCTGTATGGAGGGGGGGGGGGCGGAGAGAGAGAGACAGAGACAGACAGAGAGACAGACAGACAGACAGAGACCCAGAAGAGACAGAGACAGAGAAGAATACAAACATTTAGGCAGACAGGCAAAGGAGAGATACTGAGGTAAGTAAGAAGAATCAGAGAGAAACAAATGCAAATACAGAGAAAGAGAGGAATAGAGAGAAACCGAAGCAGAGAGATAGAGATAGACAGAGAGACACAGACATTAGAGAATGTAAAGAACAACTGGACATCATTACAAAAGACTACAGCAACTCAAAGAAAGTAGTCTATAGTGGAATTGAGGTGGAATCAATACTAATTGACAAATCAAATAAAAATAGCAAGGCTTTAGAGAAATGTCAAAGGCAGAATCAGTTGGTTTTTTTTTTGTTTTGTTGTTTGTTTGTTTTTTTATAAATCTTAAAGGAAATGTTGAGAGAGAGAGAGAGAGAGAGAGAGAGAGAGAGAGAGAGAGAGAGAGGAAGGAAGAGGGAGAGAGAAAAGGAGATAAAGAGAAGAGTAAAGAGTAATGTACAAAAAGAAAAATTTACTTTGGCCGTTTCAAAGAACAACTGCAAAAATAAAAAAAAAAACAGAGTAAGACAGAGATATACACCTAGGGCTATAGAGATAAGAGAGAACGAAATTTGAGGGGGAGAGATAGAGAGAAAAGTGCGTGTTGGGGGGGGGGGGTGAAAGTGAAAAAAAAATATATGAAAACAACGATAAAAGAAGAGGAGAATGAGAATGGTTGATTGAGACCGAGGCAGTAGAAAGCTTGAGAGAGGGAGAGAGGGAGAGAGAGAGAGAGAGAGAGAGAGAGAGAGAGAGAGAGATGAAGAGAGAACTGAATTTTTCTTTATTTTTTCTTAACTTTATCAAGCATCAGAAGAATCAGTGAAACATGCAAAGCGTTTTTGAGGAATACCGCTGTCAAAAGTAACATGCGCAGTTAAAAATGAAACTGACACTCACTGAAACATATCTCTCTCTACACCACATGCTAATATCATTGGTCAGACTGTTTATTTCATGTCAGAGCACGATGATCCCATGTTTTTTACTTTCTCTTAGATAACTATTCTCTTTCATGGATTAACAGCACAAAAAAACCCGGATCTCAGAGTCAACAAGGGCAAAATAAGATATAGAATATTCTGCAACGTGATTGGTTTCGGTAGATCTCTTCTGGTATGTTTCACAGAAAAGTGAAGACTTGTTATCTTTTTCTCTGATAACATGTAATTGCTTATGAGCTTGCATCCTGTAATTAGACCCCAAAGCAGAAAAATAGAAACGCATTTTTTGCGCAGAATGAAAATAACAATAGATAGTTAGAGCCTATATAAATGTACTGAATACAAGCCTCTAGTCATTGGTGTCAAAGCACCTCGTTTTCCTTCATGAAGCTAGATGTTAATGTTCAAGGGTGTCCTGCATATTTGTCAAGATGGTTCATTTCCAAGTCAGCCAGTTGATTTCTTTACTGGTGTTATGCCTTAGTCCGGCCCTATCTTCTGATGATGCTTCAAACTCTGAAAGACCGTTCTATCTGACTGTCACCCCAAAGGAGATTAACAGGCACACGGTTTCAAAAATGACCGTTCGTTGTGGCCCCAGCTCCAACATACCGACAAGGATAACGCGTGTCTTCAGGATAAGGATCCTCAAGGAATCTGATGACGGCTGGGATATGCTTGCTGAGCAAAGAGATAATGAGATCAGTCCGACAATTGGAGGAAATCTCACAGCTTCGGCTAAAGTAGGGGATGTTTCTAAAACGTTTCTCCAAGTAGCATGGGAAGATGTTCAAGACGAGAGTTTTGGAGTGTTTAAGTGTGAGGTTATCGGCTTTGATAGTCGACAGAACACTGTCACAGTACAAACAAAAGAAGTCCAAATTCGCGAAACCGGTATCCCCTATGAATATTTTGTGAAAATTTCGAAGGAAGCACAAGAAACAGTTGTGCAGTTAGAGAAATTCGCAAAATCAGAAATAGCTCTTCTCAAGACAGAAGTTTTGGAAGTGGAGTCATCTGTTTTGCTGTTTGAGACAAACCAGTCGCGGATTCAAGACAGTTTCAGTGAGTTTGAAACGATGAACACTTCCTTTCAGAAAAGATTAGCGGTGCTTGAAACTACACAGTCTTCTTTTCAAAGTATTACTTCGGTCCTTCAGAGTGAACAGGCCGGATTTGAAAACACTGTCACCGGACTCGAGGC